>BSBK01005022.1:70000-498153 GCA_027943335.1 Chamaecyparis obtusa
TTGGAATTGGTTTAAGTTTAATTTAAAGTGTTGTAAAACTGATTCACCCCCCCTCTCAGTATTACTCAATCCTAACAATTGGTATCAAATCTTTTGGCAATTGGAGAGAAAGTCTAATAGCTTAAGGGAGATCAAAATGGATTCAAAAAATTTGCAAGAGAATTTTGAAGCAACACTTGATGATCTAAACAAAGAAAAGATTGAGAATGGCAAATTGAAACTCAAATTAAGAAGAGAAGAAGGTTTTATCAAGAAACTAAAGGAACAAATTGAACTTTAAAAAAGTTTGAGACAAGACCTTATGGAAAAGATCAAAGAGGATTCAGACAATGATACATCAAACCAAGTAAAGAATCTTGAGCAAGAAAAAGAAAAAATCAATCTTTTGATGATTAAAGAGATTCAACATGAAAAGGATACCAAATACAAAGTTGAAGAGACTCTAAAAGGAGCAAACATGGAGATAGGAGAAATGCAAATTGAACTTGATCATTATAAGGGTAAATGTCTAGAATTAGAGAAATACAATCAAATCATTAAAGGTGAACTCACTCAAGCCAAGTTACACATTGATAAAATACATATGAGCAGTGATAAGATTGATGAGTTCAAAGAGAAAGATAGAAATCCAAAGGAGAGATGACTGGAGTTGGATACAATGAAGGAGAATTCTCTAAAACTCATGAAGAATCACATGAAGTGAAGATTGAAGAAAGACATACTTTTGAAGAACCTAAAGTTAAGATTAGACATTTTAGAGGTAGATGCTTTGGATGCAACAAAGTTGGACACATGAAAAGAGATTTTAGAGGTAAAGGCCCTTGCAAACCCTTTAATGGTTATTGTTATAATTGTTATGCATATGGACAGAAGAAAGTAGAATGTAGGAAACTAGATTAGTCAAGAAAAAGACAAGATTACATCAGAGAAGAATCAATAACCAAAATCACATGCTACAAATGCAATAACCTTGGGCATACTAAGAGGTTTTTGTAAATTGCAAATTAATTAGTACATAAGACTACCTACATGTTATAAATGAAAAAACTTAGGACATATAGTGAATTTTTGTAGGTATAATGTAATAGACAAAAGAAGAGCACCACCTACTGGGTATGTGCAGGATCATGGTATGCCAAACTAGGTCCTTAAGTGGCAATGACAATTCAGAAAATCAGGTTTAGGTTGACATAAAAATTTGAACAAGTTATAAATATTATATCAAAAATATGTAAGGATATAATCTGTAGAAAATTGAATTTAGTTTCTAAGATACTGGGCCTTTTTTGAAAAATAATTATTCTATATGTTAAAAATTTCAAATTTTAATGTAGTAACACAAAAATTTTAGGAAGAAAATAAGAAGTACGTGCATGTTTGACCACCTTAAACACAATCAAATGATATTTTATTTTTACAAGATTATAGATATAAATAGTAGACTCATGTACGGATGTCACACATATTTTTTTGTAATTTTTTTCCAAGTAAATAATTAATTATGATTTTTCTTCTACATCTTTTCCAGAATACAAAAAATCTCATGTTTGACCACATTAACTTAGTCTAAACTTTATCAAATTGAATTTTATTTTTATTTTTCTTGCAGTGGGAAAATCATAGAATGTGACACATATTTTGGATTTAAAAAATGTTATATAGTTTGAAAGTTATAGCTATTTTTCAATAAGTCTATCAATCAGGACTAAAAAGATAACAAGCAGGTGTATGTCTGACCACATTAAACAAAATCAAATGATAATATTTTTTATAAAATTCTAGATAAAAGTAGTAGACTCATGTCCAAATGTGATGTATTTTTTTTCCAAGTAAATAATTAATTATGATTTTTCTTCTACAAATTTTTGTTGAATATAAAAAATCTCGTGTCTGACCACCTTAACTTAGTCTAAAATTCATCAAATTGAAAGAATTGTTTATTACTATTGTTTTAGGTGAAGCATAGATTGTGATGCATATTTTAGATTTTAAAAAAATTATATTGTTTGAAAGTGATAGTTTTTTTGAAAGAGTCTACCAATCAGGACTTCTTTTTCACATCACCACTTTTTGGCATACCATGATCTTGCACATACCCTCCTATGGTTATAAAGAAAAATATTGGTGACAGTGGTAAAATTATTGGTGAATACATGGATGAATTCAAGAATCATTTTAGGAAACTAGAAAATGAAGATGATGGTATGATATGGAAGATCAAACAATTCAATAAGGCATTGGTTCAGGGAGACACAGTAGATACTAGTGTATCTTTGCATGATGTTAACATTGTTACAAAGACCTAGAAGGCTGAGCATGGCCTTAGGGGGAGCATTGGATGAAGACACCAGATTATATCTAGCCCCTGATTATGTGGAATGAGCTCATGTGATCTTATATATGGTTTATATAGACACTATGGAGTTTATATCTATGATCACAACATTTTAAGATTCATATCTTGTGAACACGAAATTTTTGATTGACTGGATAATTTGCAAAGTTGAGCTAGTTGAGTTAAATGCATTTAGTCACTTGGTGATGAATAGAAGAACTTAATGAATCTCATTTCTTCACCATTTGATAAGAAGCAACCAAGGAGAGAAGAGTTAAAAAGAATATCAATCACCTATCAACTAAATTGCATGATCAATGAAAGAAGTTTGGGAATTTAGCATACTAAAGGTATTTAGACTATTTACTCTAAAGAATCTTTGGATGCACCTGTAATATATGATGTTTCTGATAGGCCAAGATATAAGTTTAAGAGATATCTCTTTAACTCTTGTGAGGATGACCCTGAAGGATCATTTTTGTAAACACCATATGACATTTTTCACATAGAGGACATTAGGGAATACATTCATTGTAAGTATGAAACTATAGGAGATGTAGAGATATATAGGGAAATAGATGAGATGATAGAATCTGATGGAAAAATGAAAGATGAATTCAAACCCCTAAAATACAAATCCATAATAAAGCTAACCCTCTTTAATGAATTCAATGAGATAGAATGGTTTAAGATAATACTAAGTAGAGTGCATGATCAATTTATTTGGTTAGGAGAGTAGCCTATGAAGATTTGTAGTTAATTTATTCATGACATAATTAGACTAGACAACATTGGAGCCATCCATGTGGTAGAGAAAAATATTAAGAATTAAGTTGAAACCCTAACTCATTGAAAATGGGATAAGCGAGCTATGAAAGTCAATGATATATTTGAACATGATGTGAGACTAGTTGCAATGCTTCTAGGTTACAAACTTTACTATAGTAGTAGACATAACTTAGTTTTAGTAAGATTCATAATGATGGATTATAGAATGGTAAAAGAAAATACTAAATATAACCTATGCGAGATTCTAGCACAACAATTCTTGGAAAATGTAAAGATTGTTAAAAAGAACAAGTCTAAAGCATTTAGATTTAGTTCACTTTTGATACATATGTATATTCATATTAAGCATAAGTTTCTCAGAATGCACCCTATGTTAGAATAACTAAGAGGGGGGTGAATCAGTTATCCACAGTCCCAAGTACAAAATGTATCTTCTAAAAACAAATTTAGCTAATTTTACAGCTCGACAAACATAAATATAACATTGTCTATGACTTTATCAATTATTAGTTAATTTCTCATAGTGATTACCGACCAAATCAAATATGCAATATGTAAAGTATGATATCCAAATAATCACCACAAAAACACATAACACAAAAGATTTAATGTGGAAACCCTATAAATGGAAAAACCACCTGGGACCGGTAACCCAAAATATTTTCACTCTTTTGAAGTGAGCTCGGTGAAGAGCCAACACTGTTAAAGGTTACAAAACACAATGTAAGGTGTGACCTTGTTAGAGGATTTAACACTAACAGTTATCATCCAACCAACATTCACTATGGGGTTGACAGGATAATAATGTACATTCTATGAATGACATATAAGACTTTCAAGTCCACTTAGTTAAGAGATTTATCTGTTTACAATGGTTAAATTGTAACAACAATTTATCTGATTACAATACAACTTGATTTGCAGATGTTCAGATCTATCTTAAGTCCATACAAATCCTGTGATCAATAATGCAATTTAGTTCAACATTCAATAACTTACTGTCACTCGGTATAAGCTCTTTGACGCTCGGTTAACTCTACAGTTTTGTTCTTCTTCAACCAGTCTGATCAGGAATGCATGAAGATTTGTTCACATGATATCTTTGCAGTATCCTTCCTTCGACATCCTTTCCACAATGAAATCATTGTCTCTTAAATAGACAAGTAAACCATTTTATTTTCATCCATCAAATTTTTCCGCTTCATCTCCTTTGTTGATTTTTCCACTTAAACCTTCCTCGGTAGATGTGTCAATATCTCATTTCATTTCCATCCTTTAGATCTTCTTCAAATTTTGTTAGTTATAGATCTTAGTAACAAAATTTATCTTCCACCTTGAAATCATACACTTTACAACTCATCAAATTCAGTCAACTAAACTAATCATTTAGTTCTTTTGTCCATTCTTGGTTAATATAGAAATGTGTCGGTGAATACAAGCTCAGTTATAACTGTGGTCATCGATATACACTACACTGGCTTGGTCTACACTGGAATGCTTCATTGACCGACCACACTGTATTGTAACATTTTTCTTCCTTCTTCATAGCTGATTAATGCAACATAATCAAGTCAACAATATGAAGTCATAGACTCATCAATAAGTTACCCAAAGTATTCCTTATCCTCATCTGTCACATCCATCTTCCTCATTGTAGGTATCTCAGTTCTTTATCTTTTCTCTCCACTTTATAGATGTGTAGATGTTTGCAACTATCATGATAAGTACTATCAAAACTAGTTGACATCAATGACAACATAACTACTGATTCAATTATCTTACATAACCATTTTGTGCTTGGTGATCTCTAATCACATGTAGTTCATCAATCAAGTCCTTAATCAGTTGTAGTTCATAAATCTCTCCCTTTGGCATTGATGGAAACTCAAATCATATGAAATGTACCATACACATACCAAACATGTATTCTACAACTAGATGAACAAATGATCTAGCTCGATAAGCTCTCCCTAGCTTAATATATTTAATCACTACATTACATAACAATATTGTAAGTGCATACTTTCCTTCACATATATGATCTTTGTAGTTCTTAGATTCCTTCTATTCAATACTCTCCCTAACTTATTCAGTTTATCTCTCCTTTCAGTTCTCCCTTTTGACAATAATCTTTGTCTAATATTTCATGAACTTCTCTCCCTGATATTTCAATTGTGTTTCATATTGTTTATCTCTCCCTTTGATAGCAATGCCAAAGAATAAAAATAAAACATACAACTTTGCATTAGCTTAGTAACTCTTTGTTGTCCATACATTGTTTGCATCAAATGTATATCTGTATACTGATATGCAAATATATGTTCTGACTCCTCAAATCTTCAACAACTTTAGATATAATCCAAAGTGTGAACTATGCTACATCAACATGAATGATCTTTTGATAAGATTAGGCTAATGCAGCCTCCAGATCACATTAGTGACTGGTAGATAGGGGACGGACCCCAAGTCTAGTCCTCAAGAATTCAAAAGTATCTTTCAATAGAGGCTTAGTGAAAATATCAGCAAGTTTCTCTTTTTATGTAACATATTCTAGTTTTACTTGCTTCTCATGTACCTGTTCTCTTTATTAGTGATACTTAATAGAAATATGCTTGGTCTTTGAGTGTATTACAGGATTCTTTGAAATTTTTATTGCACTTGTGTTGTCACAATATATAATCACCAGCTCTGTGATTACCTCGTTCATTCCTTCCAACACTTGTTTGATATATGCAATATTTGAATAGTTTGTAGCAGCAGCAACATACGTAGCTTTAGCAGTATACTAAGAAATACACGGTTGTTTCTAACTTGTCCAAGTAACAAGTCTTTCACCAAAGAAAAATGCTCCTTCGGTTGTACTTTTTATGTCATCTATATTTCCAGCCTAGTCTGCGCCAATGTAAACTCTAAGTTCAAACTTTCCTTCCTTAGGATACCATAACCCATAATCCTCTATTTTCTTCACATATCTAAGGATTCCTTTTACTAAAACCATGTGTGAATCCTTTGGATTAGCAAAAAATCTATCAACTATCACAATTGAATGTGCAACGTCTGACCTACTGTATTGTACTATACACATCAATTTACCAATCATAGATCGATACAATGTCTAGTTTACCTCTATAGATTCATCATCTTTAGTCAATTTGCAGCCTATGACCATCGGTGTTCCAACTGGTTTAGCATCTTCCATGCCAAATTTTCTCATTACTTCCTTTATATACTTTGATTGTGTGATGAATATACCATCATTCTGCTGAATAACCTACAATCCTAGAAATAACTTAATCTCTCCAAATATTTACATTTCAAATTCTTTTCTTATTTCATTAGCAAATGATTTAGATACATGATCTTGTCCTCCAAAAATAATATCATTCATAAATATTTTAGCAATCAAAATAGTATCATCAGTATCTCCTTTCATATACAAATTATTGTTTTCACTTGTTCTAACAAAACCAATACTTAAAAAATAAGTATGCAACCTTTCATACCATGCTCTCGATGCTTGCTTGAAACCATATAAAGCTTTGTGTAATCTACATACCATGTCTTTCTTGTTTGGATCAAAAAACCCTTCTGGTTGTTCTATGTAGACCTCATCTTCTAGTATTCCATTCAGAAAAGAAGACTTAACATCCATTTGATATACTTTAAACCTTTTATGTGCTGCATATGCAAGTAACATTCATACTCCTTTAAGTCTATAAATAGGTGCAAAAGTCTAACCATCATCTATACCTTCCTCCTATGCATATCCCTTGCATACAAGTCTAGCTTTGTTCCTTGTAACTTCTCCATTCTCATTCAGCTTATTTCTAAAAATTCATTTAGTACCGATAACATTCTTATCTTTAGGCCTAGGTACTAAGGTCCATGTCTTGTTCTTCTCTATTTGTTCTATCTCTTCATTCATTGCATTTATCCATTCTTCATTCTCCAATGCAACTTTAACACTCTTCGGTTCAAATTCACAAACTAAGCATGTACCTTGTCTTAACTTGCTTCTTGTCATCATGCCAGCTTGCTTGTCTCCAATGATTTGGTTCTCAAGATGATGTCTTCTAACAAATCTTGCCAACACATGATCTCTTCTTTGTTGTTCATCCTATTCAGGTTCATTTTATTGCTCGGTAGCCCCTTCCTAATTGTCAATTTCTCCTTGCTATTCCTCGGAGTTCTCTTCCTGGTGCTTGGTAGGCTATGCCTACAGCATTGGTAGGGGATCTAGATGTTCAATGTAAGTGAATCTACTATAGTCTTTCAGCTTTTTAGTGCCTTCTTTACCATTCTTAGTATCAAACTCATCAACCCTAACATTATTACTTTCAATCATTTTGTTACTCACTTTATTTAGACATTTATATGATTTTCTTTTAGTAGAATATCCAAGAAATATTCCTTCATCACCTTTAGAGTCAAACTTTCCATTTATTTCATCTTTCAGAATAAAGCATTTTCTACCAAAAATTCTGAAGTAACTTATAGTCAGTTTGTG
Source organism: Chamaecyparis obtusa (assembly GCA_027943335.1). Taxonomy (NCBI): domain Eukaryota; kingdom Viridiplantae; phylum Streptophyta; class Pinopsida; order Cupressales; family Cupressaceae; genus Chamaecyparis; species Chamaecyparis obtusa. Next base: position 77,632 of record BSBK01005022.1, read on the forward strand.
ACCAAACCATAACTCATAGGGTGTTTTATTTGTGTCCTTCTTTAGTTGTACTCAGTTCAGAACATAAATAGTTGTGCTAACTACTTCTCTCTAGTATGTATGAGCTACATTCTTCTCTATCATCAATGTCCTTGTGCAATCTACAATTGATCTATTCCTTCTTTTAGCAATACCATTCTACTATGGTGTCCTCGGTGCAAAAACTTGTCTTTTTATAACATGCTCATTACAATAGTTAGTAAATTCATCAGAAATAAATTCACCACCTTTTTCATATTTCAAGCATTTCATTTCCTTACCAGTTTCTTCCTCTACTTTTTCCTTGTGCCATTTAAACATCTTAAATGCTTATGATTTCTCCTTTAAGAACATAATAGTCATTAATCTAGTGTAATCATCAACAAATAGAATGAAATATCTATCTCCATAGTAGCTCAGTGCTCTCATGGGACCACATAGGTCAGTGTGAACTAGCTCCAAAATTCTCTTTGTTGAATAATCTTTTCTCTTAAAACTATATTTTGTCATTTTACCCTTTTGACATCCATGACACAACATGATTAGGCTTTTCTAGGCTAGGAAGACCTCTAACCTTTTTCTTTCTACTGATTTTAATCATGTTATCAAAATTTACATGACATAACCTTTTATACCATAACCATGCATCCTCATTTTTAATCATTAAACAAGAAGACCCTACATTGTCTAGATAAAACAAATTACCTTTCGATTGTGCTCCTGTTCCAACAAGTTTTCCTTCATCATCAAATATTTTTACCTTCTTGCTCTCAAAAGCTACTCGGTGACCTAAATTGTTAAGCTGTGCCACACTTAGTAGATTGTAATTTAGTCCTTCTACCCAATAAGCATTATCACATCTTATTCTATCATTTATCAGTAAAGATCCTTTTCCTCTAACAATACAAGGTGTATCATTACCGATTTTCATAGATCCTCCATTATATTGCTTAAGATGATCAAACTTTTCTACATCACCAGTCATATGATGTGTACATCCACTATCAATAATCCATGTATCATTTTTATTAACCTTAGAAATGAGTGATGTCTCTACATACCTTTCTTCTTCCTCATAATCATCCTTCATTGCAACAAATACTACCTCCACATCTTCATTTGTGTCAGTATCAGTGTCATTCTCCTTAGTAATGTAACACACCTTCTTACCTTTATCATTGTTGTCTCAGTTATCCCTATTGTAATTTTGGTTACTTCTATTGCTTCTTCTCCCATAGCTTCCTTCACTAGATCGGTCTTTGTTTCTATCATCTTCTTTCCTGCTTGGGCATCTAGTAGCAATATGACCAACTTCTTTGCAGTTAAAACATGATAAAGGTAATTTACCCTTATATATACCTTTACCTTTAGGTAATCTCCTAACCATAAGAGGTTCAAGCTCATCAAGCTCATCATCAGTATTACTATCATTATCATCTCTATTGCCTCTACTACTAGACTTACCAATCTTCAAAGAAGACATAAAAGAAGATTCAATAGATGGTACAACACTATTATCAAAGTTGTTGAGCTCAAAAGTTGTTAGCTTACCAATTAGATTGTTAAGAGTAAGAGTACAACCAGGTGCAGACCTCATTCATGTATAATAGATTTTCTGATTGCATAAACAGGTAATAAAGTTCTCAAGATTTTGCTTACCACTGTATATTCTTCAATAACTCCACCAGATCCTCTGATAGCATTGACTACCTCTTTTATTTAGTTTGTATAATGAACAATGTTTTCTCCCTCTTTCATTTTCATATCATCAAATCTTCCTCTTAAACTTTCAGCTCTAGCTCTTTTCACATTTGCATCACCACTATAAACTTGAGCAAGTTTATCCCATATTTCCTTAGAAGTAGAGAAATCCTTGACATCTTCAAATTCATCATCAGACAGAGTAGCAACAATCTCCATCATAGTAATATTATGCTCATGTCTATCTCTTAATTGATCAAGGGTCAAAGGTCCTATATGTAGTGCTAAGTAGCCATTATCCAATAGAGTGAGGGCTGAATTTCCAATACTAGATATATGCAGTCTCATTCAAATTTTCCATATTGTAAAGTTGTCCATGTTCAGATTCATCACGTCCCTCTTATACATTTTGTGATATTTATGCTAAAGTCCTTAAAACTTTGTTCTAAGAAACCAATATTATCTGATACCAATTATTAGAATAAGTGAGAGGGGGGTGAATCAATTATGTACAATCCCAAATACAAAATGTATCTTCTAAAAACAAATTCAGCTAATTCTGCAGCTCAGTTAACATAAATATAACACACTCTATGACTTTATCAATTATTAGTTAATTGCTCATAGTGATTACCAACCAAATCAAATATGCAATATGTAAATTATGATATCCAAACAATCACCACATAAACACATAACACAAAAGATTTAATGTGGAAATCCTGTAAAGGGAAAAACCACTTGGGACCGGTAACCCAAAATATTTTCACTCTTCTGAAGTGAGCTCGATGAAGAGCCAACCCTATTAAAGTTTACAAAACACACTGTAAGGCGTGACCTTGTTAGAGGATTTAACACTAACAGTTATCATCCAACCAGCATTCACTATGGGGTTGACAGGATAACAATGTACATTCTATGAATGATATATAAGACTTTCAAGTCCACTCGGTTAAGAGATTTATCTATTTACAATGGTTAAACTGTAACATAAATTGATCTGATTATAATACAACTTGATTTGCACATGTTCAGATCTATTTTAAGTCCATACAAATCTTTTGATCAATAATTAAATTTAGTTCTTCAACATTCAATAACTTACTGTCACTCAGTATAAGCTCTTTGACACTCGGTTAACTCTACAGTTCGGTTCTTCTTCAACTAGTCTGATCAGGCATGCATGAAACTTTGTTCACGCGATATCTATGCAGTCTCTTTCCTCTAGCATCCTTTCCACAATGAAATCATTGTCTCTTAAATAGATAAGTAAACCATTTTCTTTTCATCCATCAGATTTTTCTTCTTAAACTTTCCTCGACAGATGTGTCAATATCTCATTTCATTTCCATCCTTTAGATCTTCTTCAAATTTTGTTAGCCGTAGATCTCAGTAACAAACTTTATCTTCCACCTCAAAATCATACACTTTACAGCTCATCAAATTTTGTTGGCTAAAATAATCATTTAGTTCTTTTGTCCATTCTCGGTTAATACATAAATGTGTCAGTGAATACAAGCTTGATTATAATTGGGCTCATCGGTATACACTACACTGGCTCGGTGTACACTGGAATGCTTCATTAACTAACCACACTATATTGTAACATTTTGCTTCCTTCTTCATAACTGATTAATGCAACATAATCAAGTCAACAATATGAAGTCATAGACTCATCAATAAGTTACCCAAAGTATTCCTTATCCTCATCTGTCATATCCATCTTCCTCAATGTAGATATCTTGGTTCTTTATCTTTTCTCTCCACTTTACAGATGTGTAGATGTTTGCAACTATCATGATAAGTACTGTCAAAACTAGTTGACATCAATAAAAACATAACTACTGATTCAATTATCTTGCATAACCATTCTATGCTCGGTGATCTCTAATCACTTGTAGTTCATCAATCAAGTCCTCAATCAGTTGTAGTTCATCATCCTAGAGCATGGAAGGGAAACATACCCAATGGTATTCAAACATCAAAGAGCTACCCGAGATAGAACAATACATGGGTAGATGGAGAATTATTTTCTATGATCAAGATCCTACAAAGGAAAATGAAGGAAAGATACAAAATTCTTAAGAAATTAGTTGAAAGATATAAGGATACAATCTGTTTCATGGTTGAAACTGATTGTGTATGCTTTGAAGCAGTTGAACCTAGGAAGAAATGGTGTTATCCTATGGGATATGAAGTTAGTTCTAAAGTTCTTGTAATGTAGATAGAACATGTGCTTGCATCATAAATTGACACATCTGAGGAGAGATGGGGAACCTATGAAGAAAAGTTAGCTAAGGTTAGAGAGGAACAAGATAAAGGCACAAGGAAAAGGAAGATAGAGAAGATGGTTGATGATATGGAAATGAAGGCTATAATGACCAAGGAAGAGCTTAAAGGGATAACAACTAAGATGATAAAAGGTACCTCTCAATGGGAAAGCATGAGGATTGAAGACCCTCCATCTTCTGAAGAAGAGAACATAGTAGGTCCTAATTTGACTATCATTGATCTATCTATTACTCTAGAGAAGATAGCACAAGAAAATGCACCTGCGAGAACACCTAGGATATCTACAAGATCAAACGAACCTAATAGCTCTAAGAAAAAAAGATTGAAGTATAAGAAAAGAGAAAAGAAGATAAGGTGAATGAGAATAAAGAAGAGAAAGTAGAATAGAAGAAACCAAAGAACCTACAGAAACCAGACATAAAAATATTGCAAAAAAGAATAATAAAAGATGGTAACTTGAAGACTCTTAACAGATACTATGAGAGGTATGATTCTAATAATCAGATAGTAATCTAAAAGATATAGTGATTGAGCACTTACTAGTTTATAAAAACAATTTATTAGATATTGAAGGTAGTATTCCAAGAAACTTATATAGGAAATTAGAAATCAGAAAAAATTAGCATAGAATGAAGATGAGGCTATAAAAAATAAGGCTATTGAAGATATCTTGCCTATAGTTTCAGTATAGGAAAGAGAGAAGATAATCAAAGAAATGAAACCCCTATTGAGAACTAAGGGAAACTTGTGATGATAATGGATAGGAAATATGATGAAGTCATTGCGGATACACATAAGGTATTGGATCAAGTATTGTGAGTGACATTCCTAAGAAGGCTTCACTTCCTAAGGCTACCAAGCTCACATCTATAGGAATAGGAAAAATCTCTAAAATAGCTTAGGAAAGCATGGAAGGTAGTAAAGTAAATGTTGACAAGCAACCAGACTTCTTTTTTGCTGGTATGCTAGTGACCCTTGACACTACACTGATGAGATTGACCCTTTTCAAGGAAACTTGGATATTGCAGTGAAAAAAGAAGAAGATCAGAAAGAAAAAGAATAGATATAACTAAGGATAGTTAAAGGAGAAGAGGAAAGAGTTGAAGTGAAGAAAGAACCTGATACTTCCACCACATTATTTTTGGCAATTAAGAAAAAGCCTATGAGCACTGATGTGGAGAATATGGATGAGGGTGAATTACTGAGATTATCCTTCATGGAATTTGCTAAGGAAAAAGAGAGGTCAGAACAAAAATGAGATAAAAAGGTTAAAGTGATTATTACAAAAGTAGATATAGTAAATAAAATACTCCCTATAACTCTTGTATTTCAAGGAAAAGATGATGCTAAGAGCCTTAACATGGCATTAGATAACTTTGACAGTCACTAAAAGTCTTTGATGAAGATCGTAGAGGAGAAGGCAGAGAAGAGATACCTAGAGTAGAAGTTGAAGGAAATATGCCTATCTATTTCATGGGACTTGGGAATTCTAAAAGAAACTACATCTAAGGCCAAAGGTTGTGTTGAAAAAGGAAGGAAGTTGTATAGGTATTGCATTAAACCTCTCAAATATATTAAGAATACTGATGATATAATAACTAAGGACAGGGCTACCTTAGATATTATGATGGATAGTTGTGAGACTTCCTCACAAACTATATTAGAGATGGATAAGAAGACATCCAAAATCTTGGATAAGGTGAATGTCTTGGATATAGAGAAAGGGAGAGTAATAACAAGATTTTGTTTTGTAAGATTTTAATCAATCCTAAGCTATCAATTCTTGAAGCACATCTCACTGAGATGGGAAAGGTTGGTGATTCAATGACCAACTCTATACCGATAGAATTGAAGGCAACAAAGAGTGCATCCTATTTAGTAAATAGCCCAATTCATGTCACTTAACTATTGATCAAGTCATGGAATGATAAAGTGAAGAACTTGGAAGAGTCCTTCCAAGATATTCTAAAATTGGTGAGTAAGCACTAAGTCCTACATTTTTTAAAATTTGAAATTTTTACTATACCTTTGCCATTGATGTCAAAGGGGGAGAAAAAGAGAAGAAGAAAAATGAGAAAAAAAGAAGGAAAAAAGAAAAAGAAAAAGAAAATTGTTAAAAAAACAAAAGAATATGTGTATGTACATATAAAAAAGAAAAAGAAGAAAGAAGAGTACAGATAGTGATGAAAGGTGCTCCCCTTAATACCACAAACACACAACAGAAACAAAGAAATAACAATAATTTGCAAGAACATAAAATGGGCTTCTTATTATCTCCACAAATGTGGAATTATAAATTTTAGAATTACAATATGCAAAGCCACATGGGCATTTTCCCTTACAATATTCTGAGGGACAAAGCCTCGAATTATTACCCAACTCTACCTAGAACTGCTTCGAACTGCCTAAGACAACACTACGGGCCTTCCTTATACATGCAATTTCCACCGCCCGAGAAGGTTCCAAATATTTATCCTTTAAGGCCGAAAAAACATAGAATTATTTTATTTTCACAATTATTACAAAAGGGTTGGCTCAAAGAAAATACAAAATATGTTTTTAGGTAACCTAACTTCCAGAGGCCATAACTTTTTAACTGTAGCTCCATTTTTCTATTATAACCACTTTTTGAAAACACCATGATGAGATCAACAATGCCTGACTCGTGCAAGCTCTAGTCAACTAGGCATCGATCACGATCCAGAGCCTCTAAGGCCTTCAAAATTGAGCTCAAAGATTTTGTACCCAAAAACCTCAATAACTTCATTGATAGATATGATATGGCAATGAAACTAAACTGGTAGGCTGAAATGACTAAGATGAACCTCCACCTATGAAATCAGAACATTTTGAGATCGTATGACCAACTTACTAAAAATAGTAAGTTTCCATAAATAGTAGCTCTGCACAAGATAGCCCTTATTGAAAAAAAGAAACCAAAAAATACTTTTGAGTGATGCAAGATTGCTCTTACACCCAAGATGCTCCTGCATCAGACACTCGGGGTAAGTTGAGAAGTGACCCTGTCATGACTCAGGTGTGAAGAGGAAAACCAAGATGGTTAACCTCCTCCTTTGTTAGCCATGATGAATCCTCAATAGGTCATCCTTTCCATTTAACCAAATACTCTTCATATGTCTTGTTCCTTGTGCTTCTGCCAACATGACTATCCAGTATATCTTGAATCTCCTTGGTAGCTAAAATAGTTGCTGGAATACTCCACTATGTTGCTATGATCTTATCTTTAACACCTCCTTCATGATACTCTATCAAATCTAAAATATTAAACACTAGTGAAATATTTAGCCCAGTAGGCAATTCTACCTCATATGCATTTCCTGAATCATACTTCATCACTATCTTACATGGCCCAAACTTCTTCATTTTCAGCTTGTTATATGTACCAACTAGAAATTGCTCCTTCTGCAAATGAACCATGACTTCATCTCCAACCTGAAATTCCTTATGCCTCCTCTTCTCATTTTCCTTAGCCTTATACTGTGAATTCATCTTGGTAATATGCTTCCTCACCTCCTCATGGATGTTCTTCAAGTGTTCTGCAAAATCCTTAGTTCAGCACTACTTATTTCTCCTTTATCTATCTTCCTCAACTCAGATGCATTTTTAGGACTACTTCTATACACAAACTAGAATGGTGATTTACCACTGCTCATATTGACAGAATTATTGTATGCAAATTCTGCCTGTGGTAAAATCAAATCCCATCCTGTTGGCTTATCTCCAACCATACATCTCAGTAAATTCCCTAAATTCCTATTCACCACCTCTATCTATCTATCAGTCTGGGGAAGATTTGATGAACTGAACTTCAAATATGTCTTCAACTTCTTCCATAATGTACCCCAGAAATATCCAACAAACTTAGTGTCCCTATCTGAAACTATACTCTTTAGAAAACCATGTAGTCTTACCACTTCCCTGAAAAACAATTTTGTTAAATGAACAACATCATTAGTCTTCTTGTAGGGAATGAAATGCACCATCTTTGAAAATTTGTCAACCACCACAAAAAATTGAATCATGTCCCCATTGTGTCCTCGATAGACCAAGAAAAAAATCCATACTGATATCCTCCCAAGGCTTCCATGGTACAAGTAATGGTTGATACAACCCTATATTTTGCTTCATTCCTTTCATCATCCAACATATTCTCCAACTCTGTACAAATTTCTTGACATCTTGTTGCAACTGTGGCCAATAATAGTTCTCACTAACAATAGCAAGGGTTTTATCATGACTAAAATGTCCAGCCAATCCTCTGCTATGCTTCTCCTTGATGAGATTCTCCCTCATAAAACTTCATGGAATGCACAACTGGCTCCCTCTAAATAACATACCATCTTGGATGATGAAATCCAACTACTTTGTTCTGTCTAGAGTAACAGGTTCTGTACAAGCTTTCCAAGGTTCACCAAAATCAGGATCCTCTGGATACAAACTCTTGAGTTCCTTGAACCCAACTACCTCAATCTTCATCTCTACCAGCAAAATTTTCCTTCTACTAAGCGCATGCACAACCCTGTTAGACTTTCCACTCCTATGTTTCAAAACAAATGTGTAACTCTCCAAAAATTCAACCCATTTCAAATACATTTGATTCAACTTTTCTTGACTATTCAAATATTGCAAAGCTTGATGATCAGTATACAAAACAAACTCCTTAAGAAGCAGATAGTGTCTCCACTTCTTTAATGTCTGAACTATAGCATAAAATCCTGATTATAAACATAATATTTTCTCTTGGCATCATTTAACTTCTCACTGAAATAAGCAACAAGTTTACCTTCCTAGTTGAAAACAACTCCTATTATAGTAAGACTAGCATCACAGTCTACTTGAAACACCTTATTAAAATATAGAAGTACTAAAATAGGTTGTTCTGTAACTTTTTGTTTCAACAATTAAAAACTATTTTCTACCCCATTAGTCCACTTAAACTCTTTTCTATCCTCTCTCATTGTTTCATTCAAGGGTCCACAAATACTGCTAAAACTTCTGATAAACTTTCTATAAAAGCTAACCAAACCATGAAAAGATCTTATCTCAATAGCACTCCTTGGAGTAGGCCATTCAAGGATAGTCTACACTTTCTTCGGGTCCATTTTTTGACCTTCTGCTAAAATTACAAATTCCAAATATACTAATTCCTTCTTCACAAAACTGCACTTCTTCAAATTAATCAACAATTTCTCTTCCCTTAACTTCTCAAACACCATACAACTATAAACCATATTGTCCTCCAATGTCTTACTAAAGCTCAAAATATCATCTAGGTAAACAATGAAAAATTTACCCAGAAATTCTTTCAGGACCTCATTCACGAGCCACATGAAAGTGCTTGGTGCATTGGTTAGCCCAAAAGGCATGACTAACTACTCATACAGTCCTTCCCTTATCTTGAAGGTAGTCTTCCATTCATCTCCTTCTTTGATTTGAATATAATGATATCCACTTTTCAGATCTATCTTCGAGAAATACACAACTCCACTCAAACAATCTATAATATCATCCATCTGTGGCAATGGAAATCTGTACTTGATTATAATCTTGTTGATAGCTCTAGAATCTGTACACATCCTCCACTCTCCATTTTTCTTTGGTGCTAATACTACTGGTACAACATAGGGAGTTAGACTCTCATGGATCAATCCTTTTTGCAACAACTCATATACTTTTCTATTCAAATCCTCACTTTCTATAGATGTCATTCTATGTGATGTCTTATTTGGCAAACTTGCTGCTGGGATCAAGTCCATCTGATGACTGATCTTCTTGACTGGTGGTAATCCATCAGACACATTATTAGATACAATACCCTAAAACTCATTCAAAAAATCTACAACTTCTACAAGTACATCTTCTACTTCCTCTTTACCAACTTTTGGAATTAAAGAAAAACATACATGCTCATGCCTCATACCCTTTAGGGATTTTCTTCCATCAACAAAGCTTATTCTTGCAGTACTACATACCTTTTCTTCTGTGTCCTTCAATGACTTTAAATTATGTCGCAATCCATCCTTTGTTAGGGAATAGGTATTCACACGACCATCATGTACAACATGCCTGTCAAACTACCATGGTCTTCCCAACAACATATGACATGCATCCATAGGTATGATATCACATAGTACCTCAGCATGGTACCTGTTGATCTTAAACTTCACTAAGCACTATTCATTAACCATGACCATGTGGTCATCCTGCATCCAGGCAATCCGATATGGGTGTGGGTGTTTCTTTCTCTTGAGCTTCAAATTTTTCACCATCTCTTCTGACACTAGATTGTGAGTGCTTCTACTATTGATGATCACATCACAACACTTATCCTCACACTTGCACCTGGTGTGAAACAAGATCCTCCTTTTCTCAGGTTCATTCTCACCACTCAGCAGGACTCTTCTGTTAATCAACATTTCTCCTTTTTCAACATCTTTAGAATGTGATGATATGGCATCTTAATATACATGTGCAACCCTAGCCTAGAATTTATCTATCCTATCTATCCTTCCTTGGCATTGAGGACATTTAAAGGCCCTATGACCTTCTAATACAGGAGCATCTTGGGTCTTTGAGCAATCTTGCATCAACCAAAAATATTTCCTGATTTTGTACCTATTTTCTATTTTTTTCTTTATAATCTTTTCATTTTATGGTTTCATGGTCTATGAATATTACATGATGTTGAGGACCTATTTGGGAACCTTCTCCTATGAGCACATAAATTTTGGATGGACTGTTTCAAAGTTACAGCTATTTTCCTAGCTGTCGAAACTGCATTTTCCTACAATTTTGGTGCTTATTGTTCATGTTGGAGACCTTGATCCATAAGGAATCTTCCTCTATTATCTTAAGGAGTTTTATAGGATCTAAATTAATATCATTTCCCAAGAGCACAAGCCCCAATTCATTATGAGTAAAAAGTTATGCCCATTTTTCCTCAGGACCTATTTTCTACCAGTTTTCGGGTGAAACATGTGGTATTTCTTCTTGTAATGTTTCATATGATCAAATGGGACCTTTCACCCTTAAAGGCATGTTATTGGGTCATGTAAGGACCTAAATCCAAAGGTTCATCAATTTATATTCATTGTAGCATTAGTTTTGGTTTAAATCTTCCAGACTAGACCTATATTGTAATTAAATGCTTGACTGGCCGACCTGTGGCTTAGCTAGCTATATAAAAAGTCTATATTGATGTAGTAGGGCATCAAGAGGAGATGAGGATCAAGATATAAGAGGATAATTATCAAGATATATAATTGGAGAGAAAGATAGGATGCAAGTTGTAATTCTGATTTCATAATTCTCCTTGTATAAGGCCGAAACCCGGAAGGCCTCACAGCCGGACATGTTGAAAGAAATAATATAATTCTCTATTGTTTCTACTAGTTGATTGTCTCATATCCATTGTGATTTCATTGATTTCATGTGATTTTATATTTCTTCCATTGTGTAACTCTAAGTAGGACTTGTTTGTGGATTCAAGTGGACTCAATTCTGCTTGTATCTACCCTGTCCTTGCGTCACCTTCTTCTACATAGTGAAAACATGTTCCACGGAAGCCACCCCTTCTAGGTCCTTGTCCTCTTCCTCTTTCTCTTTGATCTCTATTATTTTGATCATGGAAATTATTGGAATTCTTTCCTCTTTGATTCTAACTACTACTAGCCTCATCCTTTTTTTTTTAGATCTTCATTTCGGCCTCCATAAGACCGTCCACCAAATCTTCCACTACGACCTCTTCCACTTTTTCTACTTTCAAATTTTTTGTTCAAATTTTCCTCTACTTTTAGGGAAAAATAGTATGCCTCTTCAATACTATTCATTCAAACAAAATTTAACTCCTCTTGAATGCTCAACCTCAACCCATTAAGATATCAGGCAACTTTCTCCATATCAACTTCTACATGGCCTATTCTGATGAGGATTTGATAGAACTCCTCTGTATAGTACTCAACAGATCTTTCTGCTTCCTTCAAACCTTGCATTTTCTTCAGTAGGTCAAGCTCATAATCAACAAAAATGAATTGCCTCTTCAATTTATCCACCATCTGATCCCATCTTGTGATTTTATCCTTTCCTCTTCTATTTCACTCCAATTGAATCTCTTGCCACTAGATCTTCGCATGACTCTTTAGTCTGGCCTTCGCATACTTAACCCGATCAGGATCCTCGATGTCTTCATACTCAAAATATTTTTCTAATTCATTGATCCAATTGATCAACTCCTAAGAGTTAAGATTTCCTAAAAATGCAGGAACCTCAATCTTAGGTCTTTTCACGATCTTGGAAATGGCTTGAAAAAGCCTTTCTTCCTCTTGGTTCATAATTTCACCTTCTACTTCTTGATCAAAATTTTCTCCTTCAACTTCATCCTCGCTTTCGTCTCTGACATTAAGATTCATTCCTCTATAAATATCTTCTTGCAATGCTCACACTTTTCTCTAGAGCGTTCGAACCTCAAGTGTTATGCCACCAGCTCTTTCACCACGTTCCCTTCATGGAAGAATTTTCACAATTATTGGTGAACCCCTAACCATGGTCTTGGTGCAAACTGCCTCACAATCGAGAATCTATTTACATAGAAATCCTAAACCACAGTCCTGGTGTAAACTGCTTCACAGTCGATGATCTATTTACACACTTAAGAACTTCCTCTCTGATACCACTTGATGAAGGGTGCTCCCCTTAATACCACAAACACATAACAGAAATAGAGAAATAACAAAAAGTTGCAAGAACAAAAAATGGGCTTCTTATTATCTCCACAAATGTGGAATTACAAATTTCAGAATTACAATATGCAAAGCCACATGGGCATTTTCCCTTACAATATTCTAAAGGACAAAGCCTCGAATTATTACCCAAATCTACCTAGAGCTGCTCTGAATTGCTCCAAACTACTCTGAAACTAATAAGACAACACTACGAGCCTTCCTTATATAGGCAATTTCCACCGCTCGAGAAGGTTTTTGAAATTTAGCCTTTAAGGCCAACAAAACATAGAATTATTTTATTTTCACAATTATTACAAAAGGGTCAACTCAAAGGAAATACAAAATATGTTTTTAGGTAACGCAACTTTCGGAGGCCATAAGTTTTTAACAATAACACTATTTTTCTATTATAATGACTTTTTGACAATGCCATGACGAGATCTATAGTACTTGACTCACATAAGCTCCAATCAACCGAGGGTCGATCGCAATCTGGAGCCTCTAAGACCTTAAAAATTGAGATCAAAGATTTTGTACCTAAAAATATCAATAACTTCATTGATACAGATGATATGGAAATGAAACTGAACTGGTAGGCTTAAATGACTAAGATGAACCTCCACCTATGAAATCAGAACATTCTGAGATCATATAACCAACTTACTAAAAATAGTAAGTTTCCATAAATAGTAGCTCTGTACAAGATAACCCTAATTGAAAAAAAAAGAAACCAAAAAATATTTTTGGGTGATGCAAGATTTCTCTTACACCCAAGATGCTCATGCATTAGACACCGAGGGTAATTTTAGAAGTGACCCTGTCACGACTTAAGTGTGAAGAGGAAAAGAAAGACATTTAATTTCCTCCTTTGTCAGCCATGATGAATCCTCAACAGGTCATCCTTTCCATTTAACCAAATATTCTTTGAATGTCCTGTTCCTTGTGCTTCTGTGAATAGGACTATCCAGTATGTCCTCAATCTCCTTGGTAGCTGAAATAGTTGCTGTCATACTCCATTGTGTTGCTATGATCTCATCTTCAACACCTCCTTCATGATACTTTGTCAAATCTAACATGTTAAACACTGGTGAAATATTCAGCCCAGTAGGCAATTCTACCTCATATGCATTTCCTAAATCATGCTTCTTCAGTATCTTACATGGCCCAAACTTATTCATTTTTAGCTTGTTATATGTAACAACTAGAAATCGCTCCTTCCGCAAATGAACCACGACTTCATCTCCAACCTGAAATTCCTTATGCCTCCTCTTCTCATCTACCTTAGCCTTATACTATGCATTCATCTTGGTAATATGCTTCCTCACCTCCTCATAGATGTTCTTCAAGTGTTCTACAAAATCCTCAGCTTCAGCACTACTTATTTCTCCTTTATCTATCTTCCTCAACTCAGATGCATTTTTGGGACTACTTCCATATAAAATCTAGAATGGTGATTTACCAGTGCTCTTATTGATAGAATTATAGTATGCAAATTCTACCTATGGTAAAATCAAATCCCATCCTATTGGCTTATCTCCAACCCAACATATCAGCAAATTCCCCAAGCTCCTATTCACCACCTTTGTCTGTCCATCAGTCTGTGGATGATGTGATGAACTGAACTTCAAATCTATCTTCAACTTCTTCCACTATGTACACCATAAATAGCCAACAAACTTAGTGTCCTGATCTAAAACTATACTCTTTGGAAAACCATGTAGTATCACGACTTCCTTGAGAAATAATTCTTCTATATGAACAACATCATTAGTCTTCTTGCAGGGAATGAAATGTGCCATCTTTGAAAATCTATCAACCACCACAAAAATTGAATCATGTCCTCGCTATGTCCTGAGAAAGCTAAGAACAAAATCCATATTGATATCCTTCCAAGGTTTCTCTAGTACAGGTAATGGCTGATACAACCCTGTATTCTACTTCACTCCTTTCTCCATCTGACATATTCTACAACTCTGTACAAATTTCTTGACATCTTTTTGCAACTGTGGCCAATAATAGTTCTCACTAACAATAGCAAGGGTTTTATCATGACCAAAATGTCTAGCCAATCCTCTGCTATGCTTCTCCTTGATGAGATTCTCCCTCATAGAACTTTGTGGAATGCACAACTGGCTCCCCCTGAATAGCATACCATCCTGGATGATGAAATATAACCACTTTGTTCTGTCTAGAGTAATAGGTTTTGTAGAAGTTTTCCAATCTTCACCAAAATCAGGATCCTCTGGATACAAACTCTTGAGTTCCTTGAACCCAACTACCTCAATTTGCTTCTTTGCCAGCAAAATTTTCCTTCTACTAAGTGCATTTGCGACCCTGTTAGACTTTTCACTCTTGTGTTTCAAACCAAATGTGTAACTCTTCAAAAACTCAACCCATTTCAAATGTCTTTGACTCAAATTTCTTTGACTATTCAAATATTGCAAAGCTTGATGATTAGTATAAAAAACAAACTCTTTAGGAAGAAGATAGTGTCTCCACTTCTTTAATGCCTGAACTATAGCATAAAATTCTTGATCATAAACATAATATTTTCTCTTGGCATCATTTAACTTCTCACTAAAATAAGCAACAGGTTTACCTTCCTAGCTCAAAACAGCTCCTATTGTAGTACCACTAGCATCACAGTCTACTTGAAACACCTTATTAAAGTATTGAAGTGCTAATACAGGTTGTTTTGTAACTTTCTATTTCAATAATTGAAAACTCTTTTCTGCCCCATTAGTCCACTTAAACTCTTTCTACCCCCTCTCATTGTTTCATTCAAGGGTCCACAAATATTGCTAAAAATTCTGATAAAATTATTGTAAAAGCTATCCAAACCATGAAAAGATCTTACCTAAGTAGCACTCCTTGGAGTAGGCTATTCAAGGATATCTTGCACTTTCTCCAGGTCCATTTTTAGACCTTTTGCTGAAACTACAAATCTCAGATACACTAATTTCTTCTTCACAAAACTGCATTTCTTCAAATTAATCAATAATTTATCTTCCCTTATCTTCTCAAACATCATACAAATATGCATCATATGCTCCTCCAATGTCTTACTAAAGATCAAAATATCATCTAGGTAAACAATGACAAACTTACCCAGAAATTCTTTCAGAACCTTGTTCATGAGCCGCATGAAAGTGCTCGGTGCATTGGTTACCCCAAAAGGCATGACTAACCACTCATACAGTCCTTCCTTTGTCTTGAAGGTAGTTTTTCATTCATCTCCTTCTCTAATCTGAATCTGATAATATCCACTCAAACAATCCATAATATCATCCATCCATGACAATGAAAATCTGTACTTGATTGTGATCTTGTTGATAGGTCTGGAATCTATACACATCCTCCACTCTCCATTCTTCTTTGGTGCTAATACTGTTGGTACAACACAGGGAATTAGACTCTCATGGATCAATCCTTTCTACAACAACTCCTGCACTTGTCTATTCAACTCCTCACTTTCTGTAGGTGTCATTCTGTGTGCTGCCTTATTCATAATACTTGCTGCTGGGATCAAGTCCATCTGATGGATGATCTTCTTGACTGGTGGTAATCCATCAGGCACATTATCAGATACAATATCCTAAAACTCATTCAAAAAATTTGCAACTTGTATAGGTACACCTTCTACTTTCTCTTTACCAACTTTTGGAATTAAACCAAAAAATACATGCTCATGCTTCATACCCTTTAGGAATTTTCTTCCATCAACAAAGCTTATTCTTGCAGTACCACATACCTTTTCTTCTATTTCCTTCAATGGATTTAGCTTATGTCTCACTCTGTCCTTTGTCAGGGAATAGGTATTCACATGACCATCATGTACAACATGCTTGTCAAACTACCATGGTCTTCACAACAACATATGACATGCATCCATAGGTATGATATCACATAGTACCTCATCATGGTACTCGTCGATCTTGAAATTCACTAAGCACTATTCATTAACCATGACCTTGTGGTCATCCTGCACCCAAGAAATCTGGTATGGATGTGGGTGTTTCTATCTCTTGAGCTTCAACTTTGTCATCATCTCTTCTGACACCAGATTGTTAGTGCTTCCTCTATTAATGATCACATCACAACACTTATCCTCACACTTGCACCTGGTGAGAAACAGGCTACTCTTTTGCTCAGGTTCATTCTCATCACTTAGTAGGACTCTTCTGTTAATCAACATTTCTCCTCTTTCAACATCTTCAAAATGTGATGATATGGCATCTTCATCTACATGTGCAACCCTAGCATGGCCTTCATTTCTCTTGTCTATCCTTCCTTGGTGTGAGGAAATTCAAAGATCCTATGACCTTCTTCTCCTTAGTGAAAATATGTTCCACAGAAGCCACCCCTTCCAGATCCTTGTCCTCTTCATCTTCCTCTCCGATCTCTATTATTTTTATCATGGAAATGATTGGAATTGTTTCCTCTCTGATTCTGACTACTACTAGCCTCATCCTTCTTTTTTAGATCTTCATTTCAGCCTTCATAAGACTGTCCACCAGATCTTCAACCATGACCTCTTCCACTTTGTCTGCTTTCAAATTTTCTTGTTCAACTTTTCCTCTACTTTTAGGAAAAACTGGTATGCCTCTTCTATACTATTTATTCGAACCAAATTTAACTCCTCTTGAATGCTTGGCCTTAACCCATTAAGATAATGGGAAACTTTCTCCTTATCAGCTCCTTCATGGCCTATTCTGATGAGGATTCGATAGAACTCCTCCATATACTCCTAAACAGATCTTCCTGCTTGCATCAAACCTTAGATTTTCTTCAGTAGGTCAAGCTCATAATCAATAGGAATGAACTGTCCCTTCAATTTATCCACCATTTGATCCCATCTAGTGATTTTATCCTTTCTTCTTCTATTTCACTCCAATTGAATCTCTTGCCACTAGATCTTCACATGACCCTTCAGTCTGGCCTTCACAAACTTGACCCAATCAGGATCCTCGATGTCTTCATACTCAAAATATTTTTCTAATTCATTGATCTAATCGATCAACTCCTATGGGTTAAGATTTCTTGAAAATGTAGGAACCTCAATCTTAGGTCTTTTGCCAATCTTGGAAATGGCACGAAAAAGCTTTTCTTCCCCTTGGTTCAGAATTTCACCTTCTACTTCTTGATCAAAATTTTCTCCTTCGGCTTCATCCTCACTTTCATCTCTTCCACCACGTTCCCTTCATGGAGGCATTTTCGTGCTTATCGTTGAAACACTAACGACGGTTCTGGTGCAAATTGCCTCACAGTCGATGATCTGTTTACAAAAAAACCCTAAACCACGGTCCTGGTGCAAACTGCTTCACAGTCCGTGATCTATTTACACACTCAAGAATTTCTTCTTTGATACCACTTGATGAAGGGTGCTCCCATTAATACCACAAACACAATAGAAATAGAGAAATAACAACAATTTGCAAGAACAAAAAATGGGCTTCTTATTATCTCCACAAATGTGGAATTACAAATATCAGAATTACAATATGCAAAGCCACATGGGCATTTTCCCTTACAATATTTTGAGGGAGAAAGCCTTGAATTATTACCCAGAGCTACCTAGAACTGCTCTGAACTGCCTAAGACAACACTACGAGCCTTCCTTATATAGGCAATTTCCACCGCCTGAGAAGGTTCCAGAAACTTAGCCTTTAAGGCCGACAAAATATAGAATTATTTTATTTTCACAATTATTACAAAAGGGTCGGCTCAAAGAAAATACAAAATATGCTTTTAGGTAACCCAACTTTTGGAGGCCATGACTTTTTAACTGTAACTCCATTTTTCTATTATAACCACTTTTTTGAAATGCCATGACGAGATCTACAATACTTGACTCATGCAAGCTCTAGTCAGCCGGGGGTCGATCAGGATCTGGAGCTTCTAAGGCCTTAAAAATTGAGCTCAAAGATTTTGTACCCAAAAACCTCAATAACTTCACTGATACATATGATATGGCAATGAAACTAAACTGGTAGGCTGAAATGACTTAGATGAACCTCCACCTATGAAATCAGAACATTTTGAGATCGTATGACCAACTTACTAAAAATAGTAAGTTTCTATAAATAGCAGCTCTACACAAGATAGCCCTTACTGAAAAAAAATAAACCAAAAAATATTTTTGGGTGATGCAAGATTGCTCTTACACCTAGGATGCTCCTGCATCAGATAGTTATTTGGACATTTAGTCATTTTTCGCTAAGTGTTGGAATTAATGCCAAAGGGAGAGATTGTTGGCAAGTGATGTTTTGAGAGAACTATGGATCACTTGAGGGTTTTCATTTATGGAAACACACATTTTATGGTGATCACATGAAGAAAGTATAAGTGTGATGAACTACAACTGATTTGAATACATTGAATGATTTGAAGATCTGTGATTTGAGATCATTGAGTTGCTGATTAGATAATGTAAGATGATTAAATTAGTAATATATTGTGATTGATGTCAACTAGTTTTTGATAGTACTTATCTTGTAAGTTACTATACCCAAACATCTGAAGAAAGAAGAAGAAAAGAGATGAAGAACATATATATCTACATGAGGAAGATGGATATGATAGATGAGAATAAGGAATACATTGAGTAACTTATGAATGAGTCTATGACCTTATTTTTTTACTTGATTATGTTGCATTCATTTATGATGGAGAATAGAGTAAAATGCACAAAGCAGTGTGGTCGGTTAAAGAAGCATTTTAGTATACACTGACGCAGTGTAGTGTATACCGAGCATAGTATAAACTGAGCTTGTGTTGATCGATGTATTACTTTGTTAACCAAGTAGAAGAAAAGAACTAAATGATTAGTTTAGCCGACAATGATTGATGAGCTGGAAAGTACCTTGAAATCAGAGATGGAGATAATGTTTGTTACAAAGATCAATGACTAGCATAATTCAAGGAAGATCTAAAGGACAAAACTAAAATGTGTTATTGACACATCAGCTGAGGAAGGTTAAAGCGACAAAATCAACAAAGGAGATTAAGAAGAAAAATCTAATGGATGGAATTAAAACGGTTTACTTGTCTATTTAAGAGACCAGAGTTTCACAATGAAATGAATGCTGGAAGAAGAAGACTACAGAGATATAACGTGAATAAGTTTCATGCAAGCTTGATCAAATTGGTTAATGAGAACCAAACTACAGAGATTATCGAGCGATAGTAAGTTACTGAATATTGGTTGAAACAGATTTGATATAATGATCAGAGGATTTGAATGAGCTTAATAATAGATTTGATAATTTGCAATTGAAGTTGTCTTGTATTCAGATCAAATTGTTGTTACAGTTTAACCATTGTAAATAGATAAATCTCTTAAC
The DNA here is from genome assembly GCA_027943335.1 of Chamaecyparis obtusa. NCBI lineage: Eukaryota > Viridiplantae > Streptophyta > Pinopsida > Cupressales > Cupressaceae > Chamaecyparis > Chamaecyparis obtusa. The sequence goes on from BSBK01005022.1 coordinate 97,727, forward strand.
AGAGTAGACTTTAAAGTCTTGTAATGTCATTCATAGAGTATATATTTGTTATCATGTCAACCCCATAGTGAATGTTGGTTGGATGATAATGGTTGGTCTAAAATCCTCTAACAAGGTCACACCTAACAATGTGTTTGTAACCTTTAACAGGGTTGGGTCTTCACCGACCTCACTTCAGAAGAGTGAACAATTTTTGGGTTGCTGGTCCCAGGTAGTTTTTCCCTTAACAGGGTTTCCACGTTAAATCTCTTGTGTTATGTGTTTATTGTGATGATTGTTTGTTGTCATACTTTACATGTTGCATATTTGATTTGATCGGTAATCATTATATGTTTTAACTGGAAATCGATAAAAGCACAGATAGTATACTATTTTATGTTACTGAGTTGCAAAAGTTTTAGTAATTTGTTTTGGATATACATTTTGTGATTGGGACTATGGATAATTGATTCACCCCCCCCCTCTCAGTTATTCTAACAATTGGTATCCAAGCTTTGGTTTCTTAGAACAGAGTTTTAAGGACTTCAGCACAAAGATCTCAAAATGTATAAGAGGGAAGTGCCAAAGCTTAACAAGGAGAACTTCACAATATGACAAAGCCGAATGAAGCTGCATATATTTGGAATTGGGAATTCTGCCCTAGATCTGATGGAGAATGGATACCTTGCACCACCCACTAGTCCCTTGACCCTTGATCAACTAAGAGACAGGCATGAACATAATGTTACTATGATGGAGATTGCTACTTCCTATACAAATGCTGAATTTGAAGACATCAAGGACTCTACTACTGCTAAAGAGATGTGGGATAAACTTGCTCAAGTTTATAGTGGTGATGTGAATGTCAAAAGAGCCAGAGCTGAAAGCTTGAGGGCAAGATTCAATGACATGAAGATGAAGGAAGGTGAAAACATTATGTAGTACACAAACATAATAAAAGAGGTAGTTCACGCTATAAGAGGATTTGATGGTGTTATTGACGAAGAGACAGTGGTAAGAAAAGTTTTAAGAACCTTATTGCTGGCTTATGCAATAAGAATATCTCCAATACATGAGACAAGGTCTGCAACTGGTGATACACTTACTCTTGACAATCTGATCGTTAAGCTTACAACCTTTGAACTGAATAACTTTGACAACAATGTTGTACTATCTATTGAGTCTACTTTCATGTCTTTTCTAAAGATTGGTAAGTCTAGTAGCAGAAATAAGAATGATGATAGTGATAGCAATACTAATGATGAGCTTGATGAACTTGAATCTCTTATGGCCAGAAGGTTACCTAAATGTAAAGGTAGATATAGAGGTAAATTACCTTTAGCATGCTTTAATTGTAAAGAGGTTGGTCATATTGCTGCTAGATGTCCACATAAGAAAGATGATGACCAAAACAAAGATTGATCTAGTGAAGGAAACTATGGGAGAAGAGGAAATAGAGGTTTTCGACACTACAATAGAGACAACCAAGACAAAAATGATAAAGGAAAGAAGGTGTGCTACATTGCTGAGGAAGAAGATATCATCGATACTGACACTGATGATGATGTGGAGATAGTATTTGTGGCAATGAAGGAAGATTTAGAAGAAGATGAAAGGTATGTAGAGACAACACTTATCTCTAAGGTTAACAAAAATGATACATGGATCATAGATAGTGGTTGTACACATCACATGACTAGTAATGAAGAAAAATTTGATTATCTTGAAGAATACAATGGAAGATCCATAAGAATGGGTAATGATGCACCTTGTATTGTTAGAGAAAAAGGATTCCTGATGATAAATGATAAAATTAAATGTGATAATGCTTATTGGGTAAAAGGATTAAACTATAATTCGCTAAGTGTGGCACAAGTGAACAATTCAGGCCACCGAGTTACTTTTGAGAGTAAGAAAGTGAATATATTTGATGATGGAGGAAGACTTGTTAGAACTGGTACACAATCCAGAGGTAATCTATTTTATCTTGATAATGATCAGTCTTCTTGTTTAATATGAAAGATGAAGATGCATGGTTGTGGCATAAAAGGTTATGTCATGTGAATTTTGATAACTTGATTAAGATTAGCAAAAAGAAAAAGGTTAGAGGTCTGCCTAACTTATCAAAGCCTGATCATGTTATGCGCCATGAATGTTAGAAAGGTAAAATGACTAAATCTAGTTTCAAAAGAAAAGATTATTCAAAAAAGAAAATACTCGAGTTAGTGCATACCGACCTATGCAGTCCTATGGGAAATCAAAGTTACTATGGAGACAGATAATTTATTCTTTTTGTTGATGATTATACTAGATTAATGACAGTCATGTTCTTGAAGGAAAAGTCAGAAGCATTTAAGATGTTCAAGTGGTATAAAGTAAAAGTTGAGAAAGAGACTAGTAAAGAATTGAAATGCTTGAGATCTGATAGAGGTGGTGAATTTATCTCTGATGAATTTACTAAATTTTGTAATGAGCATGGTATTAAAAGATAGGTCTCGGCACCGAGGACACCTCAACAAAATGGAATAGCTGAAAGAAGAAATAGGTCAATTATTGACTATGCAAGAACACTGATGATACAAAAGAATGTTGCTCAGACATACTGTAGAGAAGCTATTAGCATAATTGTCTATGTGCTAAACTGAGTACAACTGAAGAAGGACACTAATAATACACCCTATGAGTTATGGTTTGGTCACAAACCCACTGTAATTTATTTTAAAATTTTTGGAAGTAAATGCTTTATTCTGAAAGATGAAAGAAATGAGAAGTTTGACTCGAAAGGTGATGAAGGGATATTCCACTAAAAGTAAAGCATATAAGTGTCTTAACAAAGTAACTAATAAAATTATTGAGAGTACTAATGTTCAAGTTGATGAGTTTCATGGTAAGAATGTAGAGGAAAGCACAAAGGAACCAGAAGACTATGGTAGATTCACTTACATTGAACAACCTGAGTACCTACCAACACAGCAAGTAGTGACAACCGATCAACAGAAAAACAATACCAATATATAGAAAGAGAATACTAAAGAGCAGGAAGAACCTACCAAGCAAGCAAATGAACTTGCACAAGATGAACAAGGAAGAAGAGATCAGATACTGATAAGATTTGTCAAAAGACATCATCCTGAGACACAGATCATTGGAGATAGACAAGCTGACATGCAAAGGAGTAAAGCAAGACGAGGTACATGTCTAGTTTGTGATATGAACTGAAGAATGTGAAAGTTGCATTAGAAAATGATGAATGGGTTAATGCAATGAAAGAGGAAATAGAAAAGATAGAGAAGAACAAAACCTAGAGTTTAGTACCCTGACCTAAGGACAAGAATGTTATCGGTACTAAATGGATATTCAGAAAAAAGCTAAATGAGAATGGAGAGGTAACAAGGAACAAAGCTAGATTAGTATGCAAGGGATATGCACAGAAGGAAGGAATAGATTATGGTGAAACTTTTGCACCTATTGCTAGATTAGAAGGAGTTAGAATGTTACTTGCATATGTTTCTCACAAGAATTTCAGAGTTTACCAAATGGATGTTAAATCTTCTTTTCTAAATGGAATACTTGAAGAAGAAGTCTACATAGAACAACCTGAAGGGTTTGTGGATCCAAAAAACAAAGATATGGTATGTAGATTACATAAAGCTTTATATGTTTGAAGCAAGCACCAAGAACCTGGTATGAGAGGCTGCATAACTATTTTCTAAGTATTGGATTTGTTAGAACCAGTGAGAATAGCAATCTGTACATGAAAGCAAATTTTGATGATACTATCTTGATTGTTGAGATATTTGTGTATGACATAATATTTGGAGGACAAGCTCAAATCTATAAGTCATTTGCTGATGAAATGAGAAGTGAATTTGAAATGTCTATGTTTGGAGAGATTAAGTTCTTTCCAGGCTTACAAGTGATTCAGTAGAATGATGGTATATTCATCACACAATCTAAATATATAAAATAAGTATTAAAGACATTTGGCATGGAAGATGCTAAACCTATGGGAACACTAATGGCTACTAGATGTAAACTGACTAAAGAAGATGGAACTACTGAGGTAAATCAGACACTGTACCGATCCATGATTGGTAAGTTAATGTATGTAGTTGACAGGAGGCCTGATATATCACTTGCTATTGGAATAGTTTCTAGATTCTCTGCTAACCCTAGAGAATCACACATGGTTTCTACAAAGAGAATCTTAAGATACCTAAAGAAAACTGAAGATTATGGACTATGGTATCCTAAGGAAGGAAAATTTGAAGTGAAGGTATACATCGATGTTGATTGGGCTGGAAATGTGGATGATAGAAAGAGTACCACCGAAGGAGCATTTTTCTTTGGTGAAAGACTTGTTACATGGACAAGTAAGAAACAGTCTTGCATTTCTCAGTCTACAGCTGAAGTAGAGTATATTGTTGTTGCTACTAACTGTTCAAATATTTCTTATATCAAGCAAGTGTTGGAATGAATGAATGAGGTAATCACTGAGCTAGTGATTATATATTGTGACAACACTAGTTCAATTAATATTTCAAATAATCCAATGATGCACTCTAAAACAAAGCACATATCTATCAAGTATCACTATTTAAGGGAACAAGTATAGGAGAAGCAAGTAAAGCTAAAATTTGTTACATCAAAAGAACAACTTGCTGACATATTTACAAAGCCTCTACCAAAGGATACATATGAATACTTGAGGACTAGACTTGGGGTCCGTCTTCTGTCTACCAGTCACTAATGTGATTTGGAGTTTGCATCAGCCTAATCTTATCAGAAGATCATAAATGTTGATGTAGAGGAGTTCACACTTTGGATTTTTGTCTAGAGTTGTGAAAATATTTGAGAAGCAAGTGGCATAATCAGTATATAGAGATATAGAGAATGAACCAGTTAATAGAGTTACATGGCTACTATAGAGTTGTATGTTTTTATTTTTGTTTGGCATTGCTATCAAAGGGAGAGAGATTTCAATATGAAACACACATTTGAAGCCAGCGACAAAGGGAGAGAGATACAAAAAAGGGAGAGTATTGAAGATCAGTTACTAGAAGAACAGAAGAGACTCTAAGGAGCACTAAAAAAGATCATATATGTAGAAGATAGTTTGCACTTGCAAATGTATGTATGTTTTATGTAATGTAGTGATTAAACATATTAAGCTAAGGGAGAGCTTGTACCAAAGTTACATCATTTGTTGATAGAGTTGTAGAATACATGTTTGGTATGTGTATGGAATATTTCATATTGCTTGTGTTTCCATCAATGCCAAAGGGAGAGATTGATGAACTACAATGGATTTGAATACATTGATTGATTTGAAGATCTGTGATTTGAGATCACTAAGTTTCTGATTAGATAATGTAAGATGATTAAATCAGTAATATGTTGTCATTGATGTCAACTAGTTTTTGACAGTACTTATCTTGTAAGTTACTATACCCAAACATTTGAAGAAAGAAGAAGAAAAGAGATGAAGAACAAATATACTACATGAGGAAGATGGATATGATAGATGAGAATAAGGAACACATTGAGTAACTTATGAATGAGTCTATGACCTTATGTTATTGACTTTATTATGTTGCATTCATCTATGATGGAGAATAGAGAAAAATGCACAAAGTAGTGTGGTCAGTTAAAGAAGCATTTCAGTACACACTGACGTAGTGTAGTGTATACCGAGCATAGTATAAACTGAGCTTGTGTTCACCGATGCATTACTTTGTTAACCGAGCAGAAGAAAAGAACTAAATGATTAGTTTAGCCGACAAGGATTGATGAGATGGAAAGTACTTTGAAATCAGAGATGGAGATAATGTTTGTTACAAAGATCAATGGCTAGCATAATTCAAGGAAGATCTAAAGGACAAAACTAAAACATGTTATTGACACATCAACTAAGGAAGGTTAAAGTGGCAAAATCAACAAAGGAGATTAAGCGGAAAAATCTAATGGATGGAATTAAAATGGTTTACTTGTCTATTTAAGAGACTAGAGTTTCAAAATGAAACAAATGCTAGAAGAAGGAGACTGTAGAGATATCATGTGAATAAGTTTCATGCAAACTTGATCAAACTGGTTAATGAGAACCAAACTACAGAGATTACCGAGCATCAGGAAGCTATAACCAAGCAACATTAAGTTACAGAATATTGATTGAAATAGAATTAATATAATGATCAGAGGATTTGAATGAGCTTAAGAATGGATCTGATAATTTTTAATTGAAGTTTTTTTGTATTCAGATCAAATTGTTGTTACAGTTTAACCATTGTAAATAGATAAATCTCTTAGTAGAGTAGACTTGAAAGTCTTGTAATGTCATTCATAGAGTGTACATTTTTTATCCTGTCAACCCCATAGTGAATGCTGGTTGGAAGATAATGGTTGGTCTAAAATCCTCTAACAAGGTCACACCTAACACTATGTTTGTAACCTTTAACAGGGTTGGGTCTTCACCAACCTCACTTTAGAAGAGTGAACAATTTTTGGGTTGTCAGTCCCAGGTGGTTTTTCCCTTAACAGGGTTTCCACGTTAAATCTCTTGTGTTATGTGTTGATTGTGATGATTGTTTGTTGTCATACTTTACATGTTACATATTTGATTTGATTGATAACCATTATATGTTTTAACTGGCAATCAGTAAAAGTACAGACAGTATACTATTTTATGTTATCGAGCTATAGAAGTTTTAGTAATTTGTTTTGGATATACCTTTTGTGATTGGGACTATGGATAACTAATTCATCCCCCCTCTCAGTTATTCTAATAGAGTGTTGAAGACACAGTCATGAAAATAACTAAGTATGAAATTGGATTTACAGAGTACTACAGAACTATTTTAGATAGTGAAGATAGTATATAATAGATAATGACTTGCGAGATCAGATGAAAACATTTTGGGGATGTTTGTGACATTCAGTTAAGATTGCATGTGTTTTGGTATTAGTATCAGTAAGTTACAATGATATGAATGCATGCAAAGATTGAGGAACAATGAAATAGGGCACATGAATGCTCATGATGATTAAGGGAATGTAAGATGCAATGGTAACATTCTAAGTTAGATAAAGTTTGTAAATTACCAAAACTTTGGTAATACAAGATCGACTACTTAGTATTGATTGTTTTCATTATTTATTATTATGTTTTATATTGTATTTGGAAGTTGACTAGATGATAGAATACATATAAATGAAGAATGGTTTGTGAAAGTGATAGGTGATAGATGTGAGATATGTATGCAAGTTTTGGATATCATTGATGATTGATAGAAGATGCAAGATCAAAGTTTGAGAGAGGCTATTGAGAACTATAATTGGAACAATCAAAGCATAGCAGATTCTTGTATTTTTCACTCTTAAAGAAGACTTTGTAACTAAATTTTGATTCTAAGAGCTATAAGCTCACTATAACTTGAATAGGGTTTTATATACTTTTAACAGGGTTTTGCATACATTTAACAGGGTTAATATTCCTCTAACAAGGAAGTGTACTATGTAATACTCATCTTTTAATAGGGCTAGGTCTCATAACAGGGACATTATACTTTAGTGCATATTTGTGGGTACCATCCCCACCGGGGATTTTCCTTGGCTAGGGTTTCCTCGAAAACAAATAATGGTGTCATGAGTTATGTTTTATTTGTTTATATTCTTTTCATTTCCATAATCATATGGTTTATTTGGAATTGGTTTAAATTTAATTTAAAGTGTTGTAATATTGATTCAACCCCCCCCCCCCCCCTCAGTATTACTCAATCCTAACATGATCAAGTGAGTATGTCTAAATTTACCTTGTCATGCCCAAAAATTAGGGCAAAACACACACAACAATTTTTTTTTTTAAAGCACTAACAACTAGGTTGCATACTAAGGTGCACTAAAACTTGAAAAGTAAAACACCAACCAACACACTTAACTCACAAGGGAATTCATGACATGCACTGGCTTGCTAACATCCCTTGTTCATTAGGTGCATTAGTCTAATGAAACCCTAACTAGGGTTAAACATAAAATGAATACAAGGGGAAATCCCTAAATCTATGAATTTTAACAAGACAATGAAAACAAAAGGGCAACCTCAAGGTCATCAAACCTAGGGGCTCTTTCAAAGATTGATAACCCCATAAATTCAATGGAAACCTTAATGGCCCTTAACGAATGCCAAGGAACCGTTTAGGGTCGAATGTAAAATTTGAATAAAAGGTTTAAAGGGTTTAAAAGAGAACTTAAAATTTACCCTATCATATACTAGGGTTAATAGTCCATAATGAATTAAATAAGATAATGTTCGAGTAACGGATTAAAATTGTAATCATCTTAGATTTAATCATAATTTAATTAGTGTTAAATTTTCACAAACATTATCTAACTTAGCGATATTTAAATATTTACTAATATTATAATTTTTAAATCAAATAATTATTAGTAAGGAGTAATTTCTTACCTAGGCCCCTCCTAGGGTTTATAAGAATATTAATCCCCTTAATAATTTAGTATTCAAGAGACTTACATTAGGGAAGTAAATTATTAAATTTAATTACTCCATAAATAATATAATTAATATATGTTCAAATAAGATTAAGATGTAATAATATAAAAAGCTATCAACTCAAATCTCAACAAATTACTAAAATAAAAATAAGACCTTAAATTAACTCTCATAGTTTAAAATTTTGAAAGTAAATTAAAATAGCATTAATGTCCAAAAACCATTTCAAAATCTCAATAATAGGAAATCTTGTGGTCCAAAAGGCAAAAGAAAATAATAATAGAAACTAAAAATTTAAAGGAAAAAGGAGAAAAAAGTCAACATTACTAAATAATCAATGACTTTTCAGAGTTGAATGAAATTTCAAAATACAAATAAAAAATTATAAATGGCTCCATTGGCCAACCCTAAACCTAATATGAAATTAGGGTTTCGACCAAAATAAAACATGGCCCCGAACCCTAACTTCATTATTTTTGGGTTTGTAGGTTGGGCCAAGGGCTAGGAAAATGGAAAAAGAAAATGGGTATACACCCAAGTATAAATGAATGTATATATACACTCTAGTGTGTATATACTTTCATATGTACTTGTGTATATACAACAAATAAGAGGTCTACACCAAGGGGAAAGTCCAGGCTACTCCAGCATCTACAACATGATAAATAAAATTTTATTTCATTAAGGCACATCTGGATTTACATTTAGATCTGGGTGTTTTCCATAGTTTTTTTTTTTACAAATTATTGCGCTATAGATTTTGTCTATGATTTTTACCAGAGAAAGAAAAATAGTCGCAATAGTATCCTTTGTTACCTATTGGATTCAGTCTAACATTCTAAATGTCTATCAGAAAAGAGGATCTAGGTTAACAATAAAGAATTATAACTCTATTAAATTTATTTATTCTTACAAAACCCTCTGTTGTCTTACTGAGATCGAATCTTAAAGCACATATTTTAATACTGAAAATGTAGTGTATAAATCTCTACATGAATAAGCTATGAATAATCTAAGGATATACGTTTTATTTGGTTATGATTATCTATATTTTTTTATTATATTTAACATAAGTTACAATTTAAAAAAAAAAAACAAATATTAAAAGAAATTTTGAATGGGCCATAGGCTGCTCGTAGGCTGGCTCCCATCCAGGCATGCAACCCTCCTTGGCCGCTAGTAGTAGTGGCAGTGCCACTGACCATCACAACCTTGGCCACTAGTGGCAGTGGTAGTGCCACTAACCATCATGGCCTCAACCGCTGGTGGCAATGGAACTACAAAAGTCCGTCACTTCCTCAGCCATGGTGGTAGTGGTACTACCATAGTACGCAGTCAGCATTGGGCACCAGGCTCAATTTCATCACAACTTATCACCTTGAGATAGATGGTCAAACTGAGAGGGTTAATAAGTTGTTAGAGGATATGATTCATATGTATGTGATGGATCACCAGACCAGATGAGAGGACTATTTTCACTTGGTGGAGTTTTCCTATAATAATGGGCATCATTCATCTTTGGGTATGCCACCTTATCAGGCCTTGTATGGTAGATCTTTCAGGAAACCTTTGAGTTGGGATAAGATTGAGGATAGAGTATCTGTGGGACTATAGATGGTCAGAGAAATGGAGTAGCATGTAGACTTGATCAAGAAACATCTTAGAGAGGCTTGAGATAGATAGAAGAAGTATGCAGATGCGAAGAGGTCTGATCGTGTCTATATGGTTGGAGACAAATTCTTCTTCAGAGTGTGACTGCATAAGAGCCAAATCCATTTTAGAAAGGGTTCTAAGCTCGCACCTCATTTTGTTGGACCTTTTGAGATCTTAGAGAGGATAGGCTCAGTTGCATATCAACTAGCTCTGCCACCTAGCCTGTCGCGTATCCATGATGTATTTCATGTTTCTATTTTGAGAAAGTATATCTATGACGAGTCACATTATTGATTGGGATGCTTTACAGGTGGAGTCGGGCTGCGAGCTAGCATTGGAGCCCATACATATTTTGGCTCACAATACACTGGCCCTTCGAGGCCGAGAGATGACTAGGTTAGGGTCCAGTGGGATTTTTATGATGAGGTTACGACATCATGGGAGGACACAACACAGATGAGAGCACAGTATCCCCATCTTTTCAATGAACTCTAGGAGGAATTTCATGCCTAGGGGGGGAGTATGTGAGGCCTCACCCCATGCCATCATTTCATTGTAGATTATTTTCCATCTTATGACTCATGTTGACACTTTATTTTATCATGTTGGACTATTTGGACAAAGACATTATATTTTGACACTATGGGATGACCTATGATTATGTGATGATGATTTAGGACTTTACTTCCATGCTTTACTATTAGGTCCTGATCAAAGTATTTGATGAATCTTTGATTTGAATAAGATAATTTAATTTTACACTTATGTTAGGAAAATTTATGATCATGATCATAATTATTATGTTAGGTGAATTAACATATATCATTGTATTCTTGATTTAATATCATTTGAAATTTAGAAATGTAATGTTGAAATTTATGTGAATTATCATGAGATGCAGTTGGAAATTTATGATGATAGGAATGTGATAATTGAGATGTATTCTACTTACATATATATGTTATTGACATTACATGAGCTATTGATATTTTTTCAAGTGTGTAGGTAAGACCATGGTTTATATAAGGGGAAATCAAAGATGGATACTTGTAAAAATCTTGTTAAGCCAAGGTTATCTCCAAGGGGAGAAATTAACCTCATTGTAATGTTTATTGTTGTAAAGCAATGGATGGTTGTATTATTTGAATATGTTTATTTTATTTTGATGTATGTCCACTTGGTATTCCATGTGTATCATGATGTGTTGTCCTTTATTGTGTTGTTAATTGACACATGTATTGTGAGTTGGCATGGCCAAGTGCATTATGTGTGAGTGGTCTTCTATTTATGGAGCGTTGAGTGGGAATCTTATTCAATTTTTGTGAGTTATCTTTAGGTGGAATTTTGAGGGGTAATAAGTGATCCTATAGGTTATTGGAGGTTAAAAATAGACTACCCCATAGGTGTACCTTGGGTTGGGGGTCAAATTTTGACCAACAAGATGTTTTTTTGTCTATTTTTGCCCCTCCAAAAGATGCCCTTTTGAAATGTGGTGAATTTGGAGATGCATGCCAAGCCCTCTCCCCATTTTTTTGGGAATTTTGAATTTGGTTAGGGTTTTTCCTTTTTGGGGGTTAGAGGAAATTGGAAGAGCCATTGCCCACTCTCCAATTTCAGAGACTTGTGCCAAGGAGGGCTATGTGCCCGGATGGGAGCTGGCCTGCGAGCAGCCAGTGGACCATTCAAAATTTCTTTTAATATTTGATTTAAAAAAAATAAAATTTCAAATAAAGAACACAATATAGAGATTTTCATACTAGAGAGAGAGAAATTTATTTTTCCTTCATTTATTTCATCTAACTTTACAAGCATCACTAACACTTCTTTTCTAACATAATGAAATGACATTACATCTCTTCCTTTTACTCCATAATACAAGAAGATTAAGGGAGATAAATGACCTACTAATATATTACAAGCATCTCATATGCTAGGTGTTTTACATAACCCTTTAACACAAGCATTCACATAAGGCATTGAAGCCATAAAAAACACAAGTAACATGAAGGAAATATATCCTATGCTCATTTAGCTCCATAAAATCCAACAAGCCTTGCCATGTAGAAATCTGTAAAAATAAAGCCAAAAGACCATGGAGGCTCACCTCCCAACCTAGGAAATTGCATGGAAACCCCTGAGCTAGGGGAAATAAAATATGGATAGGGGTTCAAACAAACACCAATACACATTTACATAGAAACTAGCAAGAAAACAAGAACATAAAAACTCCCTTCCCAAGGATATTTACATAATGGGTCTCCTTGGACCCATAATAGAGGTGAAGGTGGAATCTACCCAAATAGGAGAAGCCATATTTCAAGAAATAACATGCCTTCAACAAGGCCAATTATCTACACATAATGCCTTCACAAGGTGAAAGAAACAACCATCAACCCTTCACAATTTTACACAAGAATCAACACCCTTATGACTCCCAAATAAAATTCACAAGAATGGAAACATGGATGCCCATACATGAATGCCTCATTCCTATCCTCCTTGATGAAGGACTATACACTAAATGGGTAATCCCAACTCTATCCCTTCACCCATCAAGGCATTCTTCCCTCCCAAGGGTGAGTTTGGCCTTGCACACCCCCAAAAAAAAATGCAACACTAAGAAATAAAAACCAGCAAGTATACATTGACTAAGAAGCCATTAAAATGTTGGAAATTTTGCTAAGTTGATTACATAGATGTTGTCATTATGGGAACATATGATCTACATCAAGATCGCATAGGTCAGAGAGCAAGTATGGCAGAGTGCATTGCAAATTTGTCTAAGTGTGAGACAATGTTTTTACTAGTGAACTTGGACATAGTTTTTGTTTGCGACATTGATTGGAGTAAGTTCATTGCTTGCAAAATTGAACATAGACTCTATTATGTCTATTGATCACCCATATTAGATTCCAAGTTAGTACAACATTTATGGAAGAAGTTATGACAGTTTTACCGAAGACAGTGTGAAGCTGACAGGATAGAATATGAAGACAAAACTAGTAAAGAGTTAAGGGATTATTTTTTTTATCAAAATAATGACTTAACAATATAAAGGGATGACATCCTAGATGTTAACTCTTGGATAAAGCTATTGCTATAAATGTAATTGTAATTATAAAGTTAGAAAAAGTATCAAGTAGTAGTAATGAAATGTAATGAAGTGGTGATATGATGAGAAGTATATGAAGCATATGTAATAGTAATAGTAAAAGAGTAGAGAAGAGATATTGATACAAGCGGTATAAGGTTATGTACCTTAACCTATTTTTGTAATTAGTGTATACTGTACATTACTTGTTTGGGCAGTGGGCTCATCTGGTAATAACATTTTGTACTACAACTCTTAACAGGGTTGAGACTTCTAACAAGGCCTATAGTCCCTTAATCAGGACTAATACACTATATGCTTGTAATAGACTCCTAACAGAGTCAACATCCTTAATAGGATACTTTTTATTAGTGGATCTTTGTGGGTACCATCCCCACCGGGGTTTTCCCTTGGCCAGGGTTTCCTTGAGAACAAATAATGTGTTATGAGTTATTTATTGTTATGCATGTTGTTTAGCTTCTTATGTTATACATGCATAAAGATAATCTATTATATCCATAATTGGGCAAAAGATAAAGTTTGTAGAATACTGATTCACCCCCCCTCCCAGTATTCCCTATTTCTAACAATTGGTATCAAAGCTTAGTTACTCGGAAAAGAATCATTCAAGGAAAGCCTAGCAGCTTGAGTAAGATCTCTATGGATATGGATCAACTATAGAAGAATCTTGAAGAAGCTCTTGAATAGATTGAATTGCTTACTATTGAAAAAGATACTTTGAAAAGAAAGTATGATGATGCAAAGAACCTCATTGAGAAACTAAAAAACAAATTGGAAGATCTAAGATCTGAAAAGGAATCTGAAGTTTTTATTGAAGATTGTGATGACAATTTAGAAAAAGAAAATGAGATCCTTAAGCATGAACTGAAGATAGAAAATTTGAAGCTTAGTTTAAAAGATGGAAATGGCAAGAATGAAGCAAATCTGAAATTTGAGAATGAAATTCTAAAGATTGAAAATGAAGGACTAAAATCTAAACTTTGTAAAGTAACATCTGAACTTGAGAAAGTCAATTTGTAGTATGATGAACCTGAGAAATACAATAAGATCGTGAAAGGTGAACTGACTCAATCCAAACAACAACTTGAAAGGCTATATTCAACTAGTGAGAAGATTGATGAACAAATATCTTATCAAAAACCATTCTATGATAAGACTGGTCTTGGTTTCAACACTTTTAAAGCAGATGATGAAGGCAAGGAACTAGATCTGAAGATATCTAAAAGAATAGATGAGAAGAAGCTTGATGAGATCAATAAATCTAAAGATACACCTAAAGAAGAAGAATCACCAAAGCAAGAGGAATCACCCAAAGGTATGCAAAGAGAATTCAAAGGTAGATGTTTTTCCTATAATACTATTGGTCATATGAAGAGAGATTGCATAGGTAAACAATTTAAACCTCTTAATTGTTGTTGTTACAATTGTCATGGTTTTGGACATAGAGCTATTGAATGTAGGAAACCTAAATTTATTGAGAATAATGATGGTAGTAGAATGTTTAGGAATACTAACAATGCAGATAAGAAACCTACTAAAGATATGAACAGAAGAAATGGAGTAGTATGTTATAGATGCAACAAGGTTGGACACATTGCTAGAAACTGCAGATTACAAATCAATCAACCTGGACCAAGATATGGAAACAATGGAATTGTTTATCAGATATGAAACGAGATTGGACATACAACAAGGTTTTGTAGAATCAACAATAGAGTTTTTTCATCCTAATCCTAATCCTAGAAATCAATCAAGAAATGAAGATGTAGGTAACAGTTAGAAAGGATGTTGTAGTAATTCAGATGAAGTGAAGTTTATCAAAAGCACAAATCAAGGAGACATATTCAACATTGAAGGTAATCAGGAAGGTGAAGTATTGAAAGGTGAGAATGAATCTTTACCTGGCCTATCTCAAAGTACTTAATTTATGTAAATTGTAGTAGAATAGGAGCTTAGATTAAGTGTAGAAGTAGATATATGATGGACTGAATCTTGCATATTTAATGCAAGGTATTTTATGATGTTTTAATGCTATGGTTAAGAGCACAAAGAAAAATATTATGTTTTGCGAGATCGCAAGAAGTTTTAAGTTTTGTGGGTTAGCAGAGACAACTTTTTGAAAAGAAGTGGCAAAAGAATTGAATGCGATGTTAGATCTAAGTGAGATTGAATTAATAAAAGTTTATGATTGGTATTATTTGATCATCAAAGTGAATTCAAGTGTCAAGGAGATCAAAGAGCAGTGATTGAAATCATTTTGCAAAGGATTTGGAGAAGAATTGTGTGTCGAATCTACGCAAGCTCTAAAATCATGAAATTAATATATTTTACTTGACAAATCTTTGAATCAGTAAAGGAATTTGAAGAAATTATGGATGTTTCCTTAATACACAATGTCAGAGATAAGAATAGACCTAAATTGAAAAGGGAACCAATAGAACCCTCGGAAGAAGACCTTAGGTTTGCATTATAATCCATACCAAATGGAGTTTTACACTTAGAAAATGTCAGAAGTTATCTTGGATGCAAACTAGAGATAGTGAGTTATAGTGATTTCACAGATGAATATCAGAAGATTTACAATTAGGATATGACACTAAAACAAGGTTTTGAATATTTGGAACATAATGAAATTGTTAAGTATGGATTACAGTATGAATTTGATAATGAAGAATGCACTCAGATTATCTTGAGCATAATTCATAATGGAAAGCTTTGGCTAGAAGATAGAGTGATAGATATTATAGTAGATTTGATTCATGAAGTCTCTGGATTATCTAAAATTGGAGCTATTCCTTTAAATGAGAAAAATATGAGGAAAAAAGTCATTGATAACACAAACTCATCCTATAATGGTAGAGGAATTGTGATTAGTAAGATCAAACAAGATGATGTTAGATACTTATGCAAGATCCTAACTACTAAGTTTTGTGCAAATTCAAGAGAGGATGACATGGTAGCTAGAATGGTACATGCAACCTATCTAATGTGTGTTGACATGGTACAAGTTGATATGTGTGAAATTCTAAGAATTCAATTGTTTGAGAACTTGGAGAAGATCAAGAAAAATAAGTATACACAGTTTAGGTTCTCATCTCTAATTACATATATGTTTTTTCATCTATTGAGGAGATTTCCTTACACCATAGGAAATGACTAGAATGATGGACAAAATACAATGGAAAGGATTAAACTAGTATATAGAAGACATCTTATTGATGGTGTAAATGAGAGTGCAGTACTTGTTATTGAGACATTTCATAATATTGTGTCTAGCAGATCAAGGATCCCTAAGTCTCTTGTTGAAAAATATAAAGATGATATATGTTTTATGGTGGATACTGTTAGGGATTTTTCTTGTAGGGTAAAACTTGGCAAAAATATAGGCTAGATTCTCAGTTAAAAGGGGCTCCAAGTTTTCTAGAAAAGCCTAATTGATGAGGATTGGACAAGATCCTCCTTCTTCTTTGAGCCCCATATCAGTCAGGCAGGTATTGCCTTATCTGCACACTCATGACTCTTCTTGATACACAAAAGGCTTGTAGATAGATTATTGTGGGATAGCTCTTAGACTCTTATAGGCATCCTATACCCTAATAAGACCATAACCTTATGCAATAACCTGCTTGCATGGAATGAATCTAAGAACTAGAGACCTACTCTAACAACATGAAAGTGAAAGGTGGTGCTTTACTTTGAATGATTTAAATTTTAGGTTGAATGGACCCCTGAAATACCCTAAGTCTCTCATAGATCAGTGCCTTATCCAATGGGCAATAGAGTCAAATACCTCACTGCAACAAAGAGCTATGAAACAAGAAGACAATACATCCTAACATGTTAGTACCTTACACCAAACATACACCACTGATCAGATCTCACTTCAAGAATCCACTTGTGTACCCAAATGTGCTATCACCTATTCAAAGTATTTTAACCCTCCCTTTAGAAGAGACCTATAAATATGTAATACATTAATCAACATCCACTGAAAGACAAGCATGAAATACCCTTGATACCCCAACTCATACACATATGAAAACTAGTCCTAAACTTAGTTGTTTCTGTGAAAAAAACTCTATTGAAGACACATAGGAAATGAAAATAGAAAGGCTGAAACACCCTTGATGCTTCAATCAATAAGCCTAAAACTCAAATGGAGACAACCTGATAGTAGTACAAATATATTGAAATCCCATACATAAGACAGACTGTTACAATTTGTATTATATTCTTGAAACCAGAAAGGAAAGAGGGAACACCTTGTATGTAGAGAAGAAGGAAATATTTATAGGGAAGAACATTCAGGGAACCAAAATAATGGAACCCTTCCAAAATCAAAATTACTACAATATATACCACTAGTCATCTTGGAATCCCAAAAATCAGGATGCAACAAGCTACGAATGACTAGGGCAAGGGTTTTACCTACCAAACCAACTAAATTTAATAAGAAATTAATATATTGGAGGAAAATGAAGCAACTTGGTCTGATCAGATCCAAGAATGATCTTCATTTATGATAATTCTTCTAGCTTGTGTACCAAAGATCATGAATTCACCATGCTAATCAATCTGGTTGTTTCACCTGCAACATGCCTCAAGCAACTCTTACCCATTCCTTTATGGTACAAACCTTCTACAATCAATCATCCAACTCTTTGGACCATGCCGTGATAGTTGACAAAATCAAATCTACTAGATCCAGCTGCCCAAGCATTAAAAACTAGTCCTTCTATCACTGAAACCCTTAAAATATTCAAATCTAGAAGAAACAACTATGTGCATAGTGTGAGACAGTGAATCAATGGTCAGCATTGAAATTTGGGCTTACTTTAAAACATCATCGTCAGATCTCTTCACTTTTCCCAAGTTTCTCATCTTAACTTTATAGGAATCCTGGTTTACATTTTGCCCTAGTCACGAGATCACCTAGTCATCCTCTTTAACTTGAGTTATATTTAGTGATTTGGTGACTGTAGTCTCATGATCGCACAATTATCCCTTTAACCACTAAATTTTTCTAAGATCATGTGACTAAAGTAATTCTAACTACCCGCCAGGTCATGAGACAACAACACTAACTGCAATATTATCATGAGATCATGTGACTACGGTGAAATTAACTACCATGAAACCCTTTAACTTCATCCTAAGATTACATGACTGAGGCCCCAACACATAGTCGCTGAATTGATTTTCCTTTCTTCCCAATCTGGTGACCACAAGAGACCCTCAACATTTCCATCTGGCAAACTAGCAACAAAGGACCCACCTAGAAATCTCTTAAATCGGATGGTGGTCACATGATCACATGGCTTGGAAAGATTCCATGTGATCATGCACCAACCATTAGATCAAAAGTAAATTGAGATGTCGAGCCCCGCTGACAATGTATCCAACTCACTGTCCTACAACCAATAACCAGCCACCACCTTAGCATCTATCTAACATTAGGTCCACCTGTGCAATCCTCATCTGACATGGGCCTACCATCATGTGATTTAGCGGCTAAAGAAAAGATATAAGCCACTAGTAGAGTCACTGAATGTTTAGGGCATAACCACCATGAACAAGAGATCACGCAACCAATGCATTCACCCAATCGCTGAACCAAAAGCCTAACTGCCTGAGAACTTGGAGAACAATCAATTGACTGTATTCGCTAAATTGCTGAATGATAAAGAGACATGAAACATTGTTAAGAGATTCAATGAACACCAAGAGGGAAATAGTCACATGCTCATAGGGAAACTTAAGTGGCCCAAAAAAGTAACAAAGGAAAAGAACATGGCTAAGACAAGCTAGGGTTTTTTTTCCTCCAATGGCTATAAATATGAAATTAGACCTAGGGTTCAAGGCCAAAGGTAGGGAAAACATTGCAGAGAACAGAGAAAAATGTTGCAGCCATGAAAAACTTTGAAGGTGCTAACAAATACTAACTTTACCTATATTGAAGCAGTAGAGCCTAGAACAGAGTTCATAGACCCTCTTGGCTATGAGATATCTAAGGTAGAGACTAAAGAGTATGTTAGAAAATTACTTAAGTGTAAGTTGGACACTCAGTGTAACAGGTTTGGAACCTTTGAGTAGAACTTCAACTCTGCAAAGATTCTAATTGAAGAGAAGCAGTCTAAGAAGAGAGTTGAGAGCACTATTAAGAAAATCCTAAAATACATAGGAATGATAGAACGAGAGTTTTTGGTAGCAAAGAAGACAACAACAACAATCAGAGAGAGTGGACAAAAAGAATTTTTGTCTATCCCTCCTTTATCATCAATTGTAGTGCAATAGGAAGAACCACAAGTAAAGGTGAAAGTGGAAGTAACTGAGAAGGACATAGAAACAAAGATGTCTACTAGATCCACTTCCTCTACACCTAGAAAAAGAGTTAAGGAAAGTGCTACTGGACCAGGAAAGAGACATAAAACTTTAGTTCAACCAGTTGCAAGAAAGATTGGAGAAATAAAATATGATGTCACTACTAAGAAGAAAGCTTGGAAACCAAAAGTTGAAAAGCTTAATGAGCAGATCATTGAGAATGGTGACTTTGCAAGAATGAAAAAATATTATGATCTTTATGATTATATAGACAGACTCAATTTGGAGAATGTAGTTGTGAAGCATATGATTTTGGCTGACAAGAAGTTTGATACTATTCAGGGATAGATACCTGATGATCTATATAACAAACTTGTAAATAGGAAGAAGAGAGTATCAGAGGAGGACACAGCTATCAGAGAAAATTTTGTGAGGAAGCTTTGTGAAATAAGAGATGAAACTCATTTCAATCAGATCATGAAATCCCTTAGCACCCATCTAAGAACCAAAAGGAGAACAATTCAGATTATGGGAGGTAGGTATGAAGAAATCAATTCTGAGATAGAACTGGCTATTATCAAGGTTATGGCAGAATATGTTGGAGAATCATCAGTTGTAGTAGAGAAAGCAGGTGAGAAAGTACAAGAGGACATTCCCTCTTCTCCAACTATTAATATTGAAGATGAAACAATGAATGTAGAAGGTACAAAAATCACCTTGGATACTGATGAAAATGTAGTCAAGAATTTGGAGAACATTGTTGACAATTCAGCCTTTGAAGAACAAGAAGCTACAAAAGAAGAAGAGATGACATAGACCATAGTTGTGGAACCACTAGTAATAGAGGAAAAAGTTCCCATTCCCACCAAATAAGATATCAGTCTTACTCTTGAGACTGGAAAGAAGACTCAAATTGGATCTATGATTGAGCATTTGGGAAAAGAAGTAGATGGTGATGATCAGTTGGAATTGATCACATCCTTGAATAAAATCATTGGTAAGAATAAGAAAGTGAAGAGTCTTGAAGGGTGTCTGAAGGAACTAACTGAGAAGTTACAAAGCACTGTAATACACAAATTGCAAAAGTAGACCCTATGGAGAAAGAAAAGAAGGTAATAGGCACCTTTGATAATGAATTCACAAACCTATCTGATATTGCAAAAGTGAAAGCACAAGTAGCCTATGAGGCTAGAATGATTTTGAACATCAATTAGAATATCAGAAATGATATCAACACTCTTGATATCTGTATCAAGGATTTGAGGAAGTATTTGGAAATAGGAAAATCTTTGTACATACAGTGTACAAAATTAGAGACCTTGACAATAGAAGAAGATCAGAAGATAAAGTCGAAGGAAGCAAAAATTCTAAATGAAACAAACCTTCTTTCTAGCCCCAATGTGAAGGTATGTGATGTTGAGAAGAAAGTTTGGAAACTTTATGATGAAATCAGAGTTGTGCAAGATGAGAGAGACATGAAATTGAGAAGATACACTCTTTTGAGAGAGCATGCTTCTATGAAGTTAAGCATTATTGAAGAGTAGTTGGAAGAATGTCTTTCAGCTAAGACATCTTTTAAAAACTTTAACTTTGAAAATCTCCAAGCATGTGAAATAGCTTCTTATGGATCGAGTGCACTACTTAATGTGGCAGATTCCATTAAGAAATCATGGGAGAAGGAGATAGAAGCCATGAAGATAGATTTTGCAGATTGTGTTGCAAGCCTACCAACTTTGCAATAAATGAATTGAGGTATAATCTTTTTGTGATACAATTTTGTAACCCTCCCTACCTTATTTTGTCATTGTTGTCAAAGGGGGAGAGATATATAGAAGAAAATTGATAGTATGTGATAAGGATTGTTACTCTTAGGGGGAGTACTATATTAGAGACAATAATTTTTTGAGGAGTTATAAGGATAGTATGTATTTTATACTATGGCCACAATTTTGAGATTTTGAGTTGTACAGTTAGCCAATTTTCGCATATGTTGCCACCAATGACAAAGGGGGAGATTGTTAAAAATTTGGCTAAGATGATTACATAGATGTTGTCATTATGGCAACATATGATTCACATGAAGATCACATAGGTCAAAGAGCAAGTATGATAGAGCGCATTGCAAATTTGTCTGTGTGAGACAGTGTTTTTACCAGTGAACCTGGACACAGTTTTTGTTTGTGACATTGACTGGAGTAAGTTCAATGCTTGTGCACTTGAACATAGACTCTATGATTTCTATTGATCACCCATCTCAGAGTGCAAGTCAATATGATATATATGGAAGAAGTTATGACAGTTTTACTAAAGAAAGTGTGAAGCTGACAAGACATAATATGAAGACAGAACTAGTAAAGAGTTAAGGGATTATTTTGTTTATCAAAATAATGACTTAAAAATATAAAGGGATGACATCCTAGATGTTAAATCTTGGATAAAGCTATTGGTATAAATGTAATTATAATTTTAAAGTTAGAAAAAGTATCAAGTAGTAGTAATGAAATGTAATGAAGCAATGATATGATGCGAAGTATATGAAGCATATGTAATAGCGATAGTAAAAGAGTAGCAAAGAGATATTGATGCAAGTAGTATAAGGTTATATACCTTAAGCTATTTTTTTAATCAGTGTATACTATACATTACTTGTTTGGGCAGTGGGCTCATCTGGTAATCACATTTTGTAATACAACTCCTAACAGGGTTGAGGCTTCTAACAAGGCCTATAGTCCCTTAATCAAGACTGATACACTATATGCTTGTAATAGACTCCTAATAGGGTCAACATCCTTAAAAAGATACTTTTGATTAGTGGATCTTTGTGGGTACCGTCCCCACCAGGGTTTTCCCTTGGCCAGGGTTTCCTTGAGAACAAATAATGTGTTATGAGTTCTTTATTGTTATGCATGTTGTTTAGCTTCTTTTGTTATGCATGTATAAAGATAATCTGTTATATCCATAATTGGGAAAAAGATAAAGTTTGTAGAATACTGATTCACCCCCCCCCCTCTCAGTATTCCCTATTTCTAACATAAAATATATATGAATCTTTGCAATTAACATAAGCATAAGAAAGAAAAATCTGCACAATACAAGTAAACAAGAGCCATCAAGATCACCAACCTCAATCCAATCTGATGTAAAATTTGGTTGAGATGAGCTCCCTTCCTATAAGCCTCCTTCCTTGCTAAGCCAAAACCAAAACTTGCTAAATTCTCACAAGTCTCCAAAATTGGAGAGTGGGCAATGGCTCTTCCAATTTCCTCTAACCCCCAAAAAGGAAAAACCCTAACCAAATTCAAAATTCCCAAAAAATGGGGAGAGGGCTTGGCACACATCTCCAAATTCGCCACATTTCAAAAGGGCATCTTTTGGAGGGCCAAAAATAGCCAAAAAACACCTCATTGGTCAAAATTTGACCCCCAACCCAAGGTACACCTATGGGGTATTCTATTTTTAACCTCCACTAACCTATAGGGTTACTTATTGCCCCTTAAATGTCCACCTAAAGATAACTCACGAAAATTGAATAAGATTCCCACTCAAGGCTCCAAAAATAGAAGACCACTCACACATAATGCACTTGGCCATGTCAACTCACAATACATACATGTCAATTGATACCACAATAAAGTACAACACATCATGATACAGATGGCATGCCAAGTGGACATACATTAAAATAAAAATAAACATATTTAAATAATACAACCATGCATCGCTTTACAATAATAAATATTGCAACAAGGTTAATTTCTCCCCTTCGAGATAACCTTGGCTTAACAAGATTTTTTCAAGTATCCATCTTTGATTTCCTCTGATATAAACCATGGTCTTACCTACACACTTGAAAAAATATTAGTAGCTCATGTAATGTCAATAACACATATGTCTAAGTAGAGTACATCTCAGTAATCACATTCCTATCATCATAAATTTCCAACAGCATCTCCTGATAATTCACATAAATTTAACATTACATTTCTAAATTTCAAAGCATATTAAATCAAGAATACAATGATATATGTTAATTCACCTAACATAATAATCATGATCATTTCTCATAAATTTTCCTAACATAAGTGTAAAATTAAAGTATCTTATTCAAATCAAAGATTCATTAAATACTTTGATCATGACCTAATAATCAAGCATGGAAGTAAAGTCCTAAATCATCATCACATAATCATAGGTCATCCCATAGTGTCAAAATATAATGTCTATGTACAAATAGTCCAACATGATAAAATAAAGTGTCAACATGAGTCATAAGATGGAAAATAAATTGCTATGAAATGATGGCATGGGGTGAGGCCTCACATACCCCCATACTCTCACACATCTTCTTGGCTTTTTGATGATATAATTTTTTCTCTTTTTGGACAACATTACTATAGTAAACTTTAATTTTCTTTTCTAGTGCCTTGATAGTCCTTGCAAACATATGTCTACTATTTTCTTAATAACTTTTTATCTACTTGACCAAAGTTTAAAAAAATTATATATTACTGTTCTACACTAGATTCTATACACTTTTGAAAAATTAAGTTTGCATTTTATATTGTTTTGATACAATTTATGCCCAACACACAAATAAAATATTTGTAGTCACTTCAAAAAATTATTAAAAACAAAATACTCAAGAAAATATTACAAAAAAATACACAACTTCTAAATATCACTCTTGCCTATCATCCTACCAAACTATTTTGTAAAATAATAAATGTAACTATATATTTTGTGAGTCACACAAAAATAGCTATGTTATGTTTTTCTAAAACAATTAGGATCAATTTTTCATGGGTGATAGGTTTGACCCTCTTGATCTTATCCTTTTTTTTTAAACTTTAGTATTTAAAAAGTAGAATCAGAGTACTATAGTCCTTTTTCTTTGCACAACTCCTAGTTTTGAGTGCATGAACCTTAAATTTCTTTATGAAGTTTAGTTTTACCTAATTTCAGAAAAAAGTGGCCACTTATACACCCCTATAGGCATACCATCTTGGTACACTTACCCAATATTATTTTATTTTGTTGAGGTAAAATTAAATTTATTAATTCATAATAATTAATTATACTAGACATATATGATGTGGCATGTGACATGTGACACATGATGAGGTGAAACTAAGATGTGTGAATGGGTTGGAATTGATTTAATTTAGAGAATTAATTAATTGATATGAACTATATAACTAATTGATTAATTCAGTTACATAGTTGAGGAAATATGATTTTATTAACTAAATTTATTTAATTTAATTAATTTTTTTCTAGACCATTTTTAGGTTTATACAATTTGGTATATAAGTTCTTGCATTTTATAGTTGACGAGACCATTCTCAAGTCTATTTTTTGAGTGCTTAATATTGGTATTTATTTTAAATACAACCATCTACCTTTTGAATCCAAGGGGATGAAAGGTAGAGTATTTAAAATTAAAGGGTAAAAGCACAATCAGGTGTCACCTTTTAGGCTAACTTATCAGCACAGCTGGATTTCAGTATTTCTAACTTAAAATTAATTTTGGGCAAACATATGGTCTAGCTAGATTCATTCTAGCTAAGTTAGATAATTTATTCAACTTTTCCAATTCAAAATATCTATTAAATGCATGTTTTATACCACTTTGGGTCCAATTACCATAAAAATAAAATTATTTCAGAAAAGCGATGTTTCAATAACTCCTAATATTTTTAATGATATATTTTTAAAAATAAAAAAAATACCCTTTTGTAGAGATCGGAGTCAAGAATATCCTCATATAAATTTTATAGTGTTTTAATTAGACATAGTTTATTGTAATTAAAAAGTATTGCAAGTAGGCATTTTAACAGTCAGGGAGATGTTGATTTGGAGAAAGAAAAAAATAGTAAATCATATTAAATAAATTTGAAAAATATATGGTGCACTAGTGGAGAGAGTCTTCTTCAAGAATATATATTTCTTTTTTTGGTTGGGATAGATTTGTTATGAAAAATATGCTGCGAGATGAAAACTATCGATTTGAGTGAGTTGGAATTTGAATTGTTATAAAATAGAAAATATAGGTCACAAACCAATTTTTATTTGTTCATGCACTAGCTATATATGTCATCTATGACATATTTTGAAATTAGGGGGAAAAATATTTATTTACATATACTTTTTGGGTGGAAACTAGACCCCTAATTTTTAGCATTTTTCAGACTCTTAAAAATCATCTTTAAATATTAAGAAAACATATCAATTCTTATTCAAAAAAATAATTAAAAATATTAATCATAAACTTCAGCCATTTTATCACATTTAATTAGTTTAAATCATCTTCAAATTCTAAAAATAAATGTTATTTTTATACTATTGAAGTTGAACAGGTTTGATTTTGTAAGCCTTTTCCTTTGTAAAAGGGTGACAACTTAAACATGATGTTGGAATAATAAGGCCCTAATATTACTGAGAGGGGGGGTGAATCAGTAATCTACTAATAAACACAAATGTGATCTGATAAAATTTATCCTTGAAATCCTCACCACATGCATGCAATAAGTAACCTTTACTTGTAGTAAAATATACACCAAGAAATAAGCATCCACACAAATTCAATACATAACACAATTATTTTTCATGTGGAAACCCAAAAGGGAAAAACCATAGTGGAGATGATGACTAGGAGTAATAAATTATTCTTCTGAAGTACACCTAGTTAAAAGCTTAGCCCTATTAGGAGCTTACAATAAAGTATGGTTAAGAACAAACCCTATTAGGAGCCACACAGTTAATGGATTTACCTCTTTCCCTAATAGGAACTTTACCCTTCTAGGATTAACCTTGTGAGAGGACTTAAAATAGTATCTAAAGAGCCACCCTATTAAAGGATTTACAAAAAGATCTGTTAGGATCTAATCAGTTAAGGTATTTAACCTACTATAGTTGTTAGCTAACAATGTGAAGTTGATCTAGAAAATAGAAATAATGCCTTTCTTGTAAAGATCCAATTAGGCTCACACTTCTTCGTCTCTTTCAAATTAACCTCTCCTCTAAATTGCACTCCTTGATTTACTATGTATCTCTAACATGATCTCCATTGATTATTTTTTCACACTCACATGTAAAATACATTTCAAAATGATATTTATACATTTTTAATAATTAGGGAATATAGTTACCTGAATATTACATCTGAAATTCAAATTTGTCTCCATAAAAGTCTGCAAAAGAAGTTGGAATCTTTTTCTAGCTCATATCGACATCAAGATCCAATCACACTTTGATTTAACACCAAAAAGGTCAAACATATTACACTTCCCTACATTCATGCACCTCTTCATGAATTATTGATCAAATCAGACAATAAGAATCATAGTTACCATTTCGCATAATCTTAGATATGTCATCACATATTCTTGAATACTCAACCATCTTCACAAACTGATCTACCTTCACCGATCAAGGATCTAACTGATTGTTCTTTCCTTCATTGTATAAACCTCAAAATCCTATAACTCTATCTACCAATCACCAATGTTAGTGTAATTGCAACAAAAATCCAATAATATCATCAAGATTAGACACCT
Source organism: Chamaecyparis obtusa (assembly GCA_027943335.1). Lineage (NCBI taxonomy): Eukaryota > Viridiplantae > Streptophyta > Pinopsida > Cupressales > Cupressaceae > Chamaecyparis > Chamaecyparis obtusa. The sequence goes on from BSBK01005022.1 coordinate 124,854, forward strand.
TTGATCACAACACCTAATTCCATTCCATGGAACATACTGATCAAATATTTCTTCAAGTTTTTCCTTCACTATTGAACCAATTTCCTATCTTCACTACACTAACTGTAGCTTTCATAAAACTCATCATACACATATTAAATCATAGATATAACATTATAAAAATCTGTAGAGTCTATATTCAAAATCACACACTACACCTAACAACATAACTTGGTACACAAAGAACATAGTCATCTACCCAAGAACAACTAAGTTTACATCAATGACATTAACATAACTAACAAAATATTGTTAGAAAGTAAAGTCCATCAAGATAACTGAGAGGGGGGGGTGAATCAGTTATCAGATAATTATAAATTTTATCATCTTCAACAACATTAAACCATATAAGCAATATAATTACCAACCATAGAAAGATATTCATACACAATTACACAATAACACAAGATATGTTGACTAGGGAACCTCTTGATCAAAGAGTAAACCCCGGCGGGAATGATGCCCAAAAAAGATGCACTAATATGAATATTCCTTGTGAAAGGATGGACTCTATTAGGAGTCTTATGAAATACATTCAGTACATATAAATCCCTATTATGAGATTTTGAATCCCTGTTAAAAGATTCTAACCTTGTTAAGAGTTATGGAAGACAGAAGGACCCACTGCCCAAATAGCTTCAAGGTAAGATCACTGAACTCAGTGTCCAAATAATCTTTGCATTATTCAATAGAATAATATGTTACCTCTTCTCTGACTATGCCAAACCACACTCACGGTTACACCAGATCTCAATTTCAGATCTATGTACTTCGCATGTCTTCCTTCACAATTTCGCTCTCATACTTAGCTCTTTTCTTTACTTCATGCATACCACATCACATATCCACTCTACAATAAGGAAAAAAATTCTTTCCTTTATACCACACTCAAAAAATTACAAATGAGTTGGCACACAATTCCAAAATAAAATATTCCACACGCTACACCAAAATTACATAAAACTATCGGCTTACAAATACAATAAATCTTCACTTGTGTGACTTCAAAGTTTGTGCTATCATCCATGTCACTATCAATGTGTCTCTAACTTCCCTTTAACTACACAAAAATAGATTCCATCCTGATTAGGAGATATCATCTGATTGCCAAAAACTACTACTTAGGAACATTGCCTGGATACTGCTTCCACCAAAATGATCATAACTTTCATGAATAAAAGAATTACTATCTGCGCTCTTAACCATAGACATATAAAATATCAAATATTATATCCTCAATGTCTCATAGCTCCAACTACAATATCCCATGTGCACTAATCAAAACACTTTCTACTTCTTTGCAAGTCTTCGGTAAAACACTGTGTTGACATCAATGACAATCATAGCCATGAATGCAACAACAACTGCTACAAAATGGGTGCCAAACACTTTAGCATTCATTCCTAACAATCTCCCCCATTGGTATTGATGGCAACATAGACTAAAAATATCCAATGTTCCAAAAATCCAATACTACAACACCGCTTCTTCAAATCCTCTTTATCAATCAAATCTTGCTTCGTTATCCTGTTCAATTCTCTCATATTGTTTTTCTCATATTGTTTTTCATGCATACTTCTCCCCCATTGACATTAATGATAGAAATTTCATAACTATGTCAACAATAACTCAATGTCAAAAGACACTATTTAGACAAATACATTTACTAGAGTCCTCATGACTCAGCTCAGATACACATACTCCCCCATTGAGGAAGTACCAACATCCAGTCCAGAAGAAAGATAGGGCTCATATATTACTAGATGGATGCAACCAACTAAATCATTATTCAAAAGTATGTTGGGGCATAACCCCAAGCATACCTCTCAGATACTCAAATGTATCCTTAGGCAAAGGCTTTGTAAATATGTTTTCTATTTGTTCCTTTGTGCTTATGTACTCCAGTCTAACTTCTTTCTTAGCAACTTTTTCTCTACAAACATGATACTTGATCTCTATATGTTTTTTCTTAGAATGTAGTAAAGGATTCTTAGACATACTGACTATAATGGTGTTGTCACAATATATAACAACAGGTTCACCAAATTTAATTCTAATATCCTTCAGCATCTGCTTCATCCAAATTATTTGGTTACAATTGTTTGCTGCTGCTACATACTCTGCTTCTGTTGTGCTATGTGAAATACAATTCTGCTTCTTGCTTAACCAAGAAACTAATCTTCCTCCAAGGAAAAATGCTCCTCCACTGGTTCTTTTCTTATCATCAACAATGCCTCCCCAATCAACATCTGTATATGCACATAGGGTAAAATCATCAATTTTTTCATACCAAAATCCATAGTCCATTATGCCTCTTAAATATCTCAGTATCCTCTTTACTACTGCATAATATGATTCTCTAGGTTCAGCTTGAAATCTTGCTACAATTCCAAGTGAATGTGCTATATCCAGTCTTGTGTGTGTCAAATACTGCAATCCTCCAATCATGGATCTATATTTCTTCTGCTCAACTATCGGTGTTTCATCTATGCTAGATAACTTATGTCTGGTTACCATGGGTGTTCCAACTGGTTTACAATCCTCCATTCCAAATCTTTTTAGCAAATCATTCAAGTACTTTGTCTGACTTACAAAGATACCATCATTGTTTTGTGTTATCTGTAATCCCAAAAAGTATTTCATCTCACCAATCATACTCATTTCAAATTTAGTCTTCATTTCATCAATAAATTTGTCACTAGACTCATCTTCTCCTCCAAAAATAATGTCATCAACAAAAATAACTATAATCAACAAACCATTTTCAATTTATTTTGTATATAGATTGCTATCAGCTGTTCCTTTAGAAAATCCTAACTTTAACAAATACTTATCCAATCTTGCATACCAAGTTATAGGTTCTTTCTTTAGTCCATATAATGCTTTGTTTAGTTTACATACCATGTCTCCTTCTTGAGTCAAAGGAAAACCTTCAGGCTGCTCAATGTAGACTTCTTCTTCCAATTCTCCATTCAGAAATGTTGACTTCACATCCATCTAATACACTTTGAATTTCTTAAAAGCTGCATAGGCCAAAAACATTCTTATTGCTTCAATTCTTGCTACTGGTGCAAAAGTTTCTTCATAGTCAATTCCTTCTTGCTGTGAGTAACCTTTATACCAATCTTGCTTTGTTTCTTACAACTTCTCCTTGTTCATGTTGGAATTAGGAGAGATAGGTACTGAGAGGGGAGGGGTGAATCAGTACCTACAAAAATTTTCTTGTAAAAACCTTTCTAATCTATAATTGAATATTGTGATAACCGATCAAAATAACTTGAATACAATTGTATAAATCAATCATCTAGTTAACTTAAGAAAGTAAAAAACATGAAATCAATATGAAAATCACATAACACAAGTATTTTGGTAATGCAGAAACCCTTGTAAGAAGGTAAAAACTGTGGTGGGGATGACACCCACAAATTCTTCACTACTACAGATAGAAAAAGTTTGCCTGTTAAGGCTATGAGTTTTGATCACTTCTGGTGATCTTACCCTATTAGGAGTAACATGTTAGATTAGCTAGATCTACCTAGCTATAGGAAATAAACAGCACTAATGAAGTGTGTACTCAGTTAAGAGATTTACATAAGACTGTTAAGTCTACTCTGTTAAGAGATTTATCAAAAATCTATCACAATTGTCAGAAAGTAATAGGTAAATATTTTCTAGTTGACAACTCAATTGTTTGAAATAGATCTATAAGTGCTCATCAAAATATCACCTTATCTGTGATGGTTTTCTACTCTGTTCTCCTTAGTTGCCTTCTCTGATTCTAGTCAATCTGATATCCTCTGTGCTCTATTCTGCTCGATAAACTGATTGTCTTGAAGATAGGAAATTTCTTCAAGTGCTCCGTGATTCATATATATTAGTTCACCCAACCTTGTAAAATGGTGTGAACAAACAAAATATATAGTGTTCTATTTTTCTTCCTTAGCAAAAATTAGGTTACAGAAATAATCATAACCATAAGATCTACAGTGCAAAAATAACCTAGATCAACTATTACAATAAGATAAACATTACATTTAATGAGTATCTATTTACAATAAATGCTCCTCGATCTTAGTAAACCATTTTACGATTTGTTGTAACCATTTGCATAGAAGAATGTGCCATTTCAGATTACTATGCCATTTTCTATGATCATTGGTAAACACTGTATAATCTACTTGGTGTATACTGCGATGCTCGGTGTTTACTGACTGTCGGTGTCAATGTCACTGGTGCTCGATTAACTATGTGATGCTTGGTGTAAAGACCTTACTGATTGCTTTGTCTTACTTTTGGTTACTGACCGACTTAATATAAGTAACCGACTGACCTATTTACTATCTTTTGAAACTAATGACAACCTAAAATGCTCAATAGAGATTAACAATCTCCCCCTTTGGCATTAGTATCAAAACTTCAAATGTATATAAACAAAATGTTTCTATATATTCCTTATGTCTCTGCCATATACATATCTACAATAAAAATTTCTAAGTACAGAGTACTCCCCCTTGGTGCATGCTCTTGGTAGTATGTAATATACATATCAAAGTATACTTATTTGGCATATACATGGTTTCCCCCTTTTTGATAGTAATGCCAAATGCAAAAAATATAGATAATGTATACTTACATCTTATCAAAAATGTGTGGATGGGTTTTCTCTATAGACTCTAAGAGGTTGTCCCATTCCTCTTTCAAGTTGGTAAGAGCAATATGCTCAAGACCGACTTGTGCATGCATGTCAAAGATATTATCCAACACTAAAATCTTTGTTGTTGCCACAACTTGTTCAGCTTTGACAATGTGTGCTTAAAATTTTTTTTGGTAAGGAGTGAGTTCTTTTTGTAACTCTATAACTTGATCAGTGATGTGTGCTTCTTGTTTCCTTAAGCCTACTATCAGCCGCTAGAGTTCCTGAACTTGGTTAATATGCTTTAAGAAAGAAGTTGGCTCAGTGATAGCTTCTTGTGTACTCAACTTTATCTCTTCTTCTAAACCTTTTATCTTTTCACTGACTTCTATAGTGAAGGTGTCTGAAGTACACAACTTGATTAGAAGTTGACATATTATCTGGGTGATAGATTTTACCTCGGTAATGACCTCAGATAATTTTACCTTGTTTAGTGCCACTTCTGTGCTAATCCTTGCTGCCAATTTGTTCTGAATCTTTGATTCTACCCTTTCTTCTATTCTTTTATCTACATTTGTATCAGGGGCATTGATTTTGAAAAAAAGTGTGGCAAGTTGATCTAAGATGGGAGTATTCTCATCAATATTTGTTTCTGGTACTATCTGTTGCACAATATCCCTCACATCATTTAACACTTCTTTACATTTGTGTTCTTGCCTTAACTTCTCTTGTGCCACTTTTTTTGAACATAATTCCCCATATCTACTTAGTTCCTCGGGGCTTAGGGTTCTCAAGTCACATTCTGGTATAATGACAACTTCATCAATTGTGACTGGCCCTTTGGCTTTCTTCTTCTTCTTCTTCTGGGCAAGAGGTGACTTCTTCTCACTTATGACAATAGATTTTTCTTCACTTCTTGGAGTATCTTTCCTAGTTGACACTGTATCATCCTTCTTCTGCTCCTTGGTAGATTGCGTGGGAGTCTCGGTTGTAGTGTCAAGTGGGTTCACCTCGGTTGACTTTGTTTCTTCTAGTTCCTTTGATTCTATAGACTGTACCTCTACTTTGGTAGGATCATTTGTATCTGTAGGTTGCTCGGGTGCTTGAATATTAGTTGTATCTTTATTTGGCTCAGGATGAGACACATTAGGTTGTACTTGTGAAATTATTTCAACTACCTCTGCTAGTATAGGTAGTTCACCCAGTAGAGATGTGAGCACACTCTCAGTGTTTAATGCTTCATCTTTGTATGGTGCAATTGTCACATCTTCATCATCCTCATCCTCAAGATCATCGTTAGTGATGTCCTCAATGAGTGCATCATCATTGGTTTTCTTTTGTAAGTGGATCTTGACTTGATCCGGTGCATCCTGTGAAATTTTGATTTCATCCTTTTGTTCGGTGATATCAATTACCTCAGTAACTGATATACCGATGTCTTCTATTTTCTTACCTTTGTTATCATCAATCAAAATACCTTTATCTTTTGAACTATGTCTCTTCTTAGACAGTTTCAGGAATGCTTCCTGTTCAGCTTTCTCTTTTGCTTTTAGAATTGATGTCCATAGAGAATTACATATGACATCCATATCATCCACATTGTCATCCATGATCTGCATAGCTCTATTCTTGACTAGAAATCTAGCCTGATACTTTGTCATGTATTCACTTACCACAACATAGCTAAAGTGTGAGGCTACATGGCTTAGTGATCTTTCTCTTTTCCTTTTCTCTGTATCTAGTGCAATAGCCCATCTCTCACTTATTTTGTCATCAAGTTCTTTTGGAAATTGACATGTGAATTCCATCAGTACTCTCTTGTATTAAATCATCATTTGGATGATAGCATGTTCTATCTTTGTCTTGTCCTCAATTGCCATTTTGTCAAATTTTCCTATGCCTAGATCTGTAAGATTTCCATTTTCAATTATGTCTTCAATTATTTCTTCTATTGTACAGTCCCTGTTATGAACTAACTTGAATTGATCAGGATCATTTTTGGTTTTTGTATCCTCTAGATCTTCCTTATTTCTTATATATTTCCTCTTTTTCTTTGGTGTCTCAGCTACTTTCTTGTTCTTTCTCTTAACATATTTCCTGGTTGGTGTAGCTGCTCTTCTTTTTGCTACTTTTACTACTTCTACTTGCTCAGTGGATTGTGTAGCAGTTGATGAATGTGTCTTCATTCCTTTAGGTTCTGGTAGTTGCATATCTTGTTCATCATTGGTGGGAGGAACCGGTGTGTGATCCTTTTCTTTGTCTGACTTGGTTTCCTCGCTATCATAGGGCTTGTCAACCAACTATAAATGACCTTCGATTGCCTCATCAACCGGTGACTCCTTAGGTGAGTCAGATGCATTTCCATATTTTGCTATGAGATCTTTTCTCATTTTCTTTTCCCTTCTTGACATTTTTCTGATCTCTATGTCTGTTGTGATTCTAGACTTAGCTTCCTCATACACACCAAACCTACTAACAGTGATGTCTATCAGTAATGCCAGCAATGCATTGATAGATTTCAAAGAGAAGTCATGATTCATTTCATATCCCATTGGTGCTAGCCATTTTGTTCTCAGTTCTACTGCCTTTATCATTGAGTAGTCTATGTTGACTACAAAGCATATATCATCTTCAAATTTACTTACTAATTCCTTTGGAATTCTACTTATTTGTTGCATTTTTGTTTGAAATTCCTTGAAATATGCATTGAATTCCTTATTCAGATTGTCTCCTAGACTTTTCATCATTTCACCAATTTGAGCAGTTATCAGTTTGTCCGATTGCTAGTTTACTTTACCAATACTCAGTACATATTTTTGTAGATAGAGAAATGTACATACAAGTAGTGATCTATACTTACATGTATTAGACTTCTTTGCTTTTATTGTCTTCATATTGTCATGCAGTTGGTGTAGTAGTAGCTCGACAAGATCAACCTAGTGATCTTTCTTCACAATTTCGTAAGCCATGTCCACGGCACTGCAGGGTACACTATTTGGTCTGCTAGATTGGAATATCTTATACCCAATGACATGAGCTATGAATTTTATTGCTGGATCTTTGATAGTTGATATCTTTAGTGCCCTACCGTCCCATTGAGCTCTAGTGTTCTTTTCAATGTTGGGACGAGATGAACTTTAAAAGGCCTTGGCTTTGTCGATTGTAGGGTACCCAGTAACCCTACTGATAATCTTCTTGGTGACCTCAATAGGTTTATCTAACCAAAATTTTCCATCATGAAATCTGCTTAGCACAATTGTTATCCAGTCATTGTGGAAGGATTGTGGGAAGTATGTGAAACACCGTAACCCTGACTCCCCAATCTTCTTATCTTCAGATTTAATCTTACCATCTAGTCCACATATTTGCTGATAAGCAACAATGGTTTCAAAATCACACACTTCACTGATTTTGTAGTGAATATAGGCCCTAATGTTTTCTGTTAACAAAATCCTATTTGGAATACTAAAAAATGCACCCATATTATCTATTTGTGCTATGACCTTGGGATGAGGTTTGAATTTCTCCTTGGCAAAATGTACCCTAACAATTAATTCTACTTCCTCCTCAATGTTTTGTGATTTGCTTGCAATCGATGTCGATGCCATAAATTGTTTCTAGGGTTTCGGCAAATGATTGATAACCAGTGTTTGGTAGGCAGATGAACTTACTTGTTATCGTCAAAGAATTTTCATTGGTTTGATCTACAGTAGCTTTGAATCTATTTTGAAAATATTTAGCTCAAACTCTTCTTTGAAAAAAATCTCTATTCTTCGAAGTCGTAATGTAACAATGAACTCTATTTCTGCTTATATATAGAATTTTCAATGTTCCTACTCAAACTTTAATGCATTAAATGTGTGACCTAACTTTTGATACGAAACAACTGTCAGCTTGGTTATGTGTATAATTTCTTTTTCTCGATTAACATAGAATTTCTTCATCAGTTTGCACTATTGTCGGTTAACCTTGTATAGTGATTACCGATGGGTAACCAACTCACATTTCTTCTTTTACCGACTATATGACATTTGTAAACTTGTAACACATAAACCATGGTGCATCTTTATTCATGTAGATTTGGTATTTGTGCATCATCTATAAGGAACTATATGTAAAATATGATCATTTAAAATGTCAGTTCCATACATACCTTTGTCATCTTAAGTGGAGGTACCGATGTCACCCAATCCAGTGGATGAGGTTTCACCGACAGTGTTACTTGACTCAACATTCTCATTAGATGCCTTCTTCCACATTGTGTTCCTTAACTTCATAATTTTTGCAATGTTGTATCCACTTTCAAATATATGGTTTTCATCTAGTGCTTGGTCTCTATAGTTCTTGCTTACATGACTGACCTTGTGATAGTGCATACATGCCATTCCTACATTTGTCCAATTTCTTGATTGTCCAATCTAACTCTTTCTATAATAGTTTGCTGCATATGTCCATACCGACCACATGTAGTACAATTAGTCCATGTATTGTAATCCCAAACATATGAGTTACCTTGTCTCTTCAGTTGATATGGTTTTCGTTGTAGTTTCTCTTTAGGTGTCTAGACTTGTTTCATTTTCACCTTGCAGTCCCTTGTAGTGTGTCCATGCTTATTACAAGTATAGCATATTTTATCCTCAGTAGTATTATTAGCAATGTCATTCTTCTTAGCTCTACATTCATAAGCTAGATGTCCAAACTTACCACAATAATAACAATATCCATTGAACTTAGGAATGATAGGAGGTTTACCTTGTGCTTTGCTTCTGCACACATTAGATGTATGTCCTGGTTTTCCACAGTGGTAACATGTCATCACTTTAGGTTTTTGAGTTTGATTGTTGTTGACTTTTTCATCTTGTTGTGATGATTCACCTTCACCGGTGTAGCCTATACCGGTTCTGCTTCTGAATCTCCTCTGATTAGTTAGGAAATCATAAATCTTTTTAGAACTATCCTTTTCTATCTTCATCATTTCATTGTGTTGTTTTGTGTCTTTATTTCATTTCTTATTTTTTCATTATCTTCTCTGAATATTGCAACATCTTCAAGTCTTCTTGATAATTCTCTATTTACTCAGTTCATTTCTTGATTGACTGTCATCATCTGATTTGATACTTGGAAGTGACGATCAGTGAGTCTCTAGATTTCACTTTCTTTTGCTTGAAGTTGTCTAGTCATCAGTCTTCAGTCTTCAATAGCTAGATTTCAATCTTGTTCAACTTGTCTAGCATTGTTCATGATTTCCACCATTCTCACCATTTGAGATTCATGACCAATTTGAAGTGCTTCACTTGCTCAGATAGATGTTGATTCTTTTTAGATAATTTAGAGATTATGCTTTCGGATCCATCAGAGATGCTTCCAAAGCTTGATCCAATATGATCAAATATTTCATCAATAGGTTCTTCATGATAACTAATTTCGTTCAGCTAAATTACAAGGTTCTTCCTTTCAACCATTAATTTCTTCAGTTCTTCCTTGGCTTGTTTATACTGTTCCACAAACATCTGTATTTGTATCTTTTGATTCTCAATAGTCTTGTCAAGTTTGTATCTCTCCATGACTTAGATATTTACCCTTTAGTGGTTAGACTGTTCAACAAGAGAACTGTGCTTTGATTCCAATTGTTGGAATTAGGAGAGATAGGTACTGAGAGGGGAGGGGTGAATCAATGCCTACAAAACTTTTCTTGTAAAAACCTTTTTGATCTATAATTGAATACTGTGATAACCAATCAAAATAACTTGAGTACAATTGTATAAATCATCTAGTTAACTTAAGAAAGTAAACAACATGAAATCAATATGACAATCACATAACACAAGTATTTTGGTAATGCAAAAACCATTGTAAGAAGGTAAAAACTACGGTGGGGATGACACCCACAAATTCTTCACTACTGTAGATAGAAAAAGTTTGTTTGTTAAGGCTATGAGTTTTGATCACTTCTGGTGATCTTACACTGTTAGGAGTAACATATCAGATCAGCTAGATCTACCTAGTTATAGGATTTAAACAACACTATATAATTTTCTCGATGTATACTATGATGCTTAGTGTTTACTGACCATCGGTGTCAGTGTCATTGGTGCTTGGTTAACTGTGTGATGCTCGGTGTAAAGACCTTACCGACTGCTCTATCTTACTTTTGGTTATTGACTGACTCAATATAAGTAACTGATTGACCTATTTACTATCCTTTGATACTAATGACAACCTAAAATGCTCAATAGAGATTAACAGTTCATTTATCTTGTTTCTGAATACCCATTTAGTTCCAATCACATTCTTGTCTTTAGGTCTAGGGACCAATTCCCATGTCTTGTTCTTTTCTATCTGATCTAGTTCTTCTTTCATAGCATTAATTCAATGTTCATCTTGACAAGCTTCACTAGTAGATTTAGGTTCAATTTGAGAAATCAAACATAAATTTACCTTATTCTGAGTCAGAACTCCTCTGTCCAAACTTCCAATAACTTGTTCAACAGGATGATGTCTTGATAAATACCTGTCTGGTGTCATAGTCTCAGATCTTGCTTCAACTATAGATTCTTCTCTAGATTCCTCTCTGGTTTCTTTAGCATGACTTTCATTCAACAATTCACTATCAGTTTCATAGAATAATTCAGTAGTTTCAGTGCTAGGCTTAGGATGAGTTTCTTCATCAGATTCATAATCAAGCATTCTTTCCTAAATTTTGAACTTTTCATCAACTTTAACATTTGCACTCTCAACAATAGTTTTAGTTCTCTTATTGTAACATCTATATACTTTTCTCTTCAAAGAATATCCAAGAAAAATACCTTCATCACTTCTAAGATCAAACTTTCCAATATCATCATCTCTCTTTATATAACATTTTCTTCCAAAAATTCTAAAATACTTAACTGAGGGTGCATGTCCAAACCATAATTCATAAGGTGTCTTCTCTATTTTCGCTTTGATTTTTACTATGTTCATTGTATATACTGCTGTATTCACTGCTTCTCTCCAAAATGTCTTTGCTAAATTATTCTCAAATAACATAGCTCTTGCTACTTCAGTCACTAATCTATTTCTTCTTTTTGCAATACCATTTTGTTCAGGTGCTCTAGGGGCTGAAAACTATCTCTTAATACCATTCACTTCACAAAAAGTGTTAAACTCTCTAGAAGTAAATTCACCACCTCTATTAGATCTCAAACATTTAATCTTCATTCCAGATTCATTCTCAACTTTGTTCTTAATGATCTTAAACTTATCAAATGCTTCAGATTTTTCTTTAAAAAATGCAATCCACATCATTCTTGTAAAATCATCAACAAGAATCATAAAATACCTTTCTCTATAGAATCCTCTAGTCCTGGCAGGACCGCTCAAGTCTGTATGAACAATCTCCAACTTCTCTGCTGATTTGAACTTCTTACTAGGAAAATAACTTCTCTTCTGCTTAGCCATCACACATTCTTTGCAAATCATGTTAGTAGGCTTCATAATTTTAGAAAAATCCCTTACTACAAGTGTAGTACTCACCTTCACAATATGATCAAAGTTTATATGAAAAAAGCTTCTATGCCATAACCAACTGCCATCAATCTTAGTAATCAAACATGTCATCTCAGTAGGATTCAACTGAAATAAATTACCTCTGGTTCTACATCCAGTTCCAATCAGATTTCCATCTTTATCCTTTATCACACAAGTTTCTCAGTAAACCAAACTTGATATCCCTTATCAACTAACTATCCAACACTCAAAAGATTATGTTTCAATCCATCCACAAAGTAAACATCATCAGTATTAGTCTTTCCATCAAGATTAATAGATCCTATACCTTTAATCAAACAAGGTGCATTGTTACCAATTCTAACAACTCCTCCATCATAATTGTTAAACTTTATGAACTTTTTCATATCACCAATCATATGATGTGAACAACCACTATCTATAATCCAATCAGCTTTCTTTTCAACTTGGGAAACTAAGGATTTTTCTTCATTAACATTAGTTTTAGAATTTTATTCTTTGATTGCTACAAATCCTATTTCATCATTATTCTCAGTATCACTTTCACTTAAAGTTCTCTCAGTACTAGCTTCAAGGTCTTCATCATTAGCATAATAACATTCCTTAGATCTTCTAGGCCTGAAATTATTTCTGTACTTCTTAACTCTCTTAGGACATTTAGATGCAAAATGACCATATTCTTAACAAGTCCAACATTTAAAATTTTTCTTACTGTCTGGTTCTCTTTTCACAAGCAAGGCAATACCTTCTTCAATCTTCTTGTCTTCTTCATTTCTAGATCTGCTACTACCAGCATAATCTTCACTCACACTGATGTTTCTTGATAATGTAGGGTGAATACTAAGAGCACTGAATGCTATCTCCATTCTAGGTAAGTCTCTTGATAACCTCAGGTTCATCTCTGTTGCTTCCAATCTTCCAAGAAGAGTCTCTCTTGTAAAGTTTGTAGTACAAGGTATAACTTGTTCAATCATCTGTGTTGTCTGCTTAAATACAGGAGTCAATGTCCTCAAAATTTTCCATATCACTTCATTCTTTGTCTTTGTTCCTCCACAAGATTGTATCCCTGCAACAATTTCTGACATTCTACCAATATAGCTTCTAATAGATTCATCTTCCAACATTCTTATATCTTCAAATGCACATATCCAATTATGTAATCTAACTCTTTTTTCATGTTCATCACCTTCAAAAGTAGAGTGCAAAGCTTTCCAAATTTCATGAGACTTTTTCAAACATTTTACATGATTATATTCATTCTCTGGAAGTGCTGTCAAAAGTGCTTCTCTTGCAAGTATGTTACACATGAATAGATCTCTCTCATCATTAGAGCATGTCTCAAGATCATCTTCTTCAATGATAGTCTTATCATTCTTTGTAGTCAACCAATAACTTGGTCTTAAAAATAGTAGATGTGTCTTCATCTTTTCTTTCCAGCTGTCAAAATTTACTCCATCAAACTTAGGGCTTTCTTTCCTGAAATTCACCATGGATCTCCTTAAGCTGTTAAACTTTTCTTTCAAGGACCTGCTGCTTTGATACCAATTGTTAGAAAGTAAAGTCCACCAAGATAATTGAGAGGGGGTGGGGGGTTGAATTAGTTATCAGATAATTATAACTTTTATCATCTTCAATAGCATTAAACCATATAAGCAATATAATTACTAACCATAGAAAGATATTCATACACAATTACACAATAACACAAGATATGTTGACTAGGGAACCTCTTGATCAAAGAGTAAACCCTGGTGGGAATGATGCCCAAAAAAAATGCACTAATATGAATATTCCTTGTGAAAGGATGGACTCTGTTAGGAGTCTTATGAAATACATTCAGTACATAGAAATTCCTATTAGGAGATTTTGAATCCATGTTAAAAGATTCTAACCCTGTTAAGAGTTATGGAAGACAGAAGGACCCACTGCCCAAAGATCTTCAAGGTAAGATCACTGAACTCACTATCCAAATAATCTTTTCATTATTCAACTGAATAATATGTTACGTCTTCTCTGACTGTGCCAAACCGCACTTATTGCTACATCAGATCTTAATTTCAAATCTCTGTACTTCGCATGTCTTCCTTCACAATTTTGCTCTCATACTTAGCTCTTTTCTTTACTTCATGCATACCACATCACATCTACACTCTACAACAAGGAAAAATATTCCTTCCTTTATACCACACTCAAATAATTACAAATGAGTTGGCACACAATTACAAAATAAAATATTCCACACGCTACACCAAAATTACATAAAATTGTCGGCTTCCAAATACAATAAATCTTCACTTGTGTGACTTCAAAGTTTTCACTATCATCCAAATCACCATCAATGTTTCTCTAACTTCCCTTTAAATGTGCAAAGCCAGATTCCATCCCGATTAGGAGATATCATCCGATTGCCAAGAACCGCTACTCATGAACACTGCCTAAATACTACTTCCACCAAAATGATCATAACTTTCATGAATAAAAGAATTACTATCTATGGTCTTAACCATAGACATATAACATATCAAAGAGTATATCCTCAATTTTGCATAGCTCCAACTGCAATATCCCACATGCGCTAATCAAAATATTGTCTGCTTCTCTGCAAGTCTTCGGTAAAACACTATGTTGACATCAATGACAATCATAGTCATGAATGCAACAAAAACTACTACAAAATGGGTACCGAACACTTTATCATTCATTCCTAACAAACATATCATCAAGATATCAACATACATACTCATCTCATCTACATCATTTATGCCAACAATATCCCTATTTGGAATTGATGAAAATACATGAAGAAATACCAAACATGTTCTTGAACCAAAACACTTTATCTTCATTTTCATCTAATGGAAACACACCAACAAAGTAACACCAATAATCAAGATCAAATCTATTTTCTAAGTAGTCTTCGTAGTCTCAAAATCTTCTCTCCCCCTATTTTATATTCTTTTATTCCACCGTTTTGACAACAATTTCCAATGCACCATAGTGCTCAAGACTTCATCTATTTGAATCCTCCCCCTATGGTGTTTTTGGGATAGGAAAGATATAGTATTGAGAGGGCAGGCGTGAATCAGTACCCTCAAAAACATTTACTAAATTAACAATCTGTAATAGTAGTGTCTAACTAACGAACTAATTCCATTGTTTTCAAAATACATTCAAATAACTTGTAAAGGTAAAATGCATGTAGATAAAACAAAAAACATTCATGAGATGTAATACATAACACAAGTATTTGGTTATGCAAAAACCCTTGTTACAAGGTAAAAACTACGATGGGGATGACACCCACAAATTCTTCACTACTCTAGTAAATAAAGTAATGTCAGTTAAGGCTACAATTGTGATCACTTCTGATGATCTTACCCTATTAGGAGTAACATAAGATCGATTAGAACTACCTTGTGAAATAATTTTGGCAACACCAAATAAGTGTTCACTCAGTTAAGAGATTTACAAAATACTGTCAAGTCTACTTTGTTGACAGATTTACAATCTTGCTACAATGGTTAAATGATAACAAAAAATATCTACAAATGACAACTTGTACTTGTATGAATTAGATCTATGAAATGCCAAATATATTTCACCTTGATGTCTAGACTATTGCTCTTTGTTCTGCTAGGTAGACTTGTGAAATTCTGATAAATTGAATAATGTCTCTAATAACTTCTCATTCATGTAAACCTTTGTTTCAATCCTGATGTCCTATACAAGAAGCTACTTCTTCATGAACTCCTTGTCATGTATATGTCAAAATGGCATCTATTACAATTATATATAAAATTTCTTTGACCTAATTATGTTTACAACATCTTAGAAAACCTAAGATCTACAATGTACAAAAATAGCCTAGATGTAACTATTACATAGATATCATCACAACATTTGATGATTACATCCATAATAAATGTGCCTCAATCTTCGTAATATGTTTATATATATGTGAAAACCATTTCATAGTTATATGTTCCATTGTTGATTACTATGTCATTTCCTAAATAACTTGATAAACACTACATTCTTTGTTCACTGAATTAACTGATGCTCAGTGTGTAGAATTCCTAGTTTTCACTTACTCAGTGCTTGGTAATATCTGATGCTCAGTAAACATACTCAGTTAAATGTGTGTTCTTTAGCTTTAGGTGATGCCTTGTAACTACTCGGTATGAAGGCTTTGTAAGTTCAACCAACTAGCTTGTATATCTTTGTATTCCATCTTTACCAATTGATCAACTTAGATTACTGACTAATCTTAGTTGATACTAATGAAAACACTTAATGCTTAAATAAAGATAATAGGTGTAGTCTCCTTTACATCAATCCACTAAAAATTAAAATAGTAATACACACTGGATTGATGGAACATTTTCATCTTAATTATGCTTAGGTAGGAGCATGACACCCAACTTACCTCTAAGGTATTCAAAAGTATTCCGAGAAAGTTGTTTGGTAAATATATCTATAATTTGCTCTTTAGTTTGAATGCACTCCAACCTCACCACTTTTTTTTGCACCTATTCTGTCAAGAAATGATACTTAATAGAAATGTGCTTGGTCTTCAAGTGCATAAACAGGTTCTTGGATATGTTTATAGCACTAGTATTATCACAATAGACTATCACCAATGCAATTACCTTATCCCTAATACCTTATAGGATTTTATTCATCCAAGCTATCTATGTGCGATTCATAGCTTCTACTAATATTCCACTTTGGATATAGATTGAGATATGAAATTTTCTTTCTTTCTTATCCAAGACACAAGCCTTCCACCTATAATGAATACACCACAACTTGTTCTCTTTCAATCATCTACACTACCTACCTAATCAACATCAGTAAAAACACTTAGCAAAAAAATTACCTCCATGAGAATACCATAATCCATAATCCACAATTCCTTTCAAATATCAAAATATTCTCTTTACTCCAATCATGAGTGACTCCTTCAGGTTTGACTGAAACCTTGAAAATATACCAAATTCTTTTTCAATACCCAACTATGTACAACATAGTGTAGCTTTCTAGTCATTGACCTGTATAAAATGTCATCAATAGACTTATATTCTATTAATATGATTTAGAACAATAGAGAGGGAGGGTGAATCAGTTTTTCTAAGGTCTAGATGTATATAGAAAACTTTCAAACTCTTCAACAAATCAGATCCAACAATCGAAAACTACTCGGTCATTACTGATTGCATAATAGAAACATATAAATTTGCAGTCCACTACCCAATTGTTCTTAACTTGTACAACACATAAATGTTCAAACCAAAACATTCTCACAAGTATTAACACTAGGATTTATAGTGGAAACCCAATTAGGGAAAAACCACTTTGTAACATGTTACTATTATTTTCACTCTTCTGAAGTGAGCTCTGTGAAAAGCCAACCCTATCAAAGGTTACAAACACAGTGTCAGGTGTGACCTGGTTAAAGGATTTCAATCACTCTGTTAAAAGTGCACCTTGTTATAGGACTTACATACACTCCATTATAATGCAACCTTGTTCAAAGGATTTATACAAATGACTGTTAGGTCAACCTCTATTAAAAGGATTTTGAGTGATACAATGGTTAGAAAGTAACAGTAATATTGATCTGTAAACATACAACTCAATTTGTAGCTATCGGATCCAATTCCATACACATATGCTGGCTTATTGACTATGATCCATTTCCATCTCCATCACTGATCTACTCAGAAATCCCTTCAAGCAATCACAACACTTCTCCTTCATCCTTTTCTACTTAGACATTCAATAACATCAACTCCAACATCATCTACTTCTGCCTCTCTTTCACACTTTTCAACCTTATGCTTAGGTTTCCTTAATACTTCCTCAATTAGGTCAATACATATGTTTCCTCTTAATCTTCTTCATAGATCTTAGGGTTAGGTCAGATTCATTAAATCCTTTCAACTTTATGTTCTTCATCTCTCCTTCTAGAAACATCTCAAATCTCTTAAAGATTTACAATAAAACATTTTATAGCTCATTAAATGCTTTCATACAATCAATAAATAAAGTTAACATAGTTTACATAATCCAAGAATTCAACTATGTCGGGTAGGAATCTGAATTCTTCCTCAAATGTAAATTACTGACTCTCAGTCAATATTGTGTTCAACTCCTCAGTCTTCACTAGAAAGCTCGATCACCACTAAAACTATTTCCTTAGCTAATACTATCTTCCTCGGCAATTAACTGATGTTCAATCAACACTAAAATTACTCGGCATATACTAACTCGGTCGACACTAACATCACTTGGCTTAAACTTGTTTTCTTCACTTTTGCTCGGTTAAGCCTACCAGTTTAGTCTTTATTCTTACTAAGATAAAAAATACATTATCTCATCATTGTGCCACATAATAAAGTACACATTAAAGTATCAAGATAACTCAACCTTTCCCCTAGGTGATATTGTTATCAACCTTTCATGTCCCCTTCATAACAATCAAATAGATATAGTACTTTCTTAGGTAGCAGCAGTCTTACTAGTTAAGGTTTGACATCAATGACAATACAACAATTTCTTCAATTGTAGTTTCCAGCAATGTCCCTCTTTGGAATTGATGGCAACACCATATGAATAACACATGAATTAGAAACCAATCCACAAACTTATCTGTCAATCAAAAATATTTATAATATCCTTAGCTTCATTCTGATTCAGAATCAATTAGCCTTGCTTATATGACCGTCCACATAGTAACATTCATCTTCCTAAATTTCTCCCTCTTACTTGATCTTCCATGAGATTTCACCATGTGTATTCATCTTTGATCATCTCCCTCTTTGACAAAAATGCCAAAGTAGAAACTAAAAAATACATCCTATAGATGTAGATATCATCTTTTCAGTTTAGTAATAACAGTTTCTCCCTTTGTCATCTTGCTTATGACTGATTCTCAGCTTTTCTTTTTTTCTTCTTTTCACAACTCTAGGCTGCTCCTAAAGTGTGACCTTTCTCTGCATCAATTTGTCAGATACTCTTTGGAGCATAATTGATGCAGTGCTCCTAGCTTGACTAGGTAGCCTCAGTTAGGGGAAGAACCCCTAATTTTCCTCTCATATATTCATGAGCTTCTTTAGGTAAAGCTTTAGTGAATATATCTATTAGTTGTTCCTTTGTATTGACATATTCCATTCAGACCTCTTTATTCTGTACTAGTTCCCTCAAGTAATGATACTTGATGGCAATGTGCTTGCTCTTTGTATGCATCACTAGATTCTTAGAGATGATGATAGCACTTCTATTGTCAAAAAAGATAACAACTGGTTTAGTGATCTCTTCTTTGATGCCTACCAATAATTTCTTTATCCATACCAAGTTTGAACAGTTTACTGCTGTAGCCACATACTTAGCTTTAGTAGTAGTAGTAGATTGGGAAATGCAATTTTGTTTCTTGCTTGTCCAGGAAACTAATCTCTATCCAAGAAAGAAAGCTCTGCCACTAGTACTCTTTCTGTCATCCACATTTCCTGCCCAATCTGTTAGACTACAACTGATTTGAAATCTGATTGAAGGATCTGTGATTGCAAGATCACTGAGAAGTTGCTGATTAGATATGTAATATGATTAAATTAGTATTATGTTTTCATTGATGTCAACTAGTTTGACAACACTTATCTTGTAAGTTACTACACTGAGACATCTAAAGAAAAGTGGAAAAGAGATGAAGAACAGAGAAATCTACATGAGGAAAGATGTACATGACAGATGAGGATAAGGAACACATTGAGTAACTTGTTGATGAGTCTATGACTTGATGATATTGACTTTATTATGTTGCATTCATCTATAATGAAGTATAGAGCTGAAAGATACAAAGCAGTGTTGTCGATAAATGAAGCATTTTTAGTATACACTGACAGAGTGTAGTTTATACCGACCACAGTATTAACCAAGTAGTGTTCACCGATGTATTCTTTGTTAACCGAGTGGAACAAAATGAATTAAATGATTAGTTTAGCTGATAAGATTGATGAGATGGAAAGAGTATAACATCAAGGTAACAGATAATGTTTGTTACAAAGATCGACAGCTGACAAAATTCAAGAAAGATCTAACGGAGAAGATTGAAATGTGTTATTGACACAAGTACCAAGAAATTTTTAAGTGGAAAAATCTATGAATGTGATTAAGAGACAAAATCTAATGGTGGAAAAGAAAATGATTTACTCATCTATATAAGAGAACATAATTTCTTTAGTAAGACGCCGAGAAGAAGAAGTTGCAGGAATTTCATGTGAACAAGCTTTCATGCATTTTGATCATACTGATTAGTGAGAACTGAGCTGCAGAACAATTATTGAGCTACAAAGAACTATTTCCGACGGATATTAAGTTGATACAATATTGATTCTGAAGTGAAATATTGATCAGAAGGATTTGTATGGACTAAATATTGATCTATAATCTGCAAATGAAGTTGTATTAAGGCAGGTCATTTTATTGTTACATATTTAACCATTGTATACAGTCTAAATCTCTTAACCAAGTGGACTCTGAAAGTCTTATGATGTATCAATCATAGAATGAACATTTTTATCTTGTCAACCCCATAGTGAATGATGGTTGGACGATAACTTCTAGTCTAAAATCCTCTAAAAAGGTCACACTTGACAGTGTGTTTGTAACCTTTAACAAGGTTGGGTCTTAATCGACCTCACTTCAGAAGAGTGAACAATTTTGGGTTGTCAGTCCCAGGTGGTTTTTCCCTTTATAGGGTTTCCATGTTAAATCTCTTGTGTTATGTGTTGATTGTGATATTTTTTTATTATCATACTTTGCATATTACATGTTAGATTTGATCAGTAAATAGTTATAAGTATTAGACTGGTAATCGGTAAAAGCACTAACATTGAGAGTTATTATTGCTTACCGATGAGTAGAGATTAAAGAATTTGTTTTGGATTATACATTTTGGAAAGGGACACTGGATGACTGATTCACCCCCCTCTCAGTTATTCTAACAATTGGTATCAAAGCACTAGTTTCTTGGAATAGAGTTTTAAGGACTTAAGCATAAAGGTCACAAGATTTATAAGAGGGAAGTACCAAAATTGAATAAAGAGAACTTCATAGTATGGAAAAGAAAAATGAAGCTGCACATATCTGGAATTGGGAACTCAGCACTAGAGCTGATGGAGAATGGCTACATGCAACCGCCCATTGGTCCCCTAACTATTGATCAATTGAAGGATAAGCATGAACACAATGTTACTATGATGGAACTTGCTGCTTCCTGTACCGACGCTGAATTTGAAGATATCAAGACATGCACAACTACTAAAGGAATGTGGGATAAATTAGCACAAATCTACATTGGAGATCTGAATGTCAAAAGAGCCTGAGCTAAAAGTCTGAGAGGTAGATTTGATGATATGAGAATGAAAGAAGGTGAGAACATTGTCCAATATTCAAATAGACTAAAGAAGTGGTACATGTTATTAGAGCATCTGATGGAGTGATTGATGATGAAACAGTGATAAGAAATATTCTTAGAACTTTGCTACGAGTTTATGCAATCAGGATATCTGCAATTCATGAAACAAGAGCTACATCCAACCTTACTCTTGACACTCTGATTGGTAAACTTACAACCTTTGAATTAAACAAATTTGACAACAGTGTTGTTCCTTTTGTTGAATCCACTTTCATGTCTTCTCTGAAGATTGGAAAGTCTAGCAGGAATAGTAAGAATTGTGACAGTGATGACAATACTGATGATGAACTTGAAGAGCTTGAAGCACTTATGGCCAGAAGATTGCCCATAGGAAAAGGAAGGTATAGAGGCAAGCTACCTTTAGCATTTTTTTAATTGTAAAGAAGTCAGTCACATTGTTGCTAGATGTCCATAGAAGAAAGATGATGATAGATCCAAAGACCAATCTAATGGAAACTATGGGAGAAGAGTCAATAGAGGTTACCGATACAACAATAGAGACAACCAAGATGAAAAAGGTAAAAAGGTATGTTACATAGCCAAAGATATTGAAACTAAATCTGATTCTGATGGTGATATAGAAGTTGTATTTTTTTCTATGAAAGATGACTCAGAAGAGGAAGAGAAACATGAAGAGACAACCCTGATCTCTAAAGTAAGAAGAAATGATACCTGGATCATAGATAGTGGCTGCACACATCATATGACCAGTGATGTAGAGAAGTTTGATCATCTTGTTGAATATAATGGAGGATCTGTGAAAATGGGAAATGATGCACCTTGTATGGTAAGAGGTAAAGGCTCACTGATGATCAATGACAGATTACAATGTGAAAATGCATACTAGGTAGATGGACTAAACTATAATCTGATAAGTGTGGCTCAGCTAAACAATTCATGCCACCGAATGGCTTTTGAGAGAAAAAAAGTGAAGATTTATAATGATGGAGGAAGACTTGTCAGAACTGGTACGGAGGTAATCTATTCTATCTTGATATGGATCAGTCTTATTGTTTGTTAATTAAGGATGAAGATGCTTGGTTGTGGCACTGAAGGTTATGCCATGTGAACTTTGACAACATGATCAAGATTAGTAGAAAGAAAAGAGTTAGAGGGTTGCCTAACTTAACAAAACTTGATCATGCTATGTGCCATGAATGTCAAAGAGGTAAGATGACTAAGTCTAGTTTTAAAAGAAAAGACTACTCAACAAAGAAGATACTTGAGTTGGTTCATACCAACCTATGTGGTCCTATGAGAACTCAGAGTTATTATGGTGATAGATATTTTATTCTTTTTTTTGATGATTACACTAGACTGATGATTGTTATGTTCTTGAAAGAGAAATCTGAAGCTTTCAAAATGTTTAAATGGTATAAAGCTAAGGTAGAGAAAGAAACTAGAAAAGAAATAAAATGTTTAAGGTCTGATAGAGGAGGTGAATTTATCTCTGATGAATTTACTAACTTTTGCAATAAGCATGGAATCAAAAGACAGGTATCCACACCGAGGACACCTCAGCAAAATGGCATTACTGAAAGAAGGAATAGGTCTATAATTGACTATGCTAGAACATTGATGATACAGAAGAATGTTGCTCAGACATATTGGAGGGAAGCTATCAGCACAACTATATATGTTCTTAACCGAGTACAACTGAAGAAGGACTCAAACCAAACACCTTATGAACTATGGTTTGGACACAAACCTACTGTAAGTTATTTTAGAATTTTTGGAAGTAAATGCTTTATCTTGAAAGATGAAAGAAATAGAAAATTTGATTCTAAAGGAGATGAAGGGATATTTTTGGGATATTCCACAACAAGTAAAGCATACAAATGTTTGAATAAGGCTACACATAAGATTGTTGAAAGTACTAAT
The DNA here is from genome assembly GCA_027943335.1 of Chamaecyparis obtusa. NCBI lineage: Eukaryota > Viridiplantae > Streptophyta > Pinopsida > Cupressales > Cupressaceae > Chamaecyparis > Chamaecyparis obtusa. Next base: position 148,391 of record BSBK01005022.1, read on the forward strand.
GTTTCTATTGATGAATTTGATGATAAGTACACCGAGGAAAGTACAAAGGAACTAGAAGACTATGGTAGATTCACTTACATTGAATATCCAGAGTATCTACCGACACCACAAACAATGACAACTGGTCAGTGGGGAAATAATGTAGTACAATAGGCACCACAAACTGATGAACATGAAGAAGCTGCTGAGCAAGTAAATGACCCTGAGCAGGATGAACAAGAAAGGAGAAATCAAGTCTTGGCTAGTTTTGTTAGGAGACATCATCCTTAAACACAAATCATTGGAGACAAACATGCTGGAATGCAAACCAGAAGCAAAACAAGACAAGGTACATGTTTAATTTGTGAATTTGAACCTAAAACTGTGAAAGTTGCATTAGAGAATGAAGAATGGGTTAATGCAATGAGAGAGGAAATAGAAAAAATAGAGAAGAACAAAACCTAGTCCTTAGTACCCTGACCAAAAGATAAGAATTTTATTGGTACTAAGTGGATAAACAAGAATAAATTGAATGAAAATGGTGAAATCACAAGAAACAAAGCTAGATTAGTATGCAAGGGATATGCACAGGAAGAAGGCATTGACTATGGTGAGACATTTGCACCTATTGCTAGATTAGAAGGAGTTAGAATGCTACTTGCATATGCTGCACATAAGAAATTCAAAGTCTATCAAATGGATGTGAACTCAGCATTTTTGAATGGTATACTTGAAGAAGAGGTCTACATTGAACAACCTGAAGGATTTGTTGATCCCGACAATAAAGACATGGTATGTAGATTACATAAAGCTTTATATGGACTAAAGCAAGCACCAAGAGTATGGTATGAAAGACTACATACTTATTTGTTAAGTATTGGATTTATTAGAACAAGTGAAAACAATAATTTATATGTGAAAGGTGATATTGATGATACTATTATTATTGCTGAAATATTTTTTGATGACATTATCTTTGGAGGCTCAGATCTTGTTTGCAAGGCATTTGCTAATGAAATGCAAAAGGAATTTGAAATGTCTATGTTCGGAGAGATTAAGTTCTTTCTTGGACTACAAGTGATTTAGCAGAGTGATGGAATCTTCATCACACAATCTAAATACATAAAGGAAGTACTAAAGACATTTGCCATGGAAGATGCTAAACCTGTGGGAACACCGATGGCTACTGGATGCAAATTGACAAAGGGGGATGAAACTACCGAGGTAAACCAGACACTTTATCGATCGATGATTGGTAAGTTAATGTACGTAGTTCATAGTAGGCTAGATATAACACATGCTATAGGAATAGTTGCAAGATTTTTTGCTAATCCTAGAGAATCACACATGATAGCTACAAAGAGGATCTTAAGATACCTGAAGAAAACATAGAATTATGGGTTATTGTATCCTAAGGAAGGGAAGTTTGAACTGAAAGTTTACACTGATGCTAATTGGGCTGGAAATGTGGATGAGAGAAAATGCACCACCAGAGGAGTATTTTTCTTTGGCGAAAGACTTGTAACTTGGATAAGTAAAAAGAAGGCTTGTATTTCTCAGTCTACAGCTGAAGCAGAGTATGTTTCTTTTGCTACTAACTATTCAAACATTGCATATATCAAACAAGTGTTGGAAGGAATGAATGAGGTAATCACTGACCTGATGATTATATACTGTGACAACACTAGTGCTATTAATATTTCAAAGAATCCTGTGATGCACTCTAAGACAAAGCATATATCTATCAAGTATCATTACTTGAGAGAACAAGTGCAAGAGAAGAAAGTTAAGTTAGAATTTGTTACATCCAAAGAACAACTTGCAGATATTTTTACAAAGCCCCTACTGAAGGACACATTTGAATACTTGAGGACTAGACTTGGGGTTTATCCCCTATCTATCGGTCACTAAGGTGATCTAGATGTTGCATCAGCCTACTTTTATCAAAAGATCATTCATGTTGATGTAGCATAGTTCACACTTTGAATCATGTTCAAGGTTGTGATTAAGTTTGAGCACTTGAACCGATGAGATATCAGTATACAAAGATACAGAGGAAGTATTGGACAACATAGAGAGTTACTTGGCTACTACAGAGATGATTGTTTGTTTGTTTGTTTCTTTGGAATTGCTATCAAAGGGAGAGATAAACAATATGAAATGAAAATAATATGAAAGGGAGAGATAAAATTAAAAAAAAGGAGAGAAGAGACAATTTGAATGAGATAGAGTATTGAAGATCAGTTACATAGAACAAAAGCAAGAATAGGAGAACTGAAAAGATTATAACTACAGAATGGAAAAGTTGTATTACTTAATCCTGGTTCATTAACATAGTGATTAAACATATTAAGTCTATTCGACTTACAAAATTTGTTCACAAAGTTGTAGAATATATGTTTGGTATGTGTATGGTACATTTCATATTACTTGAGTTGCCATCAATGCCAAAGGGAGAGATTATTAGACTACAACTAATTTGGAATTTGATTGAAGGATCTATGATTGCAAGATCACTGAGAAGTTGCTGATTAGATATGTAATATGATTAAATTAGTATTATGTTGTCATTGATGTCAACTAGTTTGACAACACTTATCTTGTAAGTTACTACATCGAGACATCTAAAGAAAAGTGGAAAAGAAATGAAGAACAGAGAAATCTACATGAGGAAAGTGTTAGGAATGAATGCAAAGTATTTTGGCAGTCATTCTATAGCAGTTGTTGTTACATTCATGACTTGGATTGTCATTGATGTCAACACAGTGATATTCTAGATATAAGCAAGAAAGTAGGTACAGTTTTGTTTTGCACACATGTTATATTGTAGATTGGATTTTGCATAGTTGATGGTATGTTCTTTGGTGTGTTATTAACCTATGGTTAACAGCACAAAAATTAATTCATTCATTTGTGACAGTTATGAGCATTTTGGTGAAAGCAGTGTTTAGACAGTGTTTCTGTGAAGCGATGTTCAGAAATCAGAGGATATCTCTTAGCTAGGATGGAATCTGATTTTGTGCAGTTAAAGGGATGTTGGAGACTCATTAATGATGATGTGGTTCATAGTGAAAACTTTGAAGATATGTTTAGAGAAAGTTACAGTATCTGGAAGCTGACAGTTTTATGTGAATTCTGTGTGTAGCGTGTAGAATTTATTATTTTGTAATTGAGGACTGACTCATTTGTAATTATTTGAGTTTGGTATATAAGAAGGAATTTTTTCCTTGTTGTAATGTGTACTATGAAGATTGTGATGTGAATATATGCATGAAGTGAAGAAAAGAGCTAATTCAGTGATGAAGGAAGACTTGTGAGTACAGAGATCTGGAATTGTGATCTTGTGTAGCAGAGAGTGCAATTTTGGCATAGTGTGAAGGAGGTAATATATTTCATATTATTCTATTGAATAATTCTAAGATATTTTGGATAGTGGGTTCAGAGATCTTGCCTTGAAGCTGTTTGGGCAGTGGGTCCTTCTGTCTTCCATAAACTCTTAACCGGGTTAAAATATTTTAACAAGGATTCAAAATCTCCTAATAGGGATTTATATGTATTGAATGTATTTCATAAGACTCCTAATAGGGTCCATCCCCTAACAAGGAACTTTCATATTAGTGCATCATTTTGTGGGCATCATTCCCACCGGGGTTTACTCTTTTCAAGAGGTTCCCTAGTCAACATCTTTTGTGTTATTGTGCAATTGTGTATGATTATCTTTCTATGGTTGATCAGTACATTGATTACATTGTTTAAAGTAGTTGAATGGATAAATTATCTGATAACTGATTCACCCCCCCCTCTCAGTTATCTTGGGGATCTTTACTTTCTAATAGAAAGATGTACATGACAGATGAGGATAAGGAACACATTGAGTAACTTGTTGATGATTCTATGACTTGATGATATTGACTTTATTATGTTGCATTCATCTATAATGAAGTATAGAGCTGAAAGACACAAAGCAGTGTTGTCGGTAAATGAAGCATTTTTAGTATACACCGATGGAGTGTAGTGTATACCGACTGTAGTATTAACCAAGTAGTGTTCACCGATGCATTCTTTGTTAACCGAGCGGAATAGAATGGATTAAATGATTAGTTTAGCTAATAAGATTGATGAGTTGTCAAGAGAATAACATCAAGGTAATAGATAATGTTTGTTACAAAGATCGATGACTAACAAAATTCAAGAAAGATCTAACGGAGAAGATTGAAATGTGTTATTGACACAAGTACCAAGAAATTTTTAAGCGACAAAATCTATGAATGTGATTAAGTGGAAAAGTCTGATGGTGGAAAAGAAAATAATTTACTCATCTATATAAGAGAACATAATTTCTTTAGTAAGATGCCAGGAAGAAGAAGAAGCTGCAGGAATTTTGCGTGAACAAGCTTTCATGCATTCTGATCATACTAGTTAGTGAGAACCGAGCTGTAGAACAATTATCAAGCTACAGAGAGCTATTATCGATGGACAATAAGTTGATACAGTATTGAATCTAAAGTGAAAAATTGATCAGAATGATTTGTATGGACTAAATATTGATCTGTAATCTGCAAATGAAGTTGTCTTAAGGTAGGTCATTTTACTATTGTATACAGTCTAAATCTCTTAACTGAGTGGACTCTGAAAGTCTTATGATGTATCATTCATAGAATGAACATTGTTATCCTATCAACCCCATAGTTAATGCTAGTTGGATGATAACTTCTAGTCTAAAATTCTCTAACAAGGTCACACTTGATAGTGTGTTTGTAACCTTTAACAGCGTTGGGTCTTAACCGACCTCACTTCAGAAGAGTGAACAATTTTGGGTTGCCGGTCCCAGGTGGTTTTTCCCTTTACAGGGTTTCCGCATTAAATCTCTTGTGTTATGTGTTTATTGTGATATTTGTTTGTTATCATACTTTGCATATTACATGTTAGATTTGATCGGTAAATAGTTATAAGTATTAGACTGGTAATCGGTAAAAGCATTGATAGTGAGAGTTATTATTTCTTACCAACGAGTAGAGATTAAAGAAGTTGTTTTGGATTATACATTTTGGAAAGGGACATTGGATAACTAATTCACCCCCCTCTTAGTTATTCTAACACAATCAGCATCAGTATACACTTTCAATTCAAACTTTTCTTTCTTCTTGTAATACAATCCATAATCAATAGTTCCTTTCAAATATATCATTATCCTTTTGACAGCCATCATGTGAGTTTCCTTAGGATTGGTAGATAATCTTTCCACAATCCCAACAGCTAGTGCAATATTTGGTCTACTATGTACATGTTAGGAATGGGAACACTAAGAGGGGGGGGGGGGTGAATTAGTGTTCACTGTATTTTAACTTTTTACTTTAATCTTTATGCTAAACATAAATGCTTAAGAACTGAATTAAATATTCACATAAACATGAAACATGAAATCAACACATGACACCAATATGGTTATGGGGAAACCCAAATAGGTAAAAACCCTGGTGGGACTTGATACCCACTAATAATCTGTACTAGTGTTTTGTGATCCTTGTTAGAAGATCCTTTACCCTGTTAGGAGTAGCTTTACAATGCTTTTAGTCTAGTACACCTTGTTAAGGGTTGGACCCTGTTAGGAGTCTTTTACAATGATCCCTATTAGGGAAGTGGACTCACTATCCTAGAGCTCACTGCTAAAATGGTGAAGGCTACAACTTTTTGAATCATATACACACTATATCTGTAGGTGAACTGTTCACTATGACACTGCTTGTCAGATCAATTCCCTTGTTGCGCTGATGCTTTGAACTTTATAAAATCTCTAATATATCTTATGCTCACTTCACATACCTCTACTCTACTTATCACAACTCTATTACAACTTCCATACCAAATACAATGGGCGCACCTTATATTATGCACTTATACAAACAAAACAATTAGGTCAGCCCTATAACCAATTACAAACAACTCTTCCAAATGAATTGGCTTAAGCATGCTTACAATTATACATCTACATAAGTCAACAACCTAAATATAATGGGCACATAGCCTTTACATAATTAAATTATGATCACAAACCAAAATGCTAACTGTTGGCTCCATGCTCTGTTCGTTGCTGGCACACACTGGCTGTGCAACTTCAACTGACTGTAACTTTCATATCTTTGCATATCTACTTATGCACTCTTAGATTAAGGATAACTATAGTCTAAAAACCTTAACTTCGAGGGTGCATACCTTAATTCATCCATACAAATGTGCACTAATGCTTTGAGCTATTGGAACTCTGTATACTATCTAGTCTTCAACACTTAACTGAATTATGATCTTTACACTAAGTGCGTTGTCTCCAAACTGTTATATTACTTTGTTTCCATAATGAAAAAACTATATCTAGTCATATACTTTAGTATAGAAAACTTTCCAACAATCTCCCCCTTTTTCATTGATGGAAACAAAGGAATATGGCCAAGTTACTAACTATATCTTTACACAAAAACTTTTGTCTTCTACACATCTTCTATGCATAACCTTATATCTCCTATACATATATGTACTCCATATTCTATACAACTCCCCCTTTGACATTAATGACAAAGGTGCATCAAAAAACTTTATATACACTTACTTACTGAGGGAAAACATCCAGATATGCAATCTTGATGTTCTGGATCTCCTTCTTCCAAAAATTTATCAGAGGATTGACTATCTGTAGATGGGCGCATAATGCATATTGAAGCTTCTCCATCTTCTCCAATTATGTGCTTGGACCTTGATCATAGGTTATCATGGTCCCATCAATCTCCTTTATGTTTTGACTGAGAATGTCTAGTGAGGGCACAAGAGCATTCCTAAATTGAGTCTATCTAGACCTTATCTTCTCCATTTCTTTCCCTGCCTTCTCAATTATGTCCAACTGACATTGATAGACATTGTTACACATGTTTACATTAGTGGATGTGTCTAGTACTAAATTCTTCACCTTCTCAATCATTTCCTCTGCATCTTTGATCTTTTTAAGATGGACATCAGTGAGCTTATCCTGATCCATGGATTCTACAATGAATTTCCTTCCTTGATCTACAAATTCCTTCAAGGATGCCTAACCAAACTTTAGAGAATTCAAGGCTAGTGCAAAGTTTCTCATTAGTTCATTGAGTCTCTTCTTCAAGTATTTCTCTTCTGCCACTATGGACGTAGATTCTTTTAGGCTAGAAAAATTGCTTTTGAACTGTGAGAGAATTGTACTTACATCATCAACCAAATGTACCTTTAGTACTCTCTTATCTTCAGGAAACAAACTATTCAAAATATTCACTAATTCCACAAGGAGAGGATTTCTCATGACTTGCTTCTTCTTAGCCTTCTCCATAGCTAGGGCACTAAACTTAATCAGGTCTTCTTCTTTCCAAGAATCCAAACTGCTTGTGTCAGGTGTCAAACTTGACAAAAATGCTAAGGAGGGAGTGATGGGAGTGTTGTCCATCACCACTTATTGTTTTACTAAGACCAGTTCAACAATAGTTTCATCTTTTCTTTCTTTTTCCTTTTCTCCTTCTTTCTTCTCTTCTTCTTTCTCATCAGAAACATCTTCTATGAGTACTTCTTCTTGCTGAATGGGAGGTGTACTATTGCATAGGTTTTTAGCTTCCTCAATGCTGACAAATGCTTCCTCAAACTTGTCCAACTCCTTATCAGTAGCTGCCATGGCTATTTCCACATTATCTAGGATAATAGTGTTGTCCATGTGTGATTCTGTCATGGGCGTAGACTTTTCTACCTCTGTTTGAGTTTTTCCTATGAGCGCTGAGTCCTCAGGACCTATCATTGGTACATTAGTGGGCTATGCCACTTTATCTTCCTTAATGGGTGCATGAGAGATGGGCGTAGTAGGTGGTTTTATCTATTGTTCTAATAACACCTTCTCAAAAGCCTTTACTATTTCCTTTGTAATTACCTCATAGTCTTTGTTCATGATATGAGGAATTCTCATCTTAGTCCTTATGTGTGGCTTCACTAAATTCAATATCAGTTCCACTTCTTCTTTAGAACATATTGGAAAAGTATCTTCTAATAATTTTTCTCTGATCCTTAGATCTTCTTCATTTGCTTGTCTCTTCAAATTTTTCAAAATATCCCATACTTTATCTGAAATTTCTATTTTCAACTCAAGGACTATCTTCTTGAACTTGATCATGTGTTTGAAAATCATACTATGTATTTCTGATTTGTCAATCTCACTATAAGATTCATAGAACTTCCCTACTTGATCAATTCTACCCTCATCAACAATTCTTGCATTCAAAACTTTAAGACTAGGTGTAAATCTTGCCTGAGGAGGTGCTTGAGTGTTTTTCTTCCTCCTTAATGCTTGTGAGGATGGATGACTGGTGCTACCTTCTTTCTTCCTTTTGAATAAAGGCTTATACTCTGAAGGAGTATCTTTGGGTGTAGAAGGAGTACTATCTTCTTTACCCTTCTGACTATCATCTAATTCAATTTTTATCTTCTTCAGCTTAGGATTTGCTTGTTCTTCCTCTACTGCTGCACCTTTCAATTCTAGGGAAATATTTTCATCCCTTGCTTTATCAAGGTCTACTTGAGACACACCATGTATTCTCAAGATTTCAAATGTGACCTTTGCAACCTTTCTTTTTGTTGCAGTACTGTTAAGCTTAGCATCAACTTCTCTAGTCTTTTCTTCATAGGTTCCCCACCTAGGTTCATTATCAGCTTTAGGGGCTAATAGTAATACCTGTGCATAGGCTTCAAGAACTTGTTCCTCTACCTCATACCCAAGTGGATGAATCCACTTAGTTCTAGGCTCAATGGCTTCCATACATGTAGTGTCTATCTCTACCATAAAGCATATTGTGTCTTTATACTTCTCCACAATATTCTCAAGAATCTTGTACCTCATCTACATTCTTGATCTAAAGGTCTTCAATTCCAAGGTTATATAGTCTCTTAAGGTTTGTTCAGTGCATGCCTTGTTTTGATATTTGTGGCATGGTTGGAATGGACTTGTCTCGATACAAGTCTAACACTTTACCAACTATATGAAGGTACATATAGATGATTAGGGACCCAAACCTGAATAAATTTATTTTGTCATGTTTTATGGCCTTGATGTTGTCTATCAACTATGCATACAAGATTTCACACAATTTGAACTCTCCATCTTCTTGCACAAGCCTGATAGCTTCTAGAATAGTGCCCGTAGATACACTATTCACCCTACTAGTGTGATGAAACTTGTAAGCCAGTATCATTGACATAAATTTGATGTCAATTTTCTCTATAGGCTTAATATTCATTCCATGCCTATCACTTCTAGATTTACATACTTGTTCAACCATCTTTCTGACATCCTTTCCCACTAGAAGGATGGTGCCTATTCTAGAAAGGCCTGTCACTTCAAAATTTCAAACTTGATCTCCACTAACAATCAACATGTGCACTCTTACACGAAGGTTCCTATACACTCTAAAAGCTTAAGTCCAAAGGCACATACTTTGAAGATGAGTAGACCAGCCATGCAGGGGTCTAGAGATAAATTAGCTCCCCCTATGACCCTGAGGGCCATTTATGTAGATGTAGAGGGTGCGTCCACTTGGGATGCATCCAATACATTCTCATCATCTTTGTCCTTCTTTTCTTCTAACCAAATCAAGCTCACATCCTCTAAGACTTTCACAAACTTGACTTCTACTTCAGGATCCAAAACTAGTTCTTTGGTCTTTTTAGGGCTTTCTTGACCTTGTGTCCTTGATCTACAGAACCTTGAGATATGTCTAGCCTTGTTACAAGAGTGAAAAATGATTGGAGGTCTATTATTCCTTGGTGCATTGACATGAATCACCATTCTGCATGTTCTAGTTGAGTGACCATTATAGTTACATAGCTGACATGTAACATTCTAAGAATTTCTAACATTTGTCTAATTTTGATTCTTTTGATCTTGCTGAGTTCTATTCTTCTTACTAGTCTTGCAATTCATAGCTCTATGACCAAATCTATTGCATGAATAATAGTAGCCATTAAAAGGTTTTACCTCTGTACAATTTCTTGCAATGTGTCCATGCTTGTTACAAGCAAAAACAAGTGCATTCTACTTGCTTGCACTCATTCCTAGGAGGACCACCATTGAATTTGGTTTGATCTTCAGTCTTCTCATCATTAGTAGAGTTCTTTTGTGACTCCTTTCTTGCTCACATACTATCAATCTGATTTTGTGCTTCATTGTATCCAATGTAGCTAGTGTCTCCTTTGATTCTACTAATTCAGCACTGGTGTATAATTTGTCAATATGATCCTTTGACTTCTTCAATTCAAATTCCAAGCTCTCTTTGATATTCTTTAGCTCCAAGATTTATAAGTTAGCTTCCCTTAGGTCTTCATTGATTTGAAGGTTCTCCTTGACTTGTTCATTGTAGACATCTTGATTGTTCATTAGTTTGTCATCAAATTCTTCAAGCTGACTTAACAAGGATGCATTTTCTTCACTCAACTTCTTGACTTTTTCTTCAAGTTCACTATTAGAGCATCCTTTCAAATATTTTCTTAGTCTCTTGATAACTAATTGAGCATTACTGACTTTTTCTTTTAGTTCTTCAATTTCTCTTTTTGAATTATCCAGGTCTTCAAGGGCAGCTTCAAGATTTTTCTTTAGATGTTTCATATCTACTTTGTCCATGATCTCCTCAAGTTGTTAAACTTCTTTGCTAAGGAATAGAGCTTTGATACCAATTTTTAGGAATGGGAACACTAAGAGGGGGGGGGGTGAATCAGTGTTCACTGTATTTTTACTTTTTACTTTAATCTTTATGCTGAACATAAATACTTTAGAACTAAATTAAACATTCACATAAACATGAAATATAAAATCAAAACATGACACCGATATGGTTACGGGGAAACCCAAATAGGTAAAAACCCCAGTGGGACTTGATACCCACTAATAATCTGCACTAGTATTTTGTGATTCTTGTTAGAAGATCCTTTACCCTGTTAGGACTAGCTTTACAATGCTTTTAGTATAGTACACCTTGTTAAGGGTCAAACCCTATTAGGAGTCTTTTACAATGATCCCTATTAGGGGAGTGGACTCACTATCCTAGAGCTCACTTCTCAAATGGTGAAGGCTACAACCTTCTGAATTAGATACACACTATATCTGTAGGTGAACTATTCACTGTAACACTACTTGTCAGATTAGTTCCTTTAGTGCGCTGATGCTTTGACCTCTAAAAAAGCTCTAATACATCTTATGCTCACTTTGCATACCTCTTCTTTTCTTATCACAACTCTATTACAACTTCCATACTGAATACAATGGGTGCACCTTATATTTATACACTTATACAAACAAAACAATTAGGTCGACCCTATAACTAATTACAAACAATGCTTCCAAATGAATTTCCTTAAGCGTGCTTACAATTATAAATATACATAAGTTAGAAACCTAAATACAATGGGCACATAGCCTTTACATCATTAAATTATAATAAAAAACCAAAATGCTAACTATCAGCTCCATGTTCTATTCGCTGCTGGCACACACTGGCTGTGCAACTTCAATTGACTGTAACTTTCATATCTTTGCATATCTACTTATGTGCTCTTAGAATAAGAATAAGTATAGTCTAACAACCTTAACTTCCAAGGTTCATACCTTAATTCATCCATACACACGTGTGCTGGTGCTTTGAGCTATTGGAACTCTGTATACTGTCCAGTCTTCAACACTTAACAGAATTCTGATCTTTACACTAAGTGCATTGTCTCCAAACTGCTATATGACTTTGTTTTCATAATGAAAACACTATATCTAGTCATATACTTGTAAGAATAGAATTGGATTAGAATGCATAAAAATGAAACAACCACAAGATTCATATAAGAAACATGCAAACAAATCTAATCTACTTCATGAGAAACAACTTAGAAATAAAGAATGAAATTAAATGCAAACTCCCTCCAAGATTTAGTTCCCATGTCCTCCTTTCTTCTCCCAAAGATGGGTTGATGTAGCTCTCCAAATGCCTTGAAATACACTATAAGTTTGAAAGCAATGCTATGAGAATACTAGGAGTGTGGTTTAGGAATAGATAGAAGATAGAATAGAAAAATTTGGATCCCTTCGATCTATAATAACAATGCTCATGAAGACTCCTTTTGTAAAGGGAAATAAAGTCCTATTTATAGGATTTTTAGAAGAATCAACGGTCAGAATTTTATGAAAATGAAGGGTTGAGATTCTCTCATTTGAATTATTTAATTCAAAGTGGGTGGATGGGTGGATCCATTTTGAAAAATGAAACCTACCCAAATTCATATGGAATTCTTAAGTGAGGTTTTGGAGGGGTTAAGAGGCTTCTAGAAGGTAGTTAAAGTCAATTTTAGCTTCCCCACTTGATATACTTAGGGTTAGGTGTTGATTTTTAGTCACTAGGTGGCCCAAGACTCATAAAAGAGCCTCCAAAAATGACCCCAAAGTCCAAATCCGATTTTGTGGAGTATTGGATTATTTGGACAAAGTATATTTCTTCCATGTGGTTGTTTTTGACTTGAGAGGAGAAGTGAAGACTTTAGAGGTTGAAGAAAACATTATTTTAATTTTAGTGGGTGGGTAAGAAAGATGAGTTTGGTTAGAATTAGGAGTCATGTGCTCAAATAGAATTAAATATAATATTTAATTCCAAGTGGGTTAAAAGGGAAATATGAATTAATTTAAATAGATAAATATATTTATTTAAATTAATAGAAGAAAATAGAATTAAATATAATATTTAATTCCAAGTGGATAAATAAAAGAAATATGAATTAATTTAAATAGATAAATATATTTATTTACATTAATAGAAGAAAATAGAATTAAATGTAATATTTAATTCCAAGTGGGTTAAAAAGAGAAATGTGAATTAATTTAAATGTATTTATTTAAATTAATAGAAGGGGATTTAATTAATAAAAGTACTAGGACTTTAAATTAATCAATCATAGGGTTTGTTTAGCCATTATATTAAATGCAGCATGTGATTAATACAAATTTAAGATTTTCTATATTTGACACTAAGTCAAGTAGAGTCCATTAGAAGACATCATTACCTAGTATAATAGGACTTTGATGGTTTATAAGGATTGATATACTGAGGCCAATTTTGGGGTATTACATTTTGCCCCTCTTTGAATTACTGCATGAAGCGTAGTGATTCAAAGAATAGTTTGATATGATGATTGATGTCTAGATTGGGTCTTGATCAACCAAAGATTTGAGATATTGTTAACGGTACCAATAATGAACCGATGATTATAAACAAGTGATAAGATGACTGATTCTGAACCTATGATTACAAAGAAGTGAGTGACCGATTCTAGACCCGATTGTCAATAAGAATCACATTGGTAGCACATCTGAACCCTTTAGTTATGAAGAATCGAGGAAATAGCACTGATGAACCAATAGTTACAAAAGATTGATATAGTTAACAAGATTAAAAGAATACCAGATTGATATGGATTTTGATGAATCTAATATGCCCTAAGTGTTGTGTAGATTTCAAGATTATCTCTAGAACAGAGTTTTGATTTTTGGAATCTAGGTTAGGTTTTCCAAATACCAGTCAAAATTGATTTTCAGGGTTTGAGATTAGATTGCCCTGAGCAATGTGCCTTAGTGGATTGACAAAAGAGAGATATGATGCCCCCTCAAAAAATTGGGCAAAAATTGATTCGAGGACAATTTTTTGAAAAGATTGAGGTTAGATAAGATTGATGGAAGGAATGTTAGATAGAGAAAAGATGATTGGTGATGATACTTGCTTTCATAAGTGCACTTCACATCATTAGAGCTTTATTTTGATGTTGCAAAAGTGGATATGTCATACCTAGCATAGAAAGCTAGGATGATGATCCATTTGCGTAAACAAACACAACAGACAGAGAGTGATCTCATCTTTCCTAAGACATATGAACAAATGCCTCAGGATCTCAGAAGATCATCCAACAAGCAGAAGTCAAAACAAAAACAAGGAAAATATTATGAACAAATTTATTACAGATTTTCAATTAGGTGATTTATTTATTTTAGGATTTTTGGAAAAAATATTTGATATTTTTACACATTTTTCAAGACATTTTACCTTTTTTTTTTTTATGAATATTTTTTGAGGATATTACAGAGATGCACAAGTAAGAACTTGCCCCAGCATTTGATAAGCATGGTCGTAGTGACCCATACATTCACTTCACAGGATGAACAATAGGACGGAAAGAGTAGGCAGATGTAATGAGAACCATGGGTGATTGTTGTGAGGGAAAGTCTCGAGGAGAGAGATCACAGTAATAGCTAGGCAATAGTCTCCCCTAGGAGCTGCTGAAGTATAGGGCTTGATGGGACAAGATTTTTGACCAAATGTTATTGCAAGATTGACGAGGATGTGGACAACGGATGAAGAAAATCTTAAGATTTTCTGACAAGATTTATTTTTTAGGAAGAAGTGCCACTGCGCTATATACAATAGGTATAAGGACAAGATGAGCTAATAGCAGTAGGGTGCATAGGTGTGAACGATGGGTATTTGGCAAGAGAAAAGGCCATGGAAAATTTACAAGATAAAACACATCAAGTGTATCAGAGAAGAAGGTGAAGAAAGAAATATCATTAGTGGGGAGAAGAAAAGGTAGTAGGCATAATGAAAGAAAGTAGAAGGAATGAAGATGGTAGTGATGAGAGTGCGGATGGGAGACGGGTGAGGCCAAAGCTCATGATAAGATGTCCCCAGAGAGATCCAGGTCCTTTGATGTCGCAGGCGGCATGGAGAGAATGGACAGAGGATGCGGGTGAGAGAAGGCAAGAGGATGCTGGTGAGGGAAGGTAGGAGGATGCGGGTGAGGGAAGGTAGGAGGAAACTGATGAGAGAAGGCAGGAGGCCAGATCCTAGGAGCAATATGCCTCATGGAGATCAAACTATCCAATACTCTCTAGCATCTTCGAACAAGGTCCACAAGGTGATCAATAGAGATGGAATCCTGTCATACATCGACTAGTACTGAGGTATCCGATATTCTCTAGCTTCTTCAAACAAGGTCAAAAAAGTGATCAACAGAGATTGGATCCTATTGTACAATGACTAGGACCAGAGCCAATGGTTGTAGCACAAGTAGTAGGACCACAACCAGTAATGTGGCGATAATTTGCATTGGTAGAAGACTACAATGTAGTGGTGGAAGAAAGAGATGCCTTGCGGCGACAACTGGCAGTAGAAGAAGAAAGGGCGGATCAAGCAGAAAGTGAGGTGACATGGTTGCAAGGTATGATGGATAGGGTACGGGAAGATAGTGCATGGACTGAAGGATCCCGTATGCAGGGGGTGATAGAGGAAGAACGGGCTCAAGTAGATCATGCCCAAGTAGCCTATGACACATTACAGAGTAGTGTGGAAGCATCCTAGAAGACCATGATAGAGATTGATGCCATGTCAGAGGAGACACAAGAGCGACCGAATGTAGTGACTCAACAGGTGAATAATCTTAGACAACAGCTAGAGGATGTGACGGTGAATAGAGATCGATGGAGGTTTGTGGCAGAAGCCTACAAAGATGAGCGAGATACTGCACAATGGGAAGTCACACTCCCAGGAGCATCTCAACTATTGATGGAGACTCTGTCAGTCATGAGAGAATCAGTGAGAGTTGGTCAGGAAGCAGCTTATTACAAGGGATTATACCATCAGACAGTCCCAGTGGATCAGAGGCGAGACAGAGGAATGCCACAGAGGATGGCTAGACCAATCAGAAGTATTGGTGTCTATCCACCAAGGCACAGAAGTAGTAGCAGAGGTTCTTCATCATCAGAACCTGGATGGGCGGAGTGATGACACAAGTGTTGTTTTGTTTTTTTTGTTTTTTTTTTTGTTTTTTTTTTGGCTAGACACCTGATGTGTACCAAATGTAATCACCATGATATATATATAAAAGGAGGATTTCATGTGTCCAAATTTTGTTGTTTTTAAATATATGTATATATTATGATGAAATAATAAACTTTTGATGGACTTGATGTTCCTATGCATCTATGGATGATTTTTTTTTTTTTTAAGTCTTTTAGTTCAATCCAACAAATGTATCATATTTATTTGATTTGACAGGAAGACCAAATTTATCACTTTGACAAATGACTTATTGGATAATCATAATCATAGAGCATTCAATATCAGACAATCACAAGATGTCATACAACCCTCACTAATATTGCTATCATGAGAATATGAATATGACATTAGTCTAAGATTTGTCAGAATGCTGTGTAAGCATTAAGGCACAAGAAGCTGAAATGACTTGTTCACCTATTCTTTTTGATTTAGCAAGTTGACATAAGCATCCAAGCACAGTTGCTAGAATGACCTGAATGTTTCTTGCATACAAACACACCAGACACACTAGAGTTTCTTCCATTTGCTAAGTGAAAGATAAGCATTTCAATGTTGCTCGCAGTGACCCTTACGTTCACTTAGCAGGACGAGCATTTTCAATTTTACTTGTAGCAGAAAGAAGTCACTCAAATAGACAAGGAGAAGAACCAACCTCACCAAAGTGTCCATATAAAAGGATTCAAGGTACACATGGCCATCCAATATGAGATGAAGGCTCTTGCAGATGGACACCCCTCTTATATGAAGTCTTTAGATCATTGGAACTAAACCAACAAGCAGAAAGAAAGAAAAGATTGTGCCCCCGGTCATCACTTTCTAAATCTTGTAAAGGATATCATCGAAGAGCTCGAAGGGACACAATATGCAAAAAAAAATAATCTCAATGCAAAATAGTAAGCATACAAAGAGATAAAAGCATGTGAATCATAGATTGTTTTGGTGTTATGTGCAAAATCCTTTTCTGGTAAGGAGATAGACTGACTAACTCGGATGAATCTTCAAAGGACCCTAACTGGATATGACACGTCTAAAGATATACTTGAGGCCATAGGATATGACATTGATTTCCCCCAAGTGTTAAGCATTGATAGGATATAGATGCTTGAGCTGATTGGTGTACAGACCGACTTATTGAAAATTGGAAATGTAGAGATAAAACCGAGAGATATGTACAAACTAAAGCAAGATTGAAAGTTGGGAAAGACCAAGATTGCGCTGATAGATGGAGCATTTTGAAACAAGTGGCACCCGTTTACCAGGTTTTCACCATCTTGGTAGAGATTTGATTTTTGCTACCAAGGTGCCTGTTTCCAGGTTTTCACCAAGGTACTTTTTCTCTTCTTTTTTTTTTTTTGTATTTTTCAATTTTTCAATTTTTTTGTACTTTTGATATATTTTACTTTTTTTTTTTTGTGAGTCATCAAGGCGCCTATTGCTAGGTTTTCACCAAGATGTTCATTTTTATTTTTTTTTCATTTTTTTATACTTTTGATATTTTTTTTACTATTTTTGTGAGTCATCAAGGTGCCTATTGCTAGGTTTTCACCAAGATGTTCATTTTTTTTAGGACTTTTTTCAATTTTTAAGATTTTTTAGGACATTTTACCATAGACTGAATGCCCTAGGCATAGAATTTCTTCAGATGGAGAACATTGATTGGTTCTCAAAGCTGTTCTCCTTCAGTCATTGAGAGTTGATAGGCACCAGACCCAAAAGTAGCAGTGATAACAAAGGGACCCAGCCAGTTGGGTTCAAACTTCCCCTTGTGTTCTCTATGTGATTGATTTTTAGGATTCTCTCTCAAGACCAGATCGCCAACCTGAAATTCTCTGTGTCTGACTTTCTTGTTGTAGCCTCTAGACATTCTTTTATGATACACTCTAAGATGATCATATGCTGCTTGTCTACGCTCATCTAGTAGTTCAAGTTCTTGCAACCTAGACACTCTGTAGTCATCATCAGTGACTAGACCATGCATTCTGATTCTTAGTGATGGGATTTCAACCTCAATAGGTAGTACTGCTTCAGACCCATAAACTAAAGTGAATGGTGTAGCCCCAGTAGGTGTTCTGCTACTTGTTCTATAGGCCCAGAGAGCCGGATTGATCATAAGATGCCAGTCTCTTCCTATTTTATTAACTGTACGGTGCAATATTTTTAATAGATTCTTGTTGGAAGCCTCTACTTGTCCATTCCCTTGAGGATAGTAAATAGATGACCAATGTTGTGTGATTTTGAATTTGGCACATAAATCATCCAAGTCTTTGTTTTTGAATTGTCCACCATTATCTGTGACTATAGAGTGGGGAATACCATATCTGCAAATGATGTAGTTCAAGATGAACATAGAAATTTGTTTACCAATTACTTGAGTTAAGGGAACTGCTTCTACCCATTTTGTGAAATAGTCTGTAGCTGTAATTATATGGGTATGTCCATTTGAAGAATGTGGATAAATAGTCCCTATAAGATCAAATGCCCATTGTTGAAAAGGCAATTGTGTTGTAAAGGGGATCAAATCTCTCCTTGGTGCATGTATCAAGTTTCCATGGACTTGACACTTTTGACATTTCTTGGCATATGTAACAGCCTCTTGTTCCATGTTTGGCCAATAATACCCAGCCCTAATAAGTTTTTGAGCTAGTGTTAAACCGTTGGAATGTGATCCACATATATCATCATGGACTTCCTCTAATGCGCATTGAGACTCTTCATGTTCTAAACACCTAAGAAGTGTACCATCTAGACTTCGTTTGTATAGATCATTACCAATGATGACATACCGCGATGCATTTTGGATAAGGGAACATTTTTCATGGTGGTTAAAGGAATCGGGAATGATTTGATCTCGAAGGAATGAGAAAAGGGGTTTGTATCTGGAAGAATCATGACCAACAACTATGCAGATCATGCGGGTTTCTGGACAATCGTATGCAAGGAATGACAATGCTTCCACTAGGAACTCATAATGTAGCTCATGTTCTGGCTACTGTAGTAGAGATGATAATGTTGCCATAGCATCAGCAGCCTTGTTCTCTATTCTAGGAATTTGTTCAAAAGTGACTGTGATGAAATACTTCTTAAGGTCATCAACCATGCGTTTGTATGGAACTAGTTTCTCATCCTTTATCTGGTATACATCATTGACTTGGTGTATAATGAGCTGGGAGTCTCCTTGAATGTGTAACTCTGTCACTCGCCACTCAATTGCTATCTTCATGCCATTAAGAAGAGCTTCATATTCTGCAATATTATTTGTACAAGGAAATTTTATTCTGAATGCTTTAGGTATGGAGTATCCTTGTGGTGTTATGAATAGTATGCCAGCTCCAGATCCATTTTGTGTGTAAAATCCATCAAAGAAAAGTTGCCAAATCCTTGAAGATATGTGCATGATAGAGGAGTTTGGAAATTCCATCTGTAATGGTGTGTCATCAAACATTGGGGCTTCAGCCAATTGATCAGCAATGACTTGACCTTTGATAGCTTTCCGTTCAACATATTCTATGTTGAATTCACTCAAGAGCATCACCCATTTAGCTAATCTACCTATGAGGTCAGCCTTGCTCAATAAGTATTTTAATGGGTCAATCTTAGCTATCAACTATGATGTATGAGCTAACATATAGTGTCTCAGTTTCTATGATGCAAAAATCACAGGTAGACAAGATTTTTCAATCTTTGAATAGTTCTTTTCATATGCTACCAAGGTTTTTCTGATGTAGTAGATGGCTCTCTCTTTATTGTTGTCATCATGTTGTGCCAGTAATGCCCCCAGTGAGGTATCTGTGGTGGAGACATACAAAATCAATGGCTTCCCCTGAATGGGAGGCATCAAAATAGGAGGATTTGAAAGATATTGCTTGATGTGGTTGAAGTTCCTTTCACATTCTTCATTCCATGTAAAAATCACACCCTTATGTAATGTGTTTGTGAAAGGTTGTGATATATCTACTAACTGAGATATGAAGCGTTTGATAGATTGCACCCTTCCTTGCAAGGTTCTCATTTGATTGATATTTTTAGGAGGTGGCATCTCTATGATAGCCTTAACTTTAGTAGGATCTACTTCAATGCCTTTCTTTGAGACAATATAGCCTAGGAGATTTCTGGAAGTTACACCAAAAGCACATTTCTTAGGATTTAGTCTGAGACTAAACTTCTCCATTCTGTCTAGTATTTTGTGCAAATCATTTAGATGTTTTGATCTTATCATTGATTTTTCTAAGGTGTCATCAACATAGTCTTCCATGGTTTTATGCATCATATCATGGAAGATAGTTGTCATAGCTCTCTGATATGTAGCACTAGCATTCTTGAGACCAAATGGCATGACATTCCAACAAAAAGTACCCCAAGCACAAGTAAAAGTTGTTTTCTCTTGATCTTCTAGAGCAATCTTGATCTGGTTGTAGCCAGAAAAACCATCCATTAGAGAGTACATTTCAAAGCCAGCAGTGATGTCCACTATCATATCAATGTGTGGTAGTGGAAAGTCATCCTTAGGGCATGCTTTGTTTAAATCTCTAAAATCTATGCATATCCTGATAGAGTTATCTGGTTTTGAAACTGGGACTATGTTTGATATCCACTTAGCATAATCTATGACTTGGATAAATCCGGCTTTTAGCAACTTTTCCAACTCAACTTTGACTAGAAGTGCAATATGAGGATGCATTTTTCACAATTTTTGTTTGACAGGTTTGACTCTCGGAGCTATGGAAAGATGATGCATGATTAGCTTAGGATCTAATCCAGGCATATTAGAATATTTCCATGCAAAGTTGATTTTCTTTTCTGATAAGAACATAGTGAATGCTTGTTTTTCTTCTTCTAACAGAGATTGAGCTACATGGATTAACTGAGGTTCTTCCATTGTGCCCAAGTTGATAGACTGAGTTGGTTCAATCAATACTAGAGATCGGTCCTGTGAGTGACTCGGAAGGACATCAAATATCTCATCCTCAGGTGCCTCTGAGAGCTTTTCACCTTTGGATGCATCTTTTGTTTTTACTATTTTATGTTCTGAGACTGCCACATAGTGGTTTTCACCCTCAAAACTCTTTTTCCTTTTGTTTTTACTTTTTTGACTGAGATATTTGATGTCCGACTCTGTCATGCTACTGCTAGATTTACTAATGGAAGTCATCATGGGTTCCACTACATTGAGGTAGCACGCAAGGGTGTAGTTAGTTGGAAAGATATGGACATCTTGGTTTGGGTCAACTAAGTTTTGGTCTATGAGGTCAGGATGATGGATAGTCAATGTATGGAAAGATTGACTGATGGTTTTTATGCTTATGGTGTTGTCATCATTGGTTTTAACCTGACTCTTGAATTCAAAGATAGTATCACTACTAAGAATGTCTAGTTCATTAATCATTTCAATGGCGTTAGTGATTCCATTGTTAGTATTAAGTGAATTAGATTCACAAGGTTCATTACTTCACTCTAAACTTATGTTAGGTGTAGGTGAGTTTTGATGAGTGGCATCTGTGACAAGCTCATCTTTTTCTGATTCTTCCTCCAAATCAAGAACATGGGTGAAATCGGGATGAATTCCCCAAGCAGGATTTCCTTTAGATTTTGAGTGGAACTCATATTCATGGGAGTCTGTTTCAGAATCATTGTTGTGTTAAAGTTGTTTAGTCAACATTCTTTCAGGATCAGTCAGTTTTTGTGTGGTGACTATCTTTTGGGTGTCCACTATACTGATTCTCTTTATGGGATCATCTTCAGCATCAAGGAGGTTTGTTATTTCTTGAGGCAAATGCTCATAAGGAATGAGCTCCTCAGTAGTGTCAGAATCATCACCATCAGATTGTTTTGTTTCTTCTTTCTCAAGAAGAGTTTCTCTTGGCTTGATTTTCTCTATGACATGAGAGGAATTCTTGCTAAGATAGAAAGGCTTCTTCTTGTATCCTAGACCTGTAGTATCCTTATTTTCCTAGCCATAATGTTCAATGGGTGATATAAGACCTTTGCCTCTTATTCCTAGAGGTCCTTTTCTCGTGTATCCCATTTGAGTCATTAACTTGCTACCCAGTCCATATGATTCTGCAAGAATCTTGTGTGATTGAGAGCCACAATTTTGAACTGTGTGGGATTGGCTCTTTTCTTTGTATAACCAGGTGAGTACACCTGTTTCTTCCTCAAATTCTTGCTTGGACACTTGCTCTATGACAAAGCTCCCATTATAGATGACTTTTGGTGCTCTGATTGCTAGTTTTGTCTTTTCTAAGGGTTGTCCATAAGACTTAGGTGAAATTGGGAGAGAAGTGAGAGACAACATAGGTTCCATTCTATATTCTCCCATGCCGATGTCTTTGATTTTGACCTGCTTCATTACATCCTCTACTTTAGAGTTAGAGGTTGTGTTACTTTGTTTAGTGGCAGATTCCTTACAAGAAGTTGTAATGTCTACTGGTATAGTGACCTCGACTCCATCATAGGGAAATTTTACACATTGGTGATAGGTTGATGGAATAGCTTGCATGTCATGGATCCAGGGTCTTCCTAGAAGAATGCTATAGGCCAGTGGGAGATCCAGTACTTGGCAGGTGACATCTCTGATTATAGGTCCTGTTCTGATAGGCAAGACAATGGTGCCTTTTGAGGATCTTTCTTGTTCATCATATGCTTTTATGGTTATCCTCTTTTTAGGATCAATAGCATTTTCTGACCATCCCAATTGTGTCACCAATTTGTAGGAGCAAATATTGAGGCCAGCGCCTCCATCTATCAACACACGTTTGACACGACGGTTTTGGATTAAGACTTCTATATGCAAAGGTTGGTTATGGGGGTGACTTAATGAATTATCATCTTCTTCTGAAAAGGAGATGTATTGAGGAGATGTAAGATGTCCAACCATAGTCTGAAACCTGTCTAAATCAAGGTCGTCAGGAACATTGGATCCAAGAAAAGCTTTGTCTAGAATGGCTGTATGAGCTGGAGATATTCGAAGCAACTCAAACATAGAGATTTTTGCATTAGTGTGCTAGAGTTGTTGAACAATGCTATAAGATGTAGGCCTTGTATCTTTTGGATTGGAAGATTTTGAAACAACCTTCTGTTTTGAAGCAGATGAAAGATTGAAATGTATCTTACGGACATTAGATGAATCTAGGATTTGTCCTTTCAGATGTGCTAGAGCTTGTGATCGAGTAAATGCGTTAGCTGAGGAGTGATCTCTATCTCTTCATAGAATTGTGATGACATTGCAACTCTCAGAGAGACATGGTTCAACAATATTGATGACAACATTATTTCTAGGGTAGGCATAATTGACCTTTGCCCCCATATTAGGCTGAGAAGATGAAACTTCCTGACCATGTTTCAAAAATGGTTCTGTGAATGCTGTATTATCATTATTGCTCTTATGGTTGTCGATTAAAATCTCTTTAGCATCAATTTTGTCTTGTATGAGATGCTTCAAGCGTAAGCAATTATTAGTTTTATGACCCTTGCCATGATGGAAGTCATAGAACTCATTCTCTCTCCACCACTTTGGTTTAGCTTCAGGGTCATATTGTCAGATCTCAGGTAGAGATATGATGTCATTAGCTAACAAAGTTTTCATAGCTGATTCCAAAGATTCTCCAAGAGGAGTAAACTTACGTTTAGGATCTGAAGCCCAAGGTTTATATTTAGATGACTTTTTGTTAGCAGGTTCAGGTGTCTTCAGTTCTGAAGCCTTGATGGCCTTGGTGCCAAGAGTGAGATTAAATGCTGGTGCCTCAGATGGGGCATGGAGAGTATCAACAACACCATCTGTGACAATGCCTTTGTTCTTATTCCAAAATTTGACATTTTGGTTTTTCTCCTTTGGTTTGGAATTAGAACCTGTTTCAAACTTGTTTTCCTTGTAAAGGGATATGTCTCCCTTACGAACAAGTACATCTTCAATTTTTATGGCATTTTCTACCATCTTATCAAAAGAAGTATGATTTTGTATTTGGAGGTGATAATTGAGTTCCAGAATGAGGTTGTTGATGAATATTTCAAGTTTTTCATTTTCTGGAATCTGTCGAGCATAGAGTGAAAATTTCTTCCTCCAACATTTGAGGAAAGTGAGAAGGGATTCTCCTAACTTTTGTTTCAAATTGAAAATGTCGATCATGGTGACCGGGCATTGGATGTTGTAGGAGTATTGCTGATAAAATAGTTTGATTAACTCCTCAAAAGTCTTGATAGTTGGAGGTATTTTAGAGAACCATTTGATAGCCGCTCCTCCCAGAGATCAAGGGAAAAGGCACATTAGGTAAGTTGGTTCATGCATAAACTCCATGGATTGTGTGCAAAATTCTCTGACATGATCTTGGGGGTCAAAGTTTCCATCGTATTTTTCATATTTGGGTATTTCCATTCTTTTTTGGAATGGTGGCATGTACAAGTCTTTATCGAATGGAAAGGGGCATAAAGCCTCCATAGAGAATTCTATGGGTGTTTTCTCTTTTTCTATCTGGTTAAGTTTGACTTGCATGGCATGCATTTGTTTCATCATAGCAGTGATGGGAGTTTCTTCCTCATGTTTGATGATATCTTCAACATTGAAATTAGGAGGAAGTTTGGCTCCTTGTTGAGCTAGTTGTAAGAAATAAGCCTCTTTCTCTTCTCGTAAGAAATGTCTCATCATTCTTTGGAAGTCATCATTGTTTTAGTGATTGGCTATTTCAGATGGTGTGGGTTCTTAGTCCTCACCATGTTCATACTGATGACCTTGAGAGCCATGAATGGTTCCACCTTGAGACATGGCGGTATTTTGATTCTGTTCTGGTATTGATACTGGAGGGGTTGGTGGGTTACTTTTGTGAACTAATGATAGAGGGGGTACAGTCTTAGACTCTTCTCTAGGTTTCTTGTGTGAGGATGCTCAAGTTTCCACCATCAATCTTTGGTGAATCCAAAAGAGAAAGATAAGACAACTGATAGATGACTTGATTTAGGACAAATCAAATGACACAACCCTGTCAAGATTGGTTTGGTTGATTGGGTGATAAATGATTTGGACATAAGTGTAGGATACTATGCCCTAGTTGTATGGGTAGATGCCCAAAAGATGGTGAACATGAGTTCACAACACCTAGCCATTGTTTGAGAATTGATTTGAGGTTGTCTTGACAAGGTTTTGACACAAGATGAGACCAAATTTAGATAGATGAATTAGAAGGCAAAATCAAGCTAAAAGGATCTCCTTGGAAAAATGGATTGGAAGCTATTGCTCTCTATTTCATTCCTGACATAGGGTTTCCTAACAAAACTACGTGAAAGCTTGGGATGACCGTGTTTACTAGAAAAGGATTCAACTATTTTGGATGTTTGAATGTTTTGAAACCATTTGTTAACAAGCACATGGGTTTGAACTATCAAGTAGCTGTAAATGCAGGAACTCAATTTTTATTTGTTAAATAAGCACGCAAGATAGCAATCAGGGAGTTCAAGAAAACCATTGTTTTCAAACAATGAGCAAGGGACAAAGCAACCTTGCACATGAAGAAAGATAGTGACTTAGTATTTCTACTCCCTAAAGAAATATTTGTGTATGTTCTCAAAATGTTTTTCAATTACGCACATAGTCCTAGAAAGAAAAATTTGGTTTCTCTATGGTTCGTAGTAATGGTTTGACTCTGTGACTTTTGTAATTTCAAGTGGGTGAACTCTAATCCCAGCGCACCAGGGTTTTGACACATTCCAAGAATTTAATCAATCAGAGATGCTGAGGAGTTCTGACAGCCCGACAAGAAACTACACCCGTGGAGATTTCTTCCACAAAGACATTTATATAGAGGTTGTCACTACCATGGCAAAAATGGCTATTACTGCATGAGGTTTCATCCACATGGTTGACCCAATAAAGGGAATGTCCACTACGGTTAACCCTCTCTAAAAGGTGACTCACAAAAGGGACCACATTGAGACTTGGTTTGGACCCAAGGATTTGAGTTTCTGATACTACCCAAAAAGGGAGTAGAGCATAGTCCTCTAGCCTCTTCACCTCACCAAAACATAGCAAACAAGGTTCATCTGACACACTAAGACTGAAATGGTCTCACCAAGGTTCGTGATGTCAACAACTCATGGTCTATCAATCTCTCCGGAGAGAGAATGCATCGATCAATAAGTCAATGACTACAAACCTAGTGGAATGCAAGACATTTTTAGTATCCTCCCTACCTACAAGGATTCTCTCATTGAGAAGAGCTTCGCTGGAATCCCACTCTCTCAAGAACCAAAAATAGTGTTCATAGGGCCTAATTATTATGTGAAACACTTATGCATGGAATTGAATCTATATTCTTTTTAGAGCCCAAAATTGAAATGTGGTTTATGAAAGTATTGAATCACACAAGCCATACACATGAGAGGTTCATTTTATTCCCAAAATTGAAATGTTGTAGAGATGTAATAGAATACCTCAAATCCTAGCAACGTGATCCACCTTTGTGTTGTTGGACATGAGCAATTTGGAAACTTGTATATTTGCAAAAGATTAGAGTTAATTGACCTTAGAATATGCAAATTTGAGAGACATTTGATCAATTTTCACCCCTACTTAGCTAGATTTGAAAAGATTGAAGAACATTAGAGCATAGCTTGAAGTAATGAACATTGATTTACTTTGAATCCTACTTAGATGAGATTCATTTGCCTTTAGGAAAATCAAAGATGTGAAGTTCTTTTTAGGTACTCCAAAAGGAAATGTGAGGATTCATGAGCATTTAGAAATTGGCTTTGAAACAAGTTGAATTCATTTTAGGTGTGCCAAATCCAAATATGAGAGTTCATTTAGCCTTTAGTGATTGGATTGAAAACTAGTTGCATCAATTTTAAGAGCACCAAATCCAAATGTGAGGTTCTTTTTAAGCATTCTGAAGCTAAGTGTGAAGGTTGATTTTGCCTTTAGAAATTGGAAATGGAAGCATTTGAGTTCATTTTATGTGCACCAAATCCAAATGTGAGAGTTCATTAGATTTAGAACTTGAAATGAGATGCATTAGAAGTTCATTTTAGACCCTTAGAATGGAATGGGAATAGCCAAGAATGAGACAAGAAAGTGGAAGAATGGAAGACAAGAAGAAGTGAAAGAAATAGTCCAATCTTGCAAAAATTGTTGAGGAAGCTTCCCAAGAGCCCTACAAGCACAAAAACATCACAAAAAAAAACATCAAAAAGGTTAGTATTCACGTCGGGTTCACCAAAATGTAAGACTAGAATTGGATTAGAATGCATGAAAATGAAACAACCACAAGATTCATATAAGAAACATGCAAACAAATCTAATCTACTTCATGAAAAACAACTTAGAAATAAAGAATGAAATTAAATGCAAACTCCCTCCAAGATTTAGTTCCCATGTCCTCCTTTCTTCTCCCAAAGATGGGTTGATGTAGCTCTCCAAATGCCTTGAAATACACTATAAGTTTGAAAGCAATGCTATGAGAATACTAGGAGTGTGGTTTAGGAATAGATAGAAGATAGAATAGAAGAATTTGGATCCCTTAGATCTATAATAACAATGCTCATGAAGACTCCCTTTGTAAAGGGAAATGAAGTCCTATTTATAAGATTTTTAGAAGAATCAACGGTCAGAATTTTATGAAAATGAAGGGTTGAGATTCTCTCATTTGAATTATTTAATTCAAAGTGGGTAGATGGGTGGATCCACTTTGAAAAATGAAACCTACCCAAATTCATATGGAATTCTTAAGTGAGGTTTTGGAGGGGTTAAGAGGCTTCTAGAAGGTAGTTAAAGTCAATTTTAGCTTCCCCATTTGATATACTTAGGGTTAGGTGTTGATTTTTAGTCACTAGGTTGCCCAAGACTCATAAAAGAGCCTCCAAAAATGACCCCAAAGTTCAAATCCGAGTTTGTGGAGTTTTGGATTATTTGGACAAAGTATATTTCTTCCATGTGGTTGTTTTTGACTTGAGAGGAGAAGTGAAGACTTTAGAGGTTGAAGAAATCATTATTTTAATTTTAGTGGGTGGGTAAGAAAGATGAGTTTGGTTAGAATTAGGAGTCATGTGCTCAAATAGAATTAAATATAATATTTAATTCCAAGTGGATAAATAAAAGAAATATGAATTGATTTAAATAGATAAATATATTTATTTACATTAATAGAAGAAAATAGAATTAAATGTAATATTTAATTCCAAGTGGGTTAAAAAGAGAAATGTGAATTAATTTAAATGTATTTATTTAAATTAATAGAAGAAGGGGATTTAATTAATAAAAGTACTAGGACTTTAAATTAATCAATCATAGGGTTTGTTTAGCCATTATATTAAATGTAGCATGTGATTAATACAAATTTAAGGTTTTCTGTATTTGACACTAAGTCAAGTAGAGTCCATTAGAAGACATCATTGCCTAGTATAATAGGACTTTGATGGTTTAGAAGGATTGATATACTGAGGCCAATTTTGGGGTATTACAATACTTTAGTATAGACAACTTTCCAACACAACATACTGTAGTTTTCCAATCATAGATTTATACAAAGTCTGGTTTACCTTTGCAGCATCATCATTCTTAGACAACTTTTGTCCAGTAGCCATAGGAGTACTTACATCCCAAAGGTTTTTAGTATCTCATGAACATATTTAGACTGGGTAATGAAAATGCCTTTCTTCATCTGATATACTTGTAAACCAACAAAAAGTTTGATCTCCCCAAACATACTGATTTCAAATTTAGTTTGCATTTCATTTGAAAATTTCTTACACAAGGCAGCTTGTCCACCAAATATAATATCATGTACAAAAATCTTAGCCAACAAGATTCCTTTACCTTCTTCATCTTTCATTTATAGATTGCTTGTGTCATTTGTCCTTGAAAATCCAATCTGTATCAAGTAGTTGTGTAGTCTCTCATACCACGCTTTGGGAGCTTGCTTCAGTCCATACAGTGCTTTGTTCATTTTGCAAACCATGTGTCTTTTGTTTGGATCAACAAATCCTTCTGGCTATTCAATGAACACTTCTTCTAATATACCATTTAAAAATGTAGACTTGACATCCATTTGGTATACCTTGAAATATTTGTAGGTAGCATATGCAAGTAAAGTTCTTACTCCTTCTAGTATTGCTACAAGGGAAAATGTCTCCCAATGATCTATTCCTTCTTCTTGTGCATAGCCTTTGCATACCAGCCTAGCTTTGTTTCTTGTGATTTGACCATGCTCATTCAACTTATATTGGAATACCCACATTGTTCCAATGACATTTTTGTTTTCTAGTCTCAGCACCAGAGTCCAGGTATCATTCTTCTCAATCCGGTCTATCTCCTCATTCATTGCTTGTATCTAGTCTTCATTTACTAATGCCTCCCTTATTGTCTTAGGCTTGAATTCACATAGTAAACATGTAGGGTATCTTATCTTGCTTCTAGTTAGAACTCCAATATCTTTGTCTCCAATTATCTATTCAGGCTTGTGATGTCTCCTTACATATTGTGCCAAAATAGGTTATTCTCTCCTTTCCTCTAGCTCTTCAGGTTCACCAACAAGATTGTCAGATTCAGCTTCTGAATGCTTGGCAACCTCTTCTTGATACTCGACAGCTTCCTCCTATTGCTCAGTACATTCTTCTTGTCTCTCAGCATTATTTTCCTGATGCTCAGCATTTCTTACACAAAAGATCTGTAATCTTCTAGTTCTCTTTCTTTCAGCTTCATTTTTCTCTACATACTCATCAACTTTGACATTCACACTTTCCACAATTTTGTTAGTGTTAGAGCTCAAACACTTATAAGCCTTACTTTTTGTGGAATAGCCTAGGAATATTCCCTCATCACTTTTAGCATCAAATTTTCCATTCCTATTGTCCTTTAGTATGTAGCATTTTCTTCCAAATATTCTAAAGTATTTTACATTAGGTGCATGCCCATGCCATAACTCATAAGGTGTTAGATTTGTACCTTTTTTTATCTGTACTTGGTTAAGAGTATAAAAAACTATACTTACAACATCTCTCCAGTACTTTTTTGCAACATTCTTTTCAATCATTAATGTCTTTGCACAATCCATGATAGATATGTTCCTTCTCTCAGCTATACCATTCTGTGGAGGTGTTCTAGGTGTAGACATCTATCTTTTGATCCCTCTATCATTGCAAAATAGATTAAATTAATTGGATATAAATTCTCCACCTTGGTCAGATCTTAGAAACTTCAGGTTCCTACCTGTCTCCTTTTCAACTTTAGCCAAATACCACTTAAAGAATTGAAAAGCATCATATTTTTCTTTTTAGAACATTACTGTCATCATTCTGGTATAATCATCAACAAACAAAATGAAATATCTAGCACCACAATAACTTTGTACACCCATAGGTCCAATTCTTAGAAGTAAAATTTTTGCTCTTAAAACTTGACTTTGTCATCTTACCCAACTGACATTGTTTGTACATTACATTCTCAGGTTTCTTCAATCTAGGCAATCCTCTCACTTTCTTTGTCTTATTGATTTCTACCAGATTATCAAAGTTAACATGACATAGCCACTTATGCCATAACCAAATATCATCAAGTTGTGCAATCATACATGTCTCTTTAGATAGGTCAAGATAGAATAAATTACCTCTTGTCTGTTCTCCACTTCCAATCAGTTCACCAGTGGCATCAAATATTTTAGCCTTCTTGTGATAAAATTCCACTTGGTATCCAGTGTTATTAAGTTGTGCAACACTCAACAGATTATAGTTAAGACCTTCAACCCAATAAACATTTTCACAAGTGATCTTAGCAGTCAACTTAATCAATCATTTT
Source organism: Chamaecyparis obtusa (assembly GCA_027943335.1). NCBI lineage: Eukaryota > Viridiplantae > Streptophyta > Pinopsida > Cupressales > Cupressaceae > Chamaecyparis > Chamaecyparis obtusa. Next base: position 179,057 of record BSBK01005022.1, read on the forward strand.
CCTCTAACAGGACATGGTGCATCATTACCAAATTTGACACTTCTACCTTTATAAAGATCTAAGGTATCAAACTTACTCTTGTCACCAGTCATGTGATGTGAACAACCACTATCAATAATCCATTTATCATTCTTGTTCACATAGGAAATCAATGTAGTTTTCCCATCCTCATCAGACTCATCTTTCATTGCAACATAGACTACTTCAATTTTAAAGTCATCACTATCAATGTCAATCTCTTCTTCGGCAATATAGTAGGATTTCTTAACTTTTCCCTTGTAGTCCTTGTACCTTCGTTAACTTATATCATCTCTTTTTTTTTTTATGCTTGTTGTCTCTTTCTTTATCCTTATCATCCTTGTTAGGAGATCTAGCTATTGTCAAGTTAGCTATACTAATGTATATGACTTAATATAGTGTCTTCATTATGGAAACAAAGTCATATAGTAGTTTTGAGTTAGCACACTTGATGAGAAGATCAGAAATCGGTTAAGTGTTGAAGACTGGATAGTGTAGAGAGTTCCTATAGCTTAGAGCATTAGCGCATGTGTGTATGGTCAAGTTATGGTGTACACCCTAGAAGTTAAGTTAGTTAGACTATATTCATGCTTATTCTATGAGTGCATAATTAGATATGCAAGGATGAGAAAGATACAGTCAGTTGAAGTTGCATAGCTAGTGTGTGCCAGTGAAGAACAGAGTAAGAAGCCAACAGTTATCATTTTGAGTTGCGACTATATTCTAATGATGTAAGGGCTATGCGCCTATTGTAATTAGGTTTTTGACATGTATATATGTTTAATTGTAAACACGCTTAAGCCAATTCATTTGGAAGCATTATATGTAATAGGTCTAAGGGCCGACCTAGTTGTCTATTTTGTATGTGCATATAAATATGAGATGTGCACATTGTATTTAGTATGGAAGTTTATAGAGAGTTGTGTTAAGTTGAGAAAAAGTATGCAAAGATCCAATAAGATGTATTAGATCTTTGCAAGAGGTCAAAGCATTAGCACATCAAAGGAACTGATCTGACAAGTAGTATGACAGTGACAATTCATCTAGCAGATATAGTATGTATTTAAGATCAGAAGGTTGTAGCCTTCACAACTTGAGCAGTGAGCTCTAGGATAGTGCATCCTCTCCACTAATAGGGACTATTGTAAAAGACTCCTAATAGGGTACGACCCTTAACAAGGTCTACTGTACTTAAATGATTGTAAAGAAACTCCTAATAGCATTAAGGATATTCTAACAAGAATCACAAAACACTACTACAAAATATTAGTGGGTGTCAATTCCCACCAGGGTTTTTACCTATTTGGGTTTCCCCGTAACCATATTGGTTTCATGTGTTGATTTCATGTTTCATGTTTATGTGAATGTTTAATTCAGTACTTAAGCATTTAAGTTCAATATAAATATTAAAGTAAATAGATAAAATATAGTGAACACTAATTCAACCCCCCCTCTCAGTGTTCACATTCCTAACAATTGGTATCAGAGCTCTGATCCTTAGCAAAGAAGTTTAACCACTTGAGGAGATCATGGACAAAGAAGAAATGAAACATCTTGTAATACCCTATCTTATAGTGATACTTGAACTTTCTGATTTGGACATTTTATTATGATGGTTAGAACTATATGTTTACATTAATGCTTTATGACATATTTATCTAACATTTAGATACACTTATTATGGTTATCATTATATGATCATGAAATTGGAAATCATTTATCTTTATATGTTTATGGAGCTAACCCAAGGATTTGAATCTAACCATTATTATCATGATGTTTTATGTTTCATGGATATGTGTCTGATGTGTTTTCATGACTCAGGATGAAGTCATAGTTACTCACTTAGTTGAGGTCCACATGATGTATCGATCCTGGTCATCTATTTGTATGTATATATATCTGATTGTATGTATATCCATATGTGTATATGTATCTCTTCTTGGTGATGCAAGATTGTAGGTATCGGGTATCGTCTCCACCTGGCTTCATAGGTCTGAGCGATCCCTCAAAATCCTTGATCATTGTTGTTGTTACAGAGATATTGCCAACGTTCCATAAGAAAGAATTCTACCTCTGACCCTTTTATCCTTAGGTGGGGAGTCTTGAGTCAATCTTCTGTGTGGATGATGCATCTTTGTTTGGTGGATTATGTGGATTTGTTTCTTAATTCTCTGAAAGGTTTATGTTGTGATCAGGGTTATGTATGTAAGGTATATTTTATGTTATGCTAGTAAATATATCCATATATGTACTTATGTCATGAGTAAATTATATGGAATGTGATTTTGTAATTGATTTAAAAAAATAATGTATCTCATTTAAATGATAATATTGATATTAAAATAAATAATTATAATATTAGTAATAATGTGTCTTACCTATGGTATATGTACACATAAGCATATGGGTGCACACATATGCCTATGATTACATATACATTTATGCAAGCTATGTGTGGAAGAAATTATTAATAATAAATAATTAATATTATTTTGGATAGTGAATAATTATTTCCTTCACTATAGTCTAGTAAATAAATAATTTAGGATAGGTAAATATATTCCTTAAAAGGAAATTATCTATTACTTTCATCCTTAAATTAAGGAGACATAGATTTAAATATTATTAAATAATATTTGTTAATTCCTTCACGAGAATATTTTTGTAAACTTTATTATCTTAAACTAATAACCAATAGATGGTTGGGATAGTTGCATCGGTTGTATTTCCCATGAAACCACTCCCTCCAATCTATTTACAGGAGAGATCTTCCTGTGTGTAGGGAGTTGGCAGGAAGAATAGTCTCGAAGATAAGTTTGATTATCACATTGATAAGATAGTTTACTTAGAGGAGGTTGGCAGGGAAATTGATCTCAGAATAGGTTTCATTATTGTGGAGAGGATATGGAATTGTAAGAGACTCCATTTCTTGAGAGGATAGTTTATTTGAGAGTGCCTGCAATGGGAAGGAAATTTGGAAGACTGTTGGGAGGAGATTGAGAAAGTTGAATCATCCTCCATCAATGATTGTTCTTCGCAGGACTCCAGATGGGAATCTATCCTGGAGATGAACTTTATTTTATGTGTATTATTTTTTTGTGTGTTTGAATATTATTTTTCTTGTTACTCTCTATTTGTATGATGTGCTAAATGGTAGAAGTATATGTTAGTTTGTCTACTTGGTTGATTTGGATAATTACATAGGTGTTTTAATGTATTATGTTGCACAGATTATTGTACTTCTTTTATGATTTAGTGTAGATGCATTTGGGTGTGTTGGAAGAGTCTAGAGACTCCTTAGGACTTTGTTTGTATGTACTTTAATGTCCAATAGTTCTAAAGGTATTTCCATACTTTAGAAAAAACTTTTATTTCCTTCATCAGTTGCATTCTGGCTTAGAGGCTTATTTTATATTCCTAGATCTTGAGTAGGTTTAGGTTGATCATGAATAGAATCAAAGGGTCATTTTAGTATGGAAACTGGGAGATCTCAAATGGGTCTTTCCCAGATTAGGCATCCACAACCCCCATAATGCCCATTTTTACCCGTAAGTCAGATTTGTTAGTCATTTTTTTATTTTCTACCATTCTATACAAATGCACAATTACCTTTAAGATATGCATAGTTACCCAAAACAATTGCGTAGAAACCTTAACCAGATGTGCAACTTTGTTAAACAATTGTGTAGTAACCTAACTCAGATGCGTAGTTACCTCAATACCAAATGCGCGGTTACCTTACAGAAATGAGTAGTTACCTTACACAAATGCGCAGTTACCTTACTCAAATGTGCGGTTACCTTAAAAAAATGCACAATTAACTTACAAATATGTTGTTACAGGGAAAAAATGTGTAGGACTACAAAACAAATGCGGAGTTTGATCCCGGGTTAGGGTTTAGGCAGGATTTATACAAATATAACATTTAAGTATATGTTTAAGTTATATTTGTATAAATAAATTAGATACCCTTCAGGATGTTTGAGATAGGTTTTAGCTTCCTAGGAGTTAAGATGCAACTTATAGATTTTAGATTTTTTTCAAAAAAATCAGACTTAGTTAAATTTCAGGCATATGGAATTTTGTATAAACTATATGGAATTTTTGTATAAACTATATGGAATTTTGTATAAACTACATGGAATTTTTGTATAAACTATATGTGTTCATTACTTTTTGGGTAGAGGTTATATGGTGCATTTAGATGCTTAAATAGGGATAGGATGTGTGTAGGAAGCACAATTAGGGTTTAAGATTGTCTAGGAGGATCAAGACCATTCTAGGCCTCCCTAAATGCTCCTATTTTTCCTAAACATCCCTAGACTATCTTATTATTTTCTATTCTTTGATGTAGTTATGAAATGTGTTTATGATGTGTTTTTACTACATGTATGATGTATTTGTGATGTGTGGGTTAAGGTTAGAAAACCTAACAACACCAAGTGAGTGGCTCTCAGTGCAGGGTCGAGGCCCTAAGTGGCTAGAATCAGGATAACCGACTAAAGAGTTTTTTAACAAGTGATAATTTAATTAAAACTTATGGGTATGGGTTCAAACACTAAAAAGATTAATATGCACCTCACCCATGCCATTATTGCTAGTAAAGGCTATGGATCGGAGTGGGAGAAGGTGCCTATGTGTAGGTATGATTGAATGGTGCTTGTCTATATGAAAGGCATTCGATTCTGCATGTGCCTACTTGGGGGCTAGGGCCCAGAGTGGCTAGTACCAAGACAACCCAAGGGGTGAGGGCTATGAAATGACACTCACTTAGGTTGTTGCTTAGATTTTCTACCAAGCCTTAGAACCTTTGGGAAAATATTTATACTTTGATCTTCTTTTCATTCGCTATTTGGGAAAGGTCACTCAACCCTAGGTATGGCCTAGCTATTCCTTCTTTGTGGACCTTTGTGTTTATCTCCTAGCACAAGGGAGTGAGCATTTTTGGTATCGACATGGTTGGGTGTTAAATATTTTATCGAGGTACCTTTTGCGGATGCAGTGCTTAAGGATTCATTCTTGCATAGTGTTCCACTTTTTGAAGAATGAAGACTTGCATTTATCTTTCATGATGTAAATTTACTGTTACATCCCATGAGGAGATGAATGTAATGTAATCATTAATGTATTTCAAAATGATGTAATTAGAATGGGTAGACTTAGGAAAAAGGAAAAGGGAAAGCATGTAATTTATGTATATGAAGTATGTTGAAAAAGATAAGTATTTTACAACATTTCAAGTTAAGTAGTATGTTTTTCATTATTGTTGATTAAGTGAAAAGCTATTGAAAAATCAAATGTAATATTTGTAATGTATCAAATGATTTAGATGATTCTATTTGCTTTAAAATTTATATTGTTCATAAAGGATACTTATGAATGTAGATGGATTCAAATGGCAAATTGAAATGAAAGTACTTTATATTTCTTTATAAAGAATCTACAAATGTTGGGATGTAATTTTCTTAAGAAGTAAATGTTGTTGTTAGTTTACTTAATGGACTTAAAGGAATTATTCATAAAATTGTAGGGAACCTTGGGAGGAATCTAAGTTAAAGTTTTATTCACATGGTTCTTTTAAAAATTCAAAAAATTTCATAAATCATTACTTAATTTTTCTTTTTCAAAGAGAATATTTGTTCTCTTCCCCGGTTCCCTTATGGGGCATGACACATTTGAAAAGGAATCTAGAAGCTTCTCTTGAAGACCTAGGAAAGTCTGAAAGAGAAACTAAAGAAGTAAGGACTAAACTCAGTGATGCTCAATTAGTCATCAAAAGGCTAAGGAAAGATTTGAAAGAATGCTCTTCCAGTGATCTAGGGACAATGATCAAGAAGCTAAATGAAGAAAATAAATCCTTAAAAGAATAACTTGAAGAGTTTGATGATAAGCTGACTAACAATTAGGAAGTCTATGATGAATAGGTCAAAGAGAACCTTCAACTAAATGAAGAATTGAGGCAAGCAAACATGGAAATCTTAGAACTAAGAAACAACAAGGAAAGCTTGGAATTTGAATTGAAAGAGGCTAAGAATCATATTGACAAATTACACACTAGTTCTGATTTGATAGAATCTCAATTGTATGCAAGAAGAGCCAAAGAGGACACTAGCTATATTGGATATAATGAAGCACAAAATTAGACTAACAACATGCGAGCAAGAAAGGATACACACAAGGACTCTACTGATACTAAGAAGACTGAAGATCAAACCAAAGATAATGGTGGACCACCTAAGAATGAGTGAAATAAAGTAGAACACACTTGTTTTACATGTAACAAGCATGGAAACATTGCATGGAACTATACAGAGGTAAGACCTTTTAATGGTTACTGTTATTCATGCAATAAATTTGGTCATAGAGCTATGAATTGCAAGACTAGTAAGAAGAACATGATTCAACATGATTAGAGAAATCAGAATCAGACAAATGTAAGAAGTTCTCAGAATGTTACATATTAGATATGTAACTATAATGGTCACTCAGTGAGACAATGTAAAATGGTGACTCGTGTCAATGTACCGAGGAATATAAGACCTCTAGTCATTTGTCACTCTTGTAACAAGGCTGGACATATCTCAAAGTTCTGTAGATCAAGAACACAAGGTCAAGAAAGCCCTAAAAAAGCTAAAGAACTAGTTTTGGATCCCGAAGGAGAAGTCAAGTTTCTAAAAGCCTCAAAGGATGTGACCTTGATTTGGACAGAAGGAAAGAAGTACACAGTTGATGAGAATGTATTGGATGCATCTATAGTGGACACACCTTCTACATTTGGATGAATGGCCCTCAGGGTCATAGAGGGAGCTAATTTAGCTCTAGTCCCCTATGTGGCTAGTATACTCACTCTCAGAGTATGCGCCTTTGAACTTAAGATTTTAGAGTATAAAGGTACCTTTTTGTAAGAGTGCACATACTAATTGTCAGTAGAACAAAAGTTGGAAATTTTGAAGTGACAACCTGGTTTACGCAACATGCATTAATGGTAGAATTTTCACTTTAAGTACATAGAAAATTATTGAGAAAACATGTAAGTCAATGAGTGATAGGCGCGGGATGAAAATTGAGCCTATTGACCAAGCAGACATCAAATTGATGTCTATGATACTTGGGTATAGGTTTCATCACACCAGCAGGGTGAATAGTGTGTTTGTGGGCACAATTCTAGCAGCCATAAAACTTGTGAAGGAAGATGGGGAGTTCAATCTCTATGAGATCTTGTGCGCATAGCTGATTGATAACATCAAGGCAATCAAGCATGACAAGACCAAGATATTCAAGTTTTGGTCTTTGATCATTTACATGTATCTACATATAGTTGGGAAAGTACTAGATTCATATTTGTACAAGTCCATTCCAACCATGACACATATATCTTATAAGGAAACCACAGAAAGTACTTTGAGAGATTACATAACATTGGATTTGAAGACCTTTAGGGTCAAGATGCAAATGAGGTACAAACTTCCAGAAAACATAGTTGAGAAATACAAGGATACTTTTTATTTTATAGTTGAAACAGATACAACATGCATGGAGGCAATTGTACCTAGAACAAAGTGGATTCATCCACTTGGATATGAAGTAGAGGAACAAGTTTTAGAAGCATATGCTCAAGTATTGCTTTCAGCTCCTACTAACCCTAATGAACCTAGATAGGGAACTTATAAGGAGAAGACAAGAGAAGTAGATGCCAAGCTAAACAACACAGAAACAAAAAGAAAGGTTGCTAAAGTCACATCAGAAATCTTGAGAATACATGGTGTGTCTCAAGAAGATCTTGATAAAGTAAAAGAACAAAAGATTCCTTTGGAACTAAAGATCATAGATGCAGCAAAGGGAGAATCAGATGATCCCAAGTTGAAGAAGGTTAAGATAGAGAAATTAGATGAATAAAAGGATATAACTAATAATACTCCTTCTGCGCCCAAGGAAACCATTGACCTTACTGCTCCTCCTGAGTATAAGGCAATGCCAAAGAGGAAGAAAGAAACCAACACTAGTCATCCATCCTCGTGAGCAACAAGAAGTAGAAAGAGCACTCAAGAACCTCCTGAAGTAAGTTTCAAACCTAGTCTTAGTGTGCTAAGTGCCAGAATAATTGATGAGGGAAGAATTGATCAAGTAGGGAAATTTTATGAAAAGTACAGTGAAATAGACAAATCTGAGATTCATGGTATGTTATTCAAACACATGCTGAAGTTCAAGAAGATAGTCTTGGAACTTAAGACCATGATCCCTGACAATGTATGGAATATCCTTGAATTCCAAAAGAGACAGGCTATTAAAGAAGATCTGCGAATAAGGGAAAAGATTCTTGATGATACCCTTCCTATATGTGAGATAGAAGAGAAGAATTTGTTGTTAGATCTAGTGAAGCCTCATCTTAGAACAAAGACAAGAACACTAAATATAATGGATAAAAATTATGAGCTAGTTGCTAAAGAAATAGAGAAAGCCTTTGAGAAGGTCTTTATGAATAGAAACATGTATCCACCTACTGCACCCACATCACATGTACCCATAATGGTTACCAAAGGGTTAGAGACCATCAAGGTACATTCTACAGGTCCTTAGGACTTAGAGCCTGTAGTGGAAACACAATCAGAGGTAGATAAGTCTGGGCCCATGTCAGAATCACTCAAGGACAACACCATTATCATTGATAATGTGGAGATAGCCATGGAGGCCATTGACACAGAAATGGACAAGTTTGAGGAAGCTTTTGTGGGCACACAAGAAGCTGAAATGTTATGCAACAACACACCTCCCACTCATCAAGAAGAAATAATGATTGATGATGAGAAAGAGGAAGAAAAGATAGAAAAAGAAAACATAAAAGAAAGTGAGAAAAAGGATGAAATGTCAATCAAGGTGAAACAAGAAGTGATGGACAACACTCCTGTAATACCCTCTCCGATGATTATACTTGAACTTTTATTTGGACACTTTCATTATGATGGTTAGAACTATATGTTTATAGTTTTTATTATTTAGAGGATGATACACTTATCTGATGCTTAGATACACTTATTTATTGTTATCATTTATATGTTTATGAAGTTTGAAAAAATCTATATTTACATGATTTATAAAGCTAACCAAAGGATTTGAATCTAATCATTATTATCTATGATGTCTTATGTTTTCATGTGTATAATATGTTTAATGTGTGTTCACGACTCAGGATGAAGTCGTAGTTACTCACTTAGTTGAGGTCCACATGATGTATCGATCCTAGTCATTTGTCTTCATATGCCTATGTGTGTGTGTGTGTGTGTATATATATATATATATATATATATATATTCACAGGTGTTTCTTCTTGGTGATGTAGGACTGCAAGTATCAAGTATCATCTCCACCTGGTCTCATAGGTCTGAGCAATCCCTCAAATCCTTGATCATTGTTGTTGTTATAGAGATATCACCAAGGTTCCATGAGAAGGAACTCAACCTCTGACCCTTTTTGACCCTTAGGCAGGGACTTCCTAAGTCAGTCCCTTGTGTTGTTGATGTATCACTGTGTATATCAGTTTGTTGGATTATGGTGATCTTGTTGCTTGTTCTTGTCTCTTGCATTTTAGGAAACTAAGGTTTGGATATGGTAGCTTTAATTGTTCTTAATCATATGCTTGATCGTTGCTAGTAGATAATTTATATGAGCTATTATTTCATGCGAGTATAGGATGTTGTGATTGATTTTACTAATCTTGTTAGAACATCTTGTGTTAGTGATCACCACACACACACACACACACACATATATCATGATTTTAGTTTGTATGGAATATGATTTATTATTTTATTGGATAATAATATTTTATAATACCATAATAATAAGATGTTTATAATATTAATAATAATATTGTTTTTAATAATATTATAACAATATATGTACACATAAGCATATGGGTGCACACGTATGCCTATGGTTACATATATCTATATAATATGGTGTTAAAGTAATTGTATTTTAAATAATAATAATAAATAAATTATTTTCTTGAAGGATAAATTATTATATGCTAGCTTTTACCATAGCTTTATTAAATAAGGTGATAAGTAATAATAGTAATAAATTATTTCATTTTCCTTAAATAAAGGAAAATAACATTAGTTTATTAATAATTATGGGGCTTTCATATTGGATTTTATTAATAATAATATTAAATTAGCTATTCCCTTACCGTGAATGGATTTAATGAAATTAATTAATCCTAAACTATAAACTACCTTTTAGTTGGGATGGTTGCATCAGTTGATTTTACCATGCAACCAATCCTTCAACCTATTTACAAGAGAGATCTTTGAAGGATGGGGAAGGGGGCTGGAAATTATACTTGGGAAATTAGATTATTGCTTTGAGATGATATTGTATTGAGGATTATAGTATTCTAGGAGAGGAACTATATTATTCTTGAAAGGATAGTTTGATTGTGAGTTTCTAGTAGAAGGTTGGTGCCTGCATCCGCAAGGAATTTGGAGAAGTGCTGGAAGGATATTGAAGAGAGTTGAATCAGCCTTCATCAATGGTTTTCTCCACCAGAAGCTAGGTAGGAGCTATCCTAAAAGATGCTCCTCCTTATTTGATTTTTTGATTTCTTTAAATCTTCCTTTGTGTTTTCCTTTGTGAATTTTAAATTAATATATTAGGTCATGTCTGCAATTTTGTGTAGGAGAAAGGATAGTGTGTTGAAAACTATTACTGTATAAATAATTATCCTTTTTCTCTATGTGTTGTTATGATTCCTGTGATGCTCTATTATTTGTTTACTTTTTGGCTATTATAGGACTATGATTTATATTATGAAATATGTCACTACCCTTTGTCTATCTCTTTCCTAGATCAAATTTATTTAAACAATCATCTTACCTATGACTGTCCTAACATGATAGATTTCTACCCTCTAGACATAGCCGTACTCAGATGTGTATAAATTTTTATTCTAATCAAAACTCCTCAATTGCTCCAATGAGGATGGGTGTAATTAGGTTTATTAAAACATATTTAAAGTTCATTGAAATCCAACGATGGAATTGAAAGTTATGGTCCCTACACTGAGGGTAATTTTTTCTGATACTCTATTGTTTGTCAATCAGAGATCTCTATTTTCAAACTCTTGTATATCCCTACATTCAAACACTTAATGGCACATACTTATATAGTAATAGGATTCTCCCATAATCTATAATAACCAAAGAAATTGGAGATCCTATGTGCTCATTTAAACTAAAAAACAATTCACTGATTAAACCAAATCAATAATAGGGACAATCAATGTAAATGAGGACTTCCTCTGTTCAAAGCCTCATAAAAACAAATTAAACCTATATGTAAATGGTTAGCAATAGAAACCAATACTATTTCAATCCATTTCTAATCACATTTACATTGGAATGGAGATTATTCAAATACAAAAGGGCTGGCTATAACCTCATGATAGAGAACAAGAAAGTTGTAGAGCTTTTCATTTGTATTGAAAGAAAAATTTATTTCCCTCTCTCTTCCACACACCAAACCCTCTTAAAATCTCTTGAAATTTTAGTTTTATGTGTTTATGATATTTTGGTAAGGGTAGGAAACCTAACTTGTCACTTAGAGTTTCTGCCTAGCCTTAGAACTTTTTGGAAAGTGTTTGTACTTTAATTTTCTTTTCAGTTGTTATTTGGGAAAGGTTACTCCAACCCTAGGTACGACCTAGATATCACTTCATTATGGACCTTGGTGTTTATCTCCTAGCACGGGGAAGTTGGCCTTTTGGTAGCCACGTGGTTGGGTGGTAAATATTTTATTGAGGTACCTTTCATAGTTGCAGAGCTTATGGATTCTTGCTTGCATATTGTTCCAGTTTTGAAGGAAGAAGAATTTGTATTTATCTTTCATTATTCTCAAATGTAAAGCTATTATTACCTCCTAGTGGAAATGAATGTAATGTAGGATTTAATGTATTTCAATTTGAATTAATTTGGATGGGTAGATTTAGGGAAAAGAAAAGGGAATGGTGAACTTTATGTAAATCATGTTGTTGGAAAAGCAAAAGTAGTTTCATATATGTTTCAAGAAAAGTGTCATGTTTCTTATTACTATTGTTCAAGAAAAGTTAGTAAAAAAAATGTGTAAATTTTCAATGAGAAATAGTTTAACTCCTAGATAAATTCTATTACAAATGATTATGCTTTAAATGTTTATGAAAGAGGGTTTAGGGAATATTGATGGAATCAATGGGTTAGTAATCAAATGATAGCATTTATTTTTCTCTCTAAAGAATTTCAAAGGTTATGTGATATGAGTTAGTACACTTAGTGATCTTAAAATAATTATAAATGTACTATTAGGGAACCTTGGAAGGATTGTAAGTTAAATGATGTTTATGGATTGTTCATGCAAATATTTCAAAGTTCAAAAATTTTCATAATTCGTTACTTAGGTTTTCTTTTCTAAAGAGAATCTTTTTTCTCTTTCCTAGTTCCCTTGCGGAGCATGACAACTCCCATCACTCCTTCAGTAGCATTGTTGTCGAGTTTGACACCTGGCACATCTAGTTTGGACTCATGGAGAGAAGAAGACCTAATTAAGTTTAGTGTCTTAGCTATGGAGAAATCCAAAGAAAAGAAAGTGATGATGAATCCACTCTTGGTAGAATTAGTAAACATTTTGAATAGTCTATTTCTAGAGGACAAGAAAGTGTCAAAGATACACTCTGTTGATGATGTGGGTACAGTCATCTCACATTTCAAAAGCAATTTTTCAAGCCTTGAAGAATTTGCATCCCTAGTTGCAAAAGAAAAGTATCTAAATAAGAGATTGAATGAATTGGTAAACAAATTTGCACTTGACCTTAGCTCACTCAAGACTAGTCAAGCATCCCTAAAAGAACTTGCCGATCAAGGAAGAAGAATCATTGCAGAATGCATGGATCAAGACAAGCTTACTGATGCTCATTTCAAGAAAATAAAAGAGGTAGAAGCTATGATTGAGAAAGTAAAGAGTTTAGTGAAAGACACATCCATAGATGTAAACATGTGCAATAATGTCTACCAAGGACAGATTGATTAAATTGAGAAGGCAAAAAAAGAGATGACAATGATAAGGGCTAGACAAACTCCATTGAGAAATTCTCTTGGGCCCTCATTAGACACCCTCAATCAGAATATCAAGGAGATTGATGCCACCATGATGACCTATGATCAAGGTCCTTCCATAGACTTGAAGAAGATGGAGAAGCTTCAGTATGCATTATGCACCCATCTCTAGATAGTAAACTCTTTGATCACTTTTTGGAAGAAGGAGATCCAGAACCTAAAGATAACATATCTATATGTTTTCCCTCTATGAGTATGTATAGATACAATTTTTTGAAACACCTTTGTCATTAATGTCAAAGGGGGAGTTGTGTATAGAATATGAATCATAATATGTATAGGGAGATATAAGCATATGTATAGAAGACAAAAGTTTTTTGTATTAAGAACAGTTAGCAACTTGGCCATATTCCTTTGTTTCCATCAATGAAAAAGGGGGAGATTGTTGGAAAGTTGGCTATACAGATGTATATGACTTGATATAGTGTTTTCATTATGGAAACAAAGTCATATAGCAGTTTGGAGTCAACGCACTTGATGAGAAGATCAGAAATCAGTTAAGTGTTAAAGACTGGACAGTGTACAGAGTTCCTACAGCTCAAAGCATCACCACATGTGTGTATGATTGAGTTATCATGTGCACCCTGGAAATTAAGTTAGTTAGACTATATTCATCCTTAGTTTATGAGTGCATAATTAGATATGCAAGGATGAGAAAGATACAGTTAGTTGAAGTTGCATAGCCAGTGTGTGCTAGTGAAGAACAGAGTAAGCAACTGACAGTTATCATTTTGAGTTGTGACTATATTCTAATGATGTAAGGGCTATGTGCCTATTGTAGTTAGGTTTCTGACATGTATATATGTTTGATTTTAAACATGCTTAAGACAATTCATTTGGAAGCATTGTATGTAATAGGTTTAAGGGCCAACCTAGTTGTCTATTTTGTATGTGCATCTAAATATGAGATGTGCCCATTGTATTTAGTATGGAAGTTTATAGAGAGTTGTGTTAAGCAGAGTAGAAGTATGTGAAGATCCAATAAGATGAATTAGAGCTTTTCAAGAGGTCAAAGCATCAGCGCATCAAAGGAACTGATCTTACAAGAAGTGTCACAATGACAATTCATCCAGAAAATATAGTGTGTATCTGAGATTAGAAGGTTGTAGCCTTCACCACTTGAGTAGTGAGCTCTAGGACAGTGCGTCCTCTCCCCTAACAGGGAATATTTTAAAAGACTACTAACATGGTCCGACCCTTAACAAGGTCTATTGTACTTAAAGCATTGTAAAGAAACTCCTAATAGGGTTAAGGATCTTCTAACAAGGATCAAAAAATACTAGTATAGAATATTAGTGGGTGTCAATTCCCACTAGGGGTTTTACCTATTTTGGTTTCCCCATAACCATATTGGTGTCATGTGTTGATTTCATGTTTCATGTTTATGTGAATGTTTAATTAAGTACTTAAGAATTTAAGTTCAGTATAAAGATTAAAGTAAAAAGATAAAATATAGTGAACACTAATCCACCCCCTACCTCTCAGTGTTCCCATTCCTAACACTAGCATCTATATGGCCAACTTTATTACATGAAAAACATATAATAGAGATTTTACCTTTGTACTTTCCTTTTCCCCTTTTCAATCTTCTAGCCATAAGTGCTTCAAGATCTTCAAGTTCTTCATCAGATGTGTCACTTTCACATTCACTCTCACTAATACATCTCTCTTTCTCTTTCTTTGGCTTACTTAGAACCATTTGAGACTTAAAAGAAGATTCAACATTAGCAACAGTGAAGTTATCATAGTTAGAAAGCTCAAAAGTAGTAAGCTTACCGACCAAACTTTCTAAAGTAAGTGCATTGTTAGGATTACATCTAGATTCTTGAATTGCAGATATTTTAACAACATAGATAGGATGCAGAGTTCTCAAAACTTTTCCTATTACATTTTCATCATCAATAGTTCCATTTTATCCTCTAATAGAATTCACAACTTCTTTTATTCTACCACAATATTGTGCAATATTATGTCCTTCTTGCATTCTCATTTCATCAAATTTACCTCTAAGACTCTTAGATTTAGCTCTAAATACATTTATATCACCACTGTAGATGGTTGTAAGAGTGTCCCACATTTGCTTTGCATTTGTGCAGTCTTTGATGTCCTCAACTTCTGGATAGCTTAGCACAGATGCAATTTCCAACATTGCTTGATTGTTCTCTTGTTTAGCTCTCATCTCCTCGATGGTCAGAGGTGCAATAGGTGTGACATAATCATGCTCAACATAATACTTTGTAGAATCACCAATACTGGCCAGATGCAACTTCATCAAAATTTTCCATGCAGGGAAGTTCTCCTTATTTAGCTTCAATACCTCCTTCTTATACATCCTGATCATTTTCTTCAAGTACCCTTAAACTTGTTCTTTGTAAGCACCAATAAAGCTCTGATACCAATTATTGATATGATTTAGAACAACAAAGAGGGGGGTGAATTAGTTGTTCTTAGGTCTAGATGTATAAAACAAACTTTCAAACTCTTCAACAAATCAGATCCAACAACCAACAGCTACTTGGTCATTACTGATTGCATAACAGAAACATATAATATTGCAGTCCACTACCCAATTGTTCTTAACTTGTAAAATACATAAATTTTCAAACCAAAACATTCACACAAGTATTAACACCAAGATTTATAGTGGAAACCCAATTAGGGAAAAACCACTTTCTAACATGTTACTATTATTTTCAGTCTTCTAAAGTGAGCTCTGTGAAAAGCCAACCCTATCGTAGGTTACAAACACATTGTTAGGTGTGACCTGGTTAAATAATTTCAACCACTCTGTTAAAAGTGTGCTTTGTTATACGACTTACATACACTCCATTAGAATGAAATCTTATTCAAAGGATTTATACAAATGATTGTTAGGTCAACCTCTATTAAAAGGATTTTGATTGATACAATGGTTAGAAAGTAAAGTAATATTGATCTGTACACATACAAATCACTTTGCAGATATCAGATCCAATTCCATACACATATGCTGGCTTACTGACTATGATCCATTTCCATCTCCATCATGGATCTGCTTGAAAATCCCTTGAAGAAATCACAACACTTCTCCTTCAACCTTTTCTACTTAGACATTCAATAACATCAACTCCAACATCATCTGCTTCTACCTCTCTTCCACACTTTTCAACCTTATGCTTAGTTTTCCTTAATACTTCCTCAATTAGGTCAATACATCTTTTGCCACTTAATCTTCTTCATAGTTCTTGGGTTAGGTCAAATTCATTGAATCCTTCCAACTTTATGTTCTTTGTCTCTCCTTCTAGAAACATCTCAAATATCTTAAAGATTTACAATAAAACATTTTATAGCTCATTAAATGAGTTCATACAATCAATAAATAAAGTCAACACAGTTTAAATAATCCAAGAATTCAACTATGTCGGCTATGAATCTGAATTCTTCCTCAAATGTAAATTACTAACACTCGGTCAATATTGTGTTCAACTCCTCGGTCTTCACTAGAAAGCTTGGTCACCACTAAAACTATTTCCTTGGATAATATTGTCTTCCTTGCAAATTAATTGATGTTCAGTCAACACTAAAATTACTCAGCATATACTAACTCGGTCGACACTAACATCACTCGGCTTAAACTTGATTTCTTCACTTTTTCTCGGTTAAGCCTACCAGTTTAGTCTTCATTCTTACTAAAATAAATAATACATTATCTCATCATTGTGCCACATTGTAGTACCTCATCCCTAGTCCATTTTTATAAAGGTTATGATTACTTTAGGATGATAGATTACATGTTAGGAAATAATTGATGCGAATGATTATACTTACCCCATACTTGCATGTGTGTGGTGTTCATGTATGCTTTTATATTTATGCTTGATGTGCTTGATGTGGTAGAAGGATAGGGTCATAGTTACTTGCTTGTGAGATCCACACAATTGGCCAATCCCCGCCATTGTTTGTTATATCTCTATACATATATGCACATGCTTGTCTCTTATGCAGGATTGTAGGTACCAGGCATCGACTTCCTTTAATTGTCAGGATGAGCGTGCCCTATCGCTAATCTCAATGGTAAAAGAGGGGAGATAATATTCAGTTCCAAATCCTAACCTAAACCAATTATTTTCCTAAAGTAGGGGACAAGATTATGTGTTTCCACCCTTCTAAACTCGTCCAATTGGCAAGAGTTTATACCTATGTCCCGAGTATGAATGTGGATCCTTAGGTCTTTTTGTTTGTTTGATTTGTGGTGTTTGATGTGATTTCTATATTTAGATCATTCTATTTTTAGCTGTGGAATATCATTTAAATGGTAATTAAATAAATGTGATTATTTAGTTTAATTATTATTTTTATTGTATAGTGGATGCAATAAATTAATTGGAGATTAATTATATGCAATTTTTGAGTGTAGTTGAAATATTTAATTAATGAGAATTAATTAAATAACTTCACCTTTGAAATATTTAATCATAAATTTGACCTATGTTCAATTAAAATGTTTTTATTAAATTAAGCGTTAATTTAACATGTGTTGTTTATGTCAAACTAAATGTTCTAATTTTTAATTGTTTAAATGCATTAAGTTTCACATTGATAATGGAAGGAAATTAAATTAATAATATTATTTTAAGTTTGGTTATGTGCTTTCAACAAAAGTCAAAGTGAAGAGGAGACTCAAGTTCAACTAAAACTAAATTGTAAACTAGAGATTGTTTTCATGCAAAGCTCTCTTGGAGTCAAGTTTGTACTCATGCATGTGAAAGGAGATTCCTTTATGTAATGAGAGTTTTAGCCATTGTTGGATTACACAATTTTTGGAGGAGGAATTTTGGAGACAAGTTTGGAGAGAGAGAGTTAATCGAAAAGCTTGGATTTTATTTCTTCATTCTGGACATCAGTGAATTTGTATAATTTGGATTGAGGTAGGTTTTGAATTTATTATTGTTAATCTTTTTCAGAATTCTTGTAGGAAATTATAGAAAGTGTCCTCCTCGTGCCTGTTGGTATTCAATGTTTGAGAAGCGTAGTGTTGTTATTATTAGTTGGATGTTAGAGAAAGAAAATTTGCATGCAATCCATTGTGTAATTTGAATCTATCTATCTATTGTTAAAATTCTCAAAGTAGATCAATTGAAAACCTGGGTGGTTTAGGGTTTCGATCTTCTTGAGGAACTAGTAGAGATAACATTCATATTAATGGAATATTTGTATTTATGGTTTTTTAATTTAATTATATTTATAGGTTTTTGTTTGTGCTTTATATATATATATATATATATATATATATATATATATATATATATATATATATATATATATATATATATATATATATATATATATATATATATATATATATATTTATATATTAAAAGGTTGGAAAAGTTTTGAATGAAAATTAAAAAAAAATTAAATTAAATTTTGAATGGGTTGAGGGGCTATTAACTCCCCCCAACCCCTAGTCCACATGAAATCCCACAGACTATCGTGTGGCAATACCCGAGGGTACTGTCGCACGACAGTCCCCTTGGGAGGGTTGTCGTGCGGTAGTACTCTGAGTACTGTCGCACGAAGTTTGGTGCCCTACTTTTTATATATAAGTTATTAGATATTAATGTTAATTTATTTTGTTTTTGAAATTTTATTTATTATTAAATACTAATTCTTTATTATATTAGTTAATTTTATTGATTATTAAAATTAGATCTTTTGATAATTTTGTTATTGAATATTAATTCTTTTATTAAATTAGTTAATTTTAGTAATTGATTTTTGGTATTTATGTAATTGATAAAGAAAATTAGTTTATTCTATTTTCAAGTAATTTTTCTTTTATTATAAATGTATGTCATGAAGATTATAAACTATGGGTTTTGGTTGTGCATAAACTATTTTTAATTTGGGATATTAATGTATTTAATTACTTTGATTTTAAATTTAATTGGATAGATTACATTTAATTAGAATATTTAGACATTGGATGTATTTGAAAGCTAGATTGATTCGTATTGTTTTTAGTCAATTGTATCTGGCTAAAGTATTAGAATGAGATTACAGCTTTTGTTATTTTGGTTTGTTTTTTCTGGTATAATTAAGTGATGCAATCTTCAGCATACATGGTTTATCATGAAGACTTTAGATGCCTTGGGCAAATTGTCTTGAATTTCTTTTTAGGGGTTGTAGTTGTCTTTTGGGGATATATTCCAGAGGTGGGTTTTGGATATCTTTTTGTCATGTTCATTTTCCTTGCATACATTGTTAGGTTGCATGAGATGTTGTAACCCTAGGTGGGTTTGATCCTAGTGGTTTCTGGTCTTGCATGTTGAATCTAGTTGTTGAGATTCATGAGTTGTGTTAACTCAGAGTTTTTATCGATCTTGTGAAACCCTAGGGTAGATCATCTAAGTGTATATCAGGAAGTGGCTTGTAATTGGTGCTGGAGCCCAGAAGTGGCTACCAAGAGATCTTGTTACAAGTAGTTTAATAAGTGGTAATTAATAAACATTGGGAATTTAAAATGGATCTAATAAGATATTATGTGCCTCACCCATGCATGAGTTTTTGATTGAGTTTGACTAGGATGGGAGTGAGAAGATGCTTTTTGCCTTTGTGGACTAGAGATGACATAGTTAGTACCTTGTTCACACGAGATGTTACTAAAACCACATAGAGTCACTAGGGCACCAGGATCTGAAGAGACTACCAAGATAACCTTAGAGTTGGCTCACGTGATGACACTTCCTTTATGCATCTTAGGTTTCCTATGTGTTTTGGTTGCCTCTGGTTGAGTATGTTACACCTTGTTGTACTTTTTGTACCTTTGAGTTAGAAGCTTTCAAGACCTCTTCCTTGGTTGTTGTTGTTGTTTGTTATCTGAGTGGGATATGATATTATCTCCTCAGCATGGTGGGAGTGGACCATTTAGGTTCATGAGGTCGGGTGGTAGTGATTCTTTTACCATTTGAGATTCTGATGTTTGTGCACTGAGGCTGGATGATCCATGTGGCAGTTGTTATTTCTTGGTCTTCATTGATGAAGATGTGTTCTTGTTCTCTTTTCTTTTTGTGATCTTTTATCTTTGTTTCAGTTATTCAGAGATATCATGTTGTACTTCTTTTTCGGTTATTATATTACATACCTTGCGACATGTGCAGTGGATGTAGATTATTATGGTTACCTTAGGGTACCAATTGTATTTATGTTACCCTTTATTCATGATGTATTTTTTATTCAGATGTATTCTCGAGATTCATATTATATCTTATCTACTTTAATCAATTAACTCTTTCATAATCTACGTCAAGGACCCTTGAGAGTTGTAACCTATGTTAGTTTCTTATTGCTATGCTTTGCTTCCGCATTGTGAAACTTTGATATTGTTGATTGTTAACTTTAAAAAAAATTATTCCGCAAACTTAGATGCATGTTTAGGTTAAGTTCTCTTGGGTTCCCTAGCGGGGCATTACACACATAATCAAGTACACATTTAAGTAGCAAGATAACTCAACCTTTCCCCTAAGTGCTATTGTTATCAACCTTCCCTATCCCCTTCACAATAATCAAATAGATATAGTACTTTCTTAGGTAGCATAAGTCTTACCAGTTAAGGTTTGACATCAATGACAATACAACAATTGCTTCAATTGTAGTTTCCAACAGATTCATCATCCTTGGATAGTTTACAACTTATATTAATTGGGGTACCAATTAGTTTAGAATCTTCTATGCTAAAAGTCTTGAACACCTCCTTCACAAATTTAGATTGACTTATGTATATTCCATTGTCCATATGTGATAGTTTCAGTCCTATGAAGAATTTTATTTCCCCTATCATTGACATTTCAAATTATTTCTTCATATCATAAAAAAAAGATATACTCACCTCATCATTACCAACAAAAAATATGTCATCAAAAAAGACTTCAACAATTATTATCTTTTCACCTTCAACCTTTAAGTAAACATTACTATCATAAAAAGTCCTATTGAAACCAATTTGAATGAGATAAGACTATAATCTTTCATACCATGCTCTAGGGGCTTTCTTTAGACCATAAAATTATTTTTAAAGTTTGATTACCATGATTATGTCCTTATTTAATGAAAATCCATCTAGTTTCTCAATGTAAACTTCTTCTAGAATTCTATTCAAGAATGATGGTTTCACATCCATTTGATAGACTTTGAATTTCTTGAATGCAGCATAAGGAAGTAGTATCATGACACCTTCTAATCTTGCTACATAAGAAAATTTCTATCCATAATCCAAACCTTCTTCTTGTGCATAACCCTTACACACAAGTCTTTCTTTGTTTCTGATCACTTCACCATCCTCATTTAATTTATTTTTGAAAACCCATTTTGTTCCTATCACATTTTTGACTTCAGGCCTTGGAAAAAGGGTCCAATTTTCATTCTTCTCAATTTGATACAATCTGTCACGCATTTCTATCATCCAATCATCATTTTTAATTTCTTATTTCTCTATTTTGGGCTCAAATTGTGATATCAGATATGTGCTTTCTCCAACCTTACTTCTTCTCAATACACCTCCATTCTTATCACCAATTAGTTAATCAAAATAATGATTCCCTTTCACATATCTTGGGATTACTGGTTTAGACCTAGGAACTTCTTCTTCCAGTTGCACTACTTATTCCTCATTATTACGCTCTATTAGTATAGGCTCATCTAATTCAATAAATTCTATTCCTAAATCATCTTCTATCTTCATTTTTCTTCTTTCCTAAGATTTCTCAAGAAATTCATCAATCTTCACATGATCACTTTCAACCATTTTATTAGTCCTTTTATTAAAACATTTGTAGGCCTTTCTCTTAGTTGAATAACCCAAAAATATGTCTTCATCACTTTTGGGATCAAATTTTATAGAAAAATCATCTCTTTTTATATAGCATTTACTCCCAAATTTTTTGAAATACTTTACACTTGGATAATGACCATGCCATAATTCATAGGGTGTTGTTTTGGTTTCCTTCTTCACTTGTAGTCGATTTAGAGTATAAACAACAATACTAATTGCTTCTCTCTCGTAGATCTTTGGTACATCTCCCTGTATCAACACTAAGGATAACTTTAGTGGTGAATATTCTCCAATTGGTGAATTTCACTCGTTGGGGACCCAGAATTTGGCAAAAAAAATTAGACTTTCAAGGTGGCCATGTCGCCCACACTTTATAAAAATTGGGTCCAATACATAGGAAAATCTCCAATAGTGATATGGACTTATTTTTATTTCAACGATGATTTTGCCAATAGAATATAAATTTTCCACACAGTAAATTGAATATTTTGACCCACAATTTCCAAATCTTGTCTTAATCGATGCTCATATTTGACAATATGTTGTCAATATTTAAGTTAGGGTATGGGTTAAGTACATAGATTTGACATGTGTCTCTATTCCAAAGACTTTTCATGGGACTATTTTTCCTTTCAAATTTTGGCCCAAAATAAATTTGAAGGTGGATACATGTCTTTATTTTAGAGAATTTCTCTGGAACTTGGTGTCCTTTAAAAGTTTGACCCAAAATAGGATTTTTGCAATTGATTTAGGATCATCCAACAGTTATAAACAATAGGTTTACTATATGTCAGATCATAAAAAATTAACTTAGAACACCTTACTAAAATATTATATTTTTTTTGAGCTTTTGGAGGCAGTGCCCCAAAACCCGCATTCAATAATTTGGAGGGAAATTGCAATGATAAAAGTAAGAAAATTTAACCTTCAAGTCTGATAATTAATTAGGATCCATATAACAATAATGGTGAAATGATGGTTGCTAGGTATGTGTACTTCTAGCCACGATTTTCTTCAAAAATGAAAGATTCGCGAGGATTTTATAGAATTATCATACAATTGAAAAAAATTAAGAGTTAAATTAATATTTTTTCCTTTCAAATTAAAAAAATTTACCAACAATATTATTTTTTTCCACCCAAAATAATCTAGGATTTGCCAGGATTTTACACTTTTTCTAGGGAGGGGGTTTCTTAAAGTTTTCCCTGATCAACAAAGTCCTTGCAACATCAATAATTGTTTTGTTCTTCCTTTATGCAACACCATTTTGTTGTGGAGTTCTCTGAGAAGACATATATTTTTATACCATTGTCTTCACAATAGTTTGTGAACTCATTTGATGTGATCTCTGTTAGAAATAGGGAATACTGAGAGGGGGGGGTGAATCAGTATTCTACAAAATTTTACTTTTGCCCAATTATGGATATAACAGATTAACTTGATACTTGCATAACAAAGTAAACTAAATAGCATGCATAGCAATAAAGCAAATGAACTCATAACACATTATTTATTCTTGAGGAAACCCTGGCCAAGGGAAAAACCTAGTGGGGATGATACCCACAATGATCCACTAATCAAAAGTATCCTTTTAAGGTTGTTGACCATGTTAGGAGCCTACTACATACATATAGTGTCTCAGTCCCGATTAAGGGACTCTAGGCCTTGCTAGAAGCCTCAACCCTACTAAGAGTTAGTAGAGCACATAGAATGATTACAAGATGAGCTCACTGCCCAAACATGTAATGTACAATGATTTCCAATTACAAAATAGATAAGGTATATAACCTTTCACTACTGCCGAATAGCTTTCCTATTCTGATCTTTCTCTTTGCTTTCATATACAAAATCTTCTTGCTTGACTTTTTTAGTTTACAACTTGGCATCAATATCTTTTACATGTACAAGTTATTAAGAATAATAACTTTTACAGTCAGCTTTATAAAACATAAAGAACTTTACAAAAAACATATTAACTCATTATGCAAAAGGTTTAACATCTATTATGTCATCCCTTATATGATTAAGTTATTATTTTGATAAATAAAATAATCCCTTAACTATTTACTCATCATGTCTTCTTTCTTATCTTGTCGGCTTCAACTCTATCTTTGTAATACTGCATTAACTTCTTCCGTACATGCCGTACAAACTTGCGTTCTCAGGTGAGTCTTCAATATACATAAAAGTATCCATGTTCAAGTGTGCAAGCATTGAACTTACTTCTATCAACATTTCCAAAAAAAATTCTCTGGTTAGACTCGGAAAATACTGCTTACACTTAGACAATTTTACTCTACGCTTTCTCATAACTTCTTCCTATCAAATGTGGTCTTCATATAGATTATATGTTTCCATAATGACAAAAACTAGATATCTAACTTAGCCAAATTGCCAACAGTCTTCCCCTTTGTCATTGGTGGCAACATATGAGAAAATTGGCTAAGTCATACAAAACTTCAAAATTGTGGCCATAACAAAAATATATCTTCACTATCCTTATATCTCTAAATATCTTATATATCATCTATACTCCCCCTAGGAATATACTTCCATATCATATATCAATATATCAATTTTCTTCTATCATTCCCCCTTTGACAACAATGACAAAAAAAGGGTGCCAAAACTGTGTACTCAAAAAAATGTTTACCTTTGATTCAAAATTGTAGAGCCAGTAGGCTTGCAACACAATCTACAAAATTTACTTTTATGCTCTCTATTTCCTTCTCCCATGCCTTCTTAATGATGTCTGAAACACTGAGTAGTGCTCATAAACCATAAGATGCAATCTCACATGCATGAAGGTTTGCAAAGTTAAATTTATCATAAAATGTCTTGGATGATAGACATTCTTCCAATTGTCCTTCAATGATGCTTATCTTAATTTAAATGTGCTCTCTTAGTAGAGCGAATCTTCTCAATTTCCTTTCTCTTTCATCGCTAAGAATTCTTATTTCATCATTCAATTTACTGATTTTATTCTCAAGATCTAATATCTTTCCATTTGGGTTGGATAAAAGATTTACCTTTGTTTGAATTTTTTCCTCTTTTGCTCTTATCTTCTCAGTCACTTCTGACACATGATTTTCTATTTTTGTACAATGAATATACAAGACTTTTCCTCTATCTAAATTCCTTCTAAGGTCTTTGATACACACATCCAAATTATTAATATCATTTCTGATATTCTAACTTATATCTTGAAATACTTTGGCCTCATAAGCTGCCTGAGCCTTTACTATAGCTATGTCTAATATGTTAGTGAATTCATTATCAAATGCCTTCACAACTTCTTTAGCTTTTACTTGTGGATATGCCTCTTTTATTTGATTGGTCACAACACTCTACAACTTTTCGATCACTTCTAGCAATGATCCTTCAAGGCTTTTCACTTTCTTTCCTTTACCAATAATTTTGTTTAGGGATGAGATCAACTCCATTTGATCATCATCATAAACTTCTTTTCCAAGATTAGCAAAAATGGATTCTAACTGTGGTTTCCTTGCTGCAATCTCAAGGGTAGGACTGATTTCTTCTTTACCTTGTGCTCCTTTCTGTCCAACAATCTCTGTATTTACCTGAATCTCTGCTTGCATTTCCTCTTCTTTCCTTGTTTCCTTCCTTTATTCATTTTCAACTGACATGTCTTGTTCCTCCAAAGCCGAATTGTCAAAAATGTTCTCAAGGTTACTAAATAGATTGTCATCACAATCTAGTGTGATATGTGTTCCTTCCACATTCATTGATTCATTTTCAATGTTGATTGATGGTGGTGGAGAGGGACTTTTCTAGTGTTCAGCTTCCAAAGCTTGATCTGCTGCACTTGAGTGCTTACTAACACCTATAGTCATTACCTTTATAATTGATTTCTTAGTTTCCTTATTAATTTCTTCATAATTTCCTCCCATTATCTGAATTGTTCTCCTTTTTGTTCTTAAGTGAATACCAAGATCTTTCATGATTTCCTTGAAATGGTCTTCATCTCTAATATCACAGAGCTTTCTCATAAAGTTTTCTCTAATCTTGTTGTCTTCTTCAATTGCTCACTTCTTCCTATTTACTAATTTGTCAAACAATTCATCAGGTATCTTCCCTTGAATAATGTCAAATTTATTATCTGCTAAGATAATGTGTCTGACAATTGCATTCTCTAAGTTTAATCTTTCTCAAAAATTGTATAACTCATAGTATTTTTTCATCTTAGAAAAGTCTCCATCATTGATGATTTGAGCATTTACCTTATCTATTTTTCATTTCCATTTCTTCTTCTTGACTTCAGTATCTTCATCATCTTTTATTTCTAATATTTTCCTTTGCACTAGGGAAACTATTGTTTTCTATCTCTTACCTGGTCCACTAGCCATTTCCTTTACTCTTTTACCTGGTGGGGTGGTGGAGGATCTTGTAGATTTTCTTGTTTCCTATTCCTTTTCAACTTTCTCCACTTTCACTACATTCTGAATATTTCTAGTCTAATCTGCTACTGATGATAGGGGTGGAACAAACAAAACTTCTTTATATCCAATGTCTCTTATTAGTGCTGCGGTCTGCTTTACAATTAGGAATTCTTGTTCTGACATTCCTATATCCTTAAAAAATTTCCTAATAGTGCTTCCCACTATCTTCTTTGATAACTTTTCTTCTTGTAAAGACTTTGCGGAGTTGAAATTCTCCTCATAAGTTCCAAATATAGAACTGTTTACATCTAATTTTCTCTTAATCAATATATTCACATACTCTTCTGTTTCAACTTCTAAAATTTCATATCTAAGAGGATATATGAATTCTACTCTAGGCTCAACTACTTCAATAAAGGTAAAGTTGGTGTCAACCATAAAGAATATTTCATCTTTGTACTTCTCAACTATAGCTTATGGAATTCTTGATCTTTTCTTCATCAAGTTCTGAAATGTTTTGATTACCAAGGTTGTGGTCTCATTAACCTTGTCTACAGGGTATCTCATGTTAATATGATTTAGAAAAATAGAGAGGGGGGATGACTTAGTTGTTCTTAGGTCCAAATGTATAAATCAACTTTCAAAACTCTTCAACAAATCAGATCTAACAACCAATAGCTACTCATTCATTATTGAATACATAATAGAAACATATAATATTGCAATCCACTACCCAATAGTATTTAACTTGTAAAACATAGAAATGCTCAAACCAAAACATTCACACAAGTATTAACACCAAGATTTATAGTGGAAACCCAATTAGGGAAAAACCACTTTGTAGCATGTTACTAATATTTTCACTCTTCTGAAGTGAGCTCGGTGAAAAGCCAACCCCATGAAAGGTTACAAACACACTGTTAGGTGTGACCCGATTAAAGGATTTCAACCACTCTATTAAAAGTGCACCTTGTTATAGGACTTACATACATTCCATTGGAATGCAACCTTTCTCAAAGGATTTATACAAATGAATGTTAGGTCAACCTCTATTAAAAGGATTTTGACTAATACAATGGTTAGAAAGTAACAGTAATATTGATCTATAAACATACAGCTAACTTTGCAAATATCAGATCCAATTTCGTACACATATGCTAGCTTATTGACTGTGATTCATTTCCATCTCCATCACTGATCTACTCAGAAATCCCTTCAAGCAATTACAACACTTCTCCTTCCACCTTTTCTGCTTAGATAGTCAATAACATCAACAATAACTCCAACATCCTTTGCATCATCTACTTCCTCTCAACCTCATGCTTAGGTTTCCTTAATACTTCCTCAATTAGGTCAATACAACTTTTGCCACTTAATCTTCTTCATAGATCTTAGGGTTAGGTCAGATTCATTGAATCCTTCCAACTTTATGTTCTTCATTTCTCCTTCTAGAATCATCTCAAATCTCTTTATGATTTACAATAAAACATTTTTTCAATGCATTAAATGCTTCCATACAATCAATAAATAAAGTCAACATGGTTTACATAATCCAAGAATTCAACTATGTTGGCTAGGAATCTGAATTCTTCCTCAAATGTAAATTTTTGACACTCAGTCAATATAGTGTTCATCTCCTTAGTCTTCACTGGGTAGCCCGATCACCACTAAAACTGTTTCCTTGGCTAATACTTTCTTCCTCAAAAATTAACTAATGTTCGGTCAACACTAAATTTACTTGGCATATACTAGCTTGGTCGACACTAACATCACTCAACTTAAACTAGATTTCTTCACTTTTGCTTTGTTAATGTCATGCCCAAAATTATCCTCCTAGAATATTCTCCCTCACATGGGACCAACATGACCTTACCCTTCAAGAGTGATAGTTGAAACGACACCATTAGGATGCTCGTGCAAAGGGGTAAACGAGGGAGACACTACATCATTCCCCCAAAGGAATAGGATTACTCCTGGAAGCCAACAATACAAACTAAAGAGGATGCTACATGAGTGCAGACCAACTGTCCAAGGAATACCTCAAAACAAGTCACCCTCTAGATGTTCCTCAATAAATAGCATAGAGCCCGCACAAGGGAAACAAATTACTCATAGAATAGCAAGATAAATTCATAACCCAAAGAGTGTTATCCCACCAAATCTAGGGCCATCAAGCCCCACCACATGGATTGGATCTCCAAGATGTCTAAGTCACACCTAACAATCTATCAAACCACACTAAGAAGAGGAACTTCACAAGATTCTATAACACATTCAAGGGGTCTAGGAAGGTCCTCGAGCATACATGCTAAATCCATCATAGAAAGAAAGCTTTGTATGCCCTCACGAAAGCCATAAAAAGAAATTAAACTCAAGTGGCATTACCTTACTAATTCTTATCATTACCAAATGAGGCCTTCTCAACCTCCAACTATTGGCTAGAGTCACAATCCCTTGATAGCCTCCCTGGGCATGGCCTTAACAATATATGTTTCCAAACAAGAAGTGGCTCTTACACAATGATAACTGTCGATCTAAACTCTAGATATCATCAGATCCCAACATGCTCCTTCTAGGATATTGACCTGCACCACCACTATACTAAATACAAGGGTGCATCTCACTATTTCCTTCATGGTGTTCCTCCCCTCTGTACATACTGCCAAGGATCCTTAATAAACTAGGTAGAGTCACAAACATAAGGCTAGCTAGAAAGTTAAAAACATTTGGAATAGTCACCAAGAACCAATAGAAAGGTAAATCCTAATAAGATGTCTATTTATTTCAACAATAAATTTAAGAAAGACATGAGCTCATTATAACAATAAAGGAAGTGTTTCATAATCAAAGAAAGATAGTTTGGTGACTATTTCTAGATATAAGAAATAACCAAAATATGCTAGCCCACACAACATGAGGAAAATTCCTCTGCAAAAGATAGATGAAATGAAAGGAATATAAATAAATCAAGGAGCCATCCACAAAATATTACTACAAAATTCAGTCATGTAAGAGGGAGGAATCACCACAAGACACTGAGGACACCGCTTCAAAAAAAACCTTTGAGATTGAAACCACCACATATGGTCCCTAATAGAATCATCACTAGCCGAAACAATATCCTAATCCTAGCAAACTTATCTCTCACCCTGTTGCTGCAACCTCTCTAATGAGGTAAAAGGAGTTAGACAATTGCTTTCAACTACCCCCACAAAAGTAGAGAGAAATACTCAAAAATGAAACATGAACCTTAGACTCTAGGAAGGGGTTCTCTAAGTGCTCCAGCAAAAATTTAGAACTCCGATGAGGTTCTTCCCAAAGCTAGGGTACACACAACTTACATCACCACACTGGAATAGGTTTTTGCAATAAAGCATCATTCAAGGGTGTGGTCAAAATCTCCACACAATACAATGGTAGGAAAAATTTGTCTACATAAATGACATCATAGAATGAGTGGAGGGGTAAAGCATTTCTCACCTGATTCATAATTAGTTCCACAAATGCGAAAAACTCAATGAGGTTTTGCACCTCAACAAAAATAATACACCCTTCTATAAAAGAACAAGACATCAATGAAAAAGCCAATACCAAAAACCATCCTAACTCTCTCATGAGTTATGGCCCTAAGGTCCTAACCATAACATACTCAATAAAAATTCATGGTGTCATAATGATATAAAATAACAATGCACCACATGCTACAAGGAGAAAGCTAACAGGCTCATATACCAAGCATGGACACCACTCTTGTTCTAACCATACATGGTCATGCTAAAAAGAGAATCACTAAAGGCTACCAAGAGTGCCAAATAACTCTAACAACATACACAATCCACCATGCTACACCTAGTGGTATCACTACCACCATCGTCAAGCCCCTCACACTACCAAATACAAAAAGGGTTACAATAAACTCAACTATACGCAGTTCCAAACACCATAGGAAATGCTCCTTCCTAAATGACAAGGTACTTGGGTTAGTTTTATCAAAAGCCCAAGTTGCAACATAAGAAAACCCAAGCTATAGGTTGACTACAGGCTCACAACATTTAAAACATGAGAGTTCACACCAAAGAGATTTTAGTGGAAATGCATGGCCTTAGTCAAGTGCCTACCTCAAAGGAAGTTAAGATACTTCATTTCTAGTTCGGGAGCCATTCAAAAAGGGGGAAATTTGAATTTCCTTCTACTTTCCTCAAGCTCCCTACTCCACCTCCTCACATGCCAAGGAGCATATCAAAAGACCCTTCCATGTCTATGCACTTGCCACGCTCAAAAGACAACCTTAAAATTCAAATACAAATGGGAAAAGCAATGGCTTAAGGTTCCAAGTGTTGAAATTGTGCTATGATACCAAAATGTCATGCCCAAAATTATCCTCCTAGAAGATTCTCCCTCACATGGGACCAACATGACCTTACCCTTCGAGAGTGATATTTGAAACCACACCATTAGGATGCTCACACAAAGGGGTAAACGAGGGAGGCACTACAGTTAAGCCTACTTTTTTAGTCTTCCTTCATACTTATATAAGCAATACATTATATTATCATTGTGCCACATAATCAAGTACACATTGAAGTATCAAGATAGCTCAACCTTTCCCTAGGTGATATTGTTATCAACCTTACCCTCACTCTTCTCAATAATCAAATAGATATAGTACTTTCTTAAATAGAAACAGTCTTACCAGTTAAGGTTTGACATCAATGACAATACAACAATTGCTTCAATTGCAGTTTCCAACATCTTAGATACACCTTATTAATTTTGTCCATAGTGGTCCTATTATCATTCCAATCTTCTCCAATAGTGAATGGAAATCTTCTCAGAAAATGGAAAAACATATATGTAATCAAGGATGAGAATCTAAACTGAGAGTTTTTAGTCTTCTTTATCTTCTCAAGGTTCCCAAATAACTGAATTCTCAAAATTTCACACATATCTACTTGAACTTTATCAATGCACATCAAATAGGTTTCATGAATCATTCCAACTACCATGTCATCTTCTCTAAACTTGGCACAAAACTTGGATGTTAAGATCTTGCACAAATATCTAACATCATCTTGTTGTATCTTGCTGATTACTATTCCTCTACCATTGTAGGATGACTTAGTGTTGTCCAATATTGTCTTCTTTACATTCTTCTCATTTAATGTTATAACTCTAGATTTTGATAAACAAGTTACTTCATGAATTAGGTGTGTTGTTATATATATTACTCTATCATCTAACCAAAACTTCCCATTGTGAATTCTTCTCAAAATGATTTTGGTGCATTCATCATAATCGAATTCATGTTGTAGTGAATATGTCACTATTTCATTTTCATTCAAATGTTCAAACCCTACTTTCAATGACATATCTTGATTGTTTAATTTCTCATATTCCTTAGTAAAATCACTTTCACTAAGGGTTTCAAGTTTGCATCCCAAATAACCTTTAACATTTTCTAAATGCAAAACTTCGTCTGGTATGGATGATAATGTTAGACTAGGGTCTTCTTCCAAGGGTTCTACTAGTTCCCTTTTATCTTAGGTTTAATTGTATCTCTTATGTTGTGAAGAAATGAAACATCCATATCTTCTACAAATTCTCTAACTAACTGATAGATTTTCTCAGTAAAATACCTCAATTTCATGATTTAGGGCTTTATGTAGATCGGGCACGAAGTTTTTTCACCAAATCTTACAAACTACTTTCAATCACTGTTGTATTGATCTCCTTATCACTTTTAGTCACTTTAATGATCAAACAATATCGGTCATAAAATTTTAACCTTTCAATCTTACAAGATTCTGACATTGCATTCAATTCTTTTTCCGCTTCTTTCCAAAAAGTTGTTCCTACTTTCCTACAAAACTTCAAACTTCTTGCGAACTTGCATAAATTCATATTAGCTCATTTGCTCTTAACCATAGCATCATTACATCACATACTACCTTACATTAACTACACAAGACTCAATTTATCCTATACTAATTTCTACACTATCCTAAATTCCTACTCTAATGCATTCTTTATGAATTAAGTACTTAGAGATGGGTTAGGAAGAGATTCACACTTACTATTAGATACTTCACCTGTCTGATTACCTTCTATGTTGAATGTGTCTCCTTGATCTATACTCTTAACAAACTTCACTTCTTCTAAATTACTACAACATCCTCTTTGACTATTGTTTTCATTCTCATTTCTTCTTGTGTAGTTCCTGTTGTTAGGATTTCTCATTTTGTTCATCCTGCAAAATGTTGTTGTATGACCAAATTTGTTGCATATCTGACAAACTACTCCATTATTTCCATATCTCGGTCATGTCTGATTGATTTGTGATCTACAATTCTTGGCAATGTGTCCAACATTGTTGTATCTATAACATACTACTTCATTTCTTTTGTTTATATCTTTAGTAGGTCTCTTATTTGCATGGTTACTATCTCTAAACATTCTACTACTATTATTATCATTAGATCTAGGCTTCTTACATTCAATAGCTCTATGTCCAAAACCATGACAATTATAACAATAACCATTAAGAGGTTTGAATTTCTTACATGTGCAATCTTTCTTCATATGACCAAAAGTATTGCATATAAAACATCTACCTTTAAATTCTCTCTACGTACCTTTAGGTGGTTCTTCTTCTTTAGGTGGATTAGGTATATTCTCACATTTGTTATCTTCATTAGATTTCTTTTCATCTTTGTTTTCAAAAACTTTTAGATTTGGTTCCTTGCTTTCTTCACTTACCTTAGATGAGTTAAATTCAAGGCTAGTTTTATTGTAGAATGGCTTTTGATAAGACATTTGTTCATCAATCTTCTCACTGGTAGAGTATAGTCTTTCAAGTTGTTGCTTAAATTGAGCCAGTTCTTCTTTCACAATTATATTGTACTTTTGAAGTTCAACATACTATAATTTGGTTTTCTCAAGTTCAGATGTCACTTTACAGAGTTTAGATTTTAGATCTTCATTCTCAGATTTCAAATTTGTTTCATTCTTGTTGTTTCCATCTTTCAAACTTAACTTCAGATTTGCTTTCTTTAATTCATGTTTAAGGATCTCATTTTCTTTTTCTAGATTTTCATCACAATCTTCAATTTGAATTGTAGATTCCTTCTCTGATTTCAGTTCTTCCAGCTTATCTTTCAACTTCTCAATGAGGTTCTTTGCATCATCATATTTTCCTTTTAGAGTATCTCTTTCTACAGTAAGCATATTAATCTGTTCAAGAGCTTCTTCAATATTTTTCTATAGTTGATCCATATCCATAGAGATCTTACTCAAGCTGGTAGGATTTATTTGAATGATTCTTCTCCGAGTAACTAAGCTCTAATACCAATTGTTAGAAATAGAGAATACTGAGAGGGGGGGGTGAATCAGTATTCTACAAACTTTTACTTTTGCCCAATTATGGATATAACAGATTAACTTGATACTTGCATAACAAAGTAAACTAAATAGCATGCATAGCAATAAATCAAATGAGCTCTCATAACACATTATTTGTTCTCGAGGAAACCCTAGCCAAGGTAAAGCCCTGACGAGGATGATACCCACAATGATCCACTAATCAGAAGTATCCTATTAAGGATGTTGACCCTATTAGGAGCCTATTACATACATATAGTGTCTCAGTCTTGATTAAGGGACTCTAGGCCTTGTTAGAAGCCTGAACCCTGCTAAGAGTTGGTAGAACACATAGAATGATTACAAGATGAGCTCACTTCCCAAACATGTAATGTACAATGATTTTTGATTACAAAATGGATAAGGTATATAACCTTTCACTGTTGCCAAATAGCTTTCCTAATATCTGATCTTTCTCTTCGCTTGCATATACAAAATCTTCTTGCTTGAATTTTTTGGTTTACAACTTCGCATCAATATCTTTTACATGTATATGTTACGCTTATATCTTTGCATTACATATGTCTTACATTTATACAGGTTATCAAGAATAATAAATTTTACAATCGGCTTTACAAAACATAAAGCACTTTACAAAATACATATTAACTCATCCCACCCAAGGGTTAACATCTAGGATGTCATCCCTTATATGATTAAGTTATTATTTTGATAAACAAAATAATCCCTTAACTATTTACTCATTTTTTCTTCTTTCTTTACCCTGTCGGCTTCAACTCTGTCTCTGTAATATTGCAATAATTTCTTCCATACATGCCAAACAAACTTGCGCTCTTAGGTGAGTCTTCAATATACATCAAAGTATCCATGTTCAAGTGCGCAAGCATTGAACTTACTTCTATTGACATCGCCAACCAAAACTATCTCTGGTTAGAGTGGGAAAATACTACTTAGACAATTTTACTCTGCACTCTGTCATAACTACTTCCTGTCAAATGTGGTCTTCATATAGATTATATTTTTCCATAATGACAATAATTATATATCTAACTTATCCAAATTTCCAACAATCTCACCTCCTTTATCCAATCTTAAGAACTTCAGAATCTTCCCCAATTCTTTCATGACCAGTGCTATGAAATCCTTATGATGAACTCCTAAGATCTATTTTGTCATAATTATTTGTGATAAAGTCATAATGATTGTCAAACTTAATTGATAATGAAGAAAAGAAAAGTTAGTAAAGCTTACAAGCTATTCAGTAAAACAAAACAAAGGATTAGAAAGTTTAGTCATTGAGAATAGAGTAAAGAAGAACTAAGAAGAGAGCATCGAATTGTATTGAGATAGAAAATCCATCAAACCTAGAGAATAGACAATTACCAAGAAATGGAAAAATGTATTACTGAGCATGAAAGTCTGACATAAGGAAAATGTACAGATACATTGAATCTAGACACCGAGAAGAAAGTGGTTTAAAAATCTCAAGGATTTTGTTAGATAGAGCATTGGAGATGTAAACATAATGATTACATGTGAGTACAAGGTGAGATTCACCAATAATAATTAAATGTGCATATATATTGGAGAAGTAGCCAATGCTAGCACTTCTTAAGGAGATGATTCTAGAACATTTCCACCACTTCTAGAATTGATTATATAATGGATCTAAGTGAGAATATCTCAGAGGAGAAGGATAAGATATAGTGTGCATGTGAAGAGTATATGTGTGGATGTGAAGTAGAGATTGCAAAGAGGAGGTGAAGAAAAGA
This sequence comes from Chamaecyparis obtusa, assembly GCA_027943335.1. NCBI lineage: Eukaryota > Viridiplantae > Streptophyta > Pinopsida > Cupressales > Cupressaceae > Chamaecyparis > Chamaecyparis obtusa. The sequence continues at coordinate 214,581 of BSBK01005022.1, forward strand.
GAAGCTACTAAGTAATACAGAAGTAAAGAGAAAAGAGTAATTGTGATTTAGATTTGAGTCTACTAAGTATAGATTTGACATTGTGAGTGAAGCACAGTATGAGATAATCATTTAATGAGCATAATGAGTCTAAAATATATATGATTGATGCAAGTAGTATAAACATATTTGTTACTAATTAAGTTTTTAATAAGAATCATAAAGTCTATTAACTAAGTAGATCCTAACAAGTCTTACATTCTAAATCCTTTAACAGGGTACAATTCTTAGATTAGAATTGTAAAATCCTTTAGCAAGGTAGAGTTAACCAGTGTTTAGACTCTTAATAGAGTTAATGATCTTAATAGGGAAAGCTATCAAAAATAGCTGGGTATGTGTAGGATCATGGTATGCCAAACTAGGCCCTTAAGTGGCAATGAAAATTCAAAAAATTAGGTTTAGGCAAGTTGACATAAAAATTTGAACAAGTTCAAATATTATATCAAAAATATGTAAGAAGATAATCTGTAGAAACTTGTATTTAGTTTCTAAGATACTAGGCCTTTTTTGAAAAATACTTATTCTATATGTTGAAAATTTCAAATTTCAAAGTAGTAGTACAAAAATTTCAGGAAGAAAATAAGAAGTAGGTGTATGTCTGACCACCTTAAACACAATCAAATGATAATTTTTTTTACAAGATTCTAGATATAAGTATTAGACTCATGTCTAGATGTGACACATTTTTTAATATTTTTTTTCCAAGTAAATAATAAATTATGATTTTTCTTCTACAACTTTTCCAAAATACAAAATATCTCGTGTTTGACCATGTTAATTTAGTCTAAACTTTATCAAATTAAAAACTTTTTAAATTTTTATTGTAGTAGGAAAATCATAGAATGTGACACACATTTTGGATTTCAAAAATTTTATACAGTTTGAAAGTTATAGCTATTTTTCAATAATTTTATCAATTAGGACTAGAAAGATAACAAGTAGGTGTATGTCTAACCACATTAAACAAAATCAAATGATAATATTTTTTCATAAGATTCTAGATAAAAGTAGTAGACTCATGTTTGGACGTGATGCATATTTTTTTGTATTTTTTTCCAAGTAAATAATTAATTATGATTTTTTTGCTACAAATTTTCCTGAATATAAAAACTCTCATGTCTGACCACCTTAACTTAGTCTAAACTTCATCAAATTGAATGAATTGTTTATTATTATTCTATTAGGTGAAGCATATAATGTGATGCATATTTAATATTTTAAAAATGTTATATTGTTTGAAAGTTATAGTTGTTTTTCAAAGAGTCTACCAATCAAGACATCTTTTTCATATCACCACTTTTTGGCATACCATGATCTTGCACATACCCAGCTAACAGTGTAGCTCTAACTAAGCAAACATTTTACTTTAGTAGTGAAGTAATTTTGTTGGTGTCATCCCCACCATAAATTTTATCATCTAACAAGGATTTTTGTGATACCGAAATGAATGTTTTATGAGTTATGATTATTGTTTATGATTTATATGTTTTATGATATGTATGCAAACGTTATGAATTTAGTGAATGGTTATAAAGTTAGATAAAATTGTTTTGAAGTACTAATTCACCCCTCCACTCTCAGTACTCACCTTTCCATACTTAGTCCAACAATTGGTGTTATATTTGTGTCTCTTATTTAGAATTTTAATCACTTGAGAGGAAATATCTGGAGATATAGACATTTATAGGTTTGAAAGGGTGATTGATAACTTGTACATGGAACTAAGGTATGGAAATGAATAGATTGATGAACTACCAAAGAAATTGAAGCATTCACTCAATAAGATAAAAGATCTTGCACATAAATTGAAGGACACACAAGATTATGTTGAAGAAATTGAAGAGCTATCAGAGGTATATCTGATGCATCCTAAGATGACATATCAGAATTGATTGAAAAGAAAAAAAAACCCAAGTAAATAGATGAAAGCACTGAAAAGAGAAAAAAGAAGATCAATCGATAAGGATGTGTGAAATCTTAGAACAAAACAAAAAAGCAGAAGAGGACAAAAGAAGTGTTGAAGATGAGATAAGACAAATGAATGCAAGTTTTAATGAGAAAGATATTGAAATACAAAGTTTGACACAAACTCACTACAACATAACAGATCAACTAGTCGTCGTTAATTCAGAGATGGATAGAAAATTTGAAGAGATTATTAAATTGATCTATGAGAATGAAAATCTAAGGAATGAACTAAAATCTAAAAAGAATGTTAATGAAGTCTTGAAAAGAAATGAAGAAGCATTAAAGATATTGGATGAACAAATAAGAGGTAAGAGAAAACTAAGAGATTATTTTGGAAGTGGATATAATGCAAAAATTGCTACCAAGAAGGGTAAGTCCACCAAATAAGTAGCCAACTGAGATAATGTTGCTACCCCACTGAAGAGAAAGAAGCCTATCTATTATAACTTTGAGAAATTAGGACACACAAAAAATGTCTATAGGAGAAAAAGAGGTAATCCACCGAGTGCTTGTAAGTTTAATGGTTATTGTTACAATTGTAATAAGTATGGTCACAAGGCATTTGAGTGTAGATCAAGAGTTGCTAAAAATTCAAGGAAGCCAAGCTTCAATGGTTACTACAATAATTGTAATAGGTATGGTCAGATGTCTGAAGAATGTAGGTCATAAAGAAAGAATGTGAAATGGATCCATAATTGACAAAATGCTGCAAAGAACTGACAAGGATCAACTATACCATGAGACTACAATACAAGAATTACATATACTGCATGTGGGAGATTTAGTCACATAGATGCAAAATACTTTCAAATGCATGGTATGAACAATAGAAGGTCATGGAGAAACTCTAGAATGACTTATTTTCATTTTCATAGGGTTGGTGACCTAGCCAAAGACTACTGGTACATAGGTAAATCCCCAACCAAGGATCAACTAAAAGGAAAAGCTTAAGTTAATGTTGATGAGATAAGAGATTAGATGAATAGGACATGGAGAAGGAAGTCTCAATATGATGGAACATAAATTGGAACAACTGAGGGCACCATAGTCTTTGGATTGGGTGCACCTATATTTACTTAATCAATAAAAGCTATGTATATGATCTGATAACCTATATCCTATCTTAAATTGGCTCCTAGAATTTGAGAAAAAATCCATATTATCATATCAGGATGCATTTGGATATAATTTGTGAAGATTGATAATTCATATTTTGATTAGTAAAGAGTATCAGTTATTTTGTTTTATTCGGTGGATGGAAGTGTATTTGGTAAATGGTGAAATGGATTTGGTAAAGAGAATTTAATGTAAATATTATAGTCATTGGAAACCCTAATTGAGTAAAAAACTATAAATAGAGCTCATGCTATTTCATTTTTCACCTTAGAATTTCACAAGCATTTGAAGCACTTAGCAAACAAGAGACTATCGAGATCATTAAAGGGATCATTTGAGCAATTCCAAGAACTGTCAAGCATATTCAATGTACTCCTAACATTTTCCCAAGATTTATTAACGTAATCAATTTTTATTCAAGGGAAATCCTATTAGTTGATATATCATTTCTAAGAATCCAATGGCACCCAAAGTACAAAAGCCCATATTTGTGGAGAAGATTGGCCCTACCAATCTAAAATACAAGTTGCCAGTCATCAGTTCTATTGAAACTAAAAATCTGGTACCCTAACTTCAATCCCACCAAGAGTGATACTTATTGAAGAAATTCATGCCTCCATACATTACAAGATTGGAGACATCTACCAAGCGGTAATTGATACATCTTATAGGAAGCTATGCATTAATGGAAAGTTGAAAGATGATCACATACATCTGAAAACGAAGGGTTTGGACCATGTTACTCATGTGCAAATAGTATTTAAACAAGAATGGATGAGAATGGTGTTGGTTGTCTTTTCTTTCTACTTGTAGGTTTACACTATGATTGATAAACTAATGCCACTGACTCTATCACCACTCCAAAGTCTGCAAGGAAAAGGGCTAATTAATAAGGATCAACAAGGATCCTCCTACACTTTGAGCTTAGATGCTCAGGCGGGTGTACCTTTGATTCACTTCTTGAAAGGGATCACTAAATATTATGCATTTATACCATTTACAAACTAATTTTAAAGATTTTATCATTTAAATGTGCGATTGATGATGATAAACTACTTCTAGAGAATGGATCAGTGCCTTAACCTAGGGCATAGAGTCACTCAATAACATATATCAACTAAAAATCCTAACTCAAACACTCTTGAACTCAAAATAAGTGCTTTGCCTATTATCCCTCTCACTCCCAAACCGGATCATCAAATTCCTATCCAACCATGAACTCACTGAAACTACCTTAAAGACTTTACTCCTAACTTTGTTAGGAAATCAAAGATAATCCCACAATATTCTTTGTCTACCATATGCTAACTCACTTTGTGACATTAACATATATGAGCCCAAGATCAAAACAAGAAGACAAACATAAATCTAAGATTGGAATTCAAGTGTATTCTCATTAAAATCTACAAAATCTATACATTACCAAAACAACACAATGCTAGGAAACAAACCCAAAATCCAAGCTCTCCTTGTTTAGTCTTTTACATTGACTACCAACATAACATCACCAACAACCCACAAAATTAAAAATAGTGGCAATATATACCACTAGTCATCTTGGAATCCTAAAAATTAGGATGCAACAAGCTATGGATGACTAGGGCAAGGGTTTTACCTACGAAGCCAACTAAATTTAATCAAGAATTTATTACATTGGAGGAAAACTAGGCGGTCAGATCCAAGAATGATCTTCATTAATGAGAAATCTCTAAGTAATGTACCAAAGATCATGAATCTACCATGTTTATCAGTCTGATCATCTCACCTGCAACATGCCTCAAGCAACTCCTTACCCATTCCTTCATGGTACAGTCCCTCTATAATCAATCATCCAACTCTCTGGACCACGCTGTGACAATTGACAAAATCATATCTACTAGATCTAGCCCCTTAAACATTCAATTCCAGTCCTATTGTTGCTAAAACCCTTAAAGTATTTGAATTTGGAAGAAATGGCTACTTTATGGCACCAAACAGCATATCAATGACCAACATTCAAATCTGGATCAAATTTACATCATCACCATCAGATCATTTCACTTTCCTAGGTTCAAAGCTTAACTCTATAGGAATCTTGGTTTAGATTTATCCTTTAGCCGTGAGATTGCCAGACATCTCATTAACCTCAAGTTATACTTAGCGATTGCGTGACTACAGGAAACCCTTAACTTTTCTTTCATCTAGCAATTACATGACTATAGACCATCTTCTCTTCCACCAAATAAACTTTCTTCTTTCCCTGACCTGGAGACCACACAGTTCCTTCAATCTCTCAATCTGGCGATCTGGTGACAAGTAAGAGAGTTTCATAGTTGCTGCAAATTTTTGACTTTTCAACTTTCTTTCTGAGACTTCACGACCACCATTGATCTTCTTTTTTCCTCCATCCTACGGTCCACATCAAGTCGCAAGGACATCCCTGACTTAACTATTTGATTTAGCGACCACAAGACTAACCGTGTCATTGAATCATTGGAGGTTAGGCACTTAACCGTTAGGAACCAGAGACCACGTGACCACATAGTCGCTAGATCACCGAATACATACTTAACCACTAAATTCAAGAGACTATGAGACAACCCTCAGTCACCAAATCACTGAATACCTTTTATAAAATCTGAGCATACTGAGATCAACAACTGTCATTATACCACAAGCTTAAAAATCATGCACTTCATCCCGATGGTATAACAACAACTGTAGGATCAATTTGAGCTTTACCCTTTGGAAGATCTGACCCCACTGACAAATTCCACATCACCAAAGTAGTGGTGAATCAGGAGCAGGCACATCATAATATTTGGCAACAAGTCCCACCTTTCATTCTACAACCATCTATAAGATCAAACGGTCATCACTATACCACAAGGTTAAACCTCATGCATCTTATATCAATGGTATAGTGATAATTGCAAGATCGTGTCAATCTTTAACACCTCTCAGACCGAAGACCTCAGGTCCAATGACTAGTGCCAACTCACTTCCTGGCAACCAAAATTCATCAGACATCTTAACCAATGGGAAACACGCATGTCAACACCACCTAGAAAACAGACCCACAATAATCTTTCTTTATTTGACTCCGGAAAGCACTTAACTCCTAGCCATTTAGCAAACACATGACTAAAGCATTTTCCAAGTTGCAAGACAAATTTTTTAACCGGGGTATGGTCTAGAGATCACACAACTGAGGGAAAGTTCAAGTCATGGCAACATTTCTTTACCTTGAGTTAGATTTGGAGACTCAGCGCCAACCACACAATCAACATCTCATCAACGGTCCTCGCTCAATCTCTGAACCCTTCACTTAACTCACCTTTTATCATGTGATCTAGCAACCAAAAGGAAAACCTTACCCGCCACTAAAATGTGGTCAGATCTGGAGAACAAGCTACTGAGTATTCTCATGATTGTTGAATGAAAGCTTAACCACGGGTTTCATTATGAGAATACAAGACTATGCAATCACTCAATCACCAAAAGAACTTAACCTCCCCCAAGACCTAACCATCGACCATCTAGATAATGTGTGACTGAGGAGACATGAAACCACCTGCTAGGTCTGCCATTCCTAACTACTGAGATCACGTGACAAACTGCTCACCAGGTCACTAGGCATTAATGGTGAACTGCCAGGAAACAAGAGACCTTGTGACAACAGCAAAATCAAAGTTGCCAAATAGAATTACTAACCACCTAGAAACTCAGAGAACTGGTGACAATAGCAAAATTGAAGTCACCAAATAGAATTACTAACTGCTTGGAAACTTAGAGAACTGGCGACTAATCAGGAGGGAAAAGTGCACATGCATTATAAATCACTTAAGTGGCCCAAAAAGGTAATGAAGAATTAGAATAGGGCCTAGATAAACTAGGGTTTTTCCTTCCAATAGCTAGAAATATGAATATATGAACTAGGGTTTAAAGGCTAAAGACATAGAAAAACATTGCAGAGACCAGGGAAAAATTTATAGCCACATAAAATTCTTGTAGGTGCTAACAGTGGCTCTATATGGGGATGCATTCCTCTTGCAGGCATGGCAAGGATTTAGAATCTCAGGTTAAGTAAACCACCTACTGGAAAAGATAACGGAGAGCACAGGACAAAGCCCTACAAACTAAGGCAAAACTAGGAAGAGAGAAACACACCAGTATATATAGAATGTACAACATATATAGACCTAACTACTATTCATGGAAAGATAAATACCTTCAATTGAAGTATTTTTTCAAGAACTGTCCATGAACTAGAAATTCTTGAATATCATCATTTAGTTCTTTTACAATGTAAGAATCATGGCCCTATTTTTCATGAATTAGATATGGCCCCAACCAGATTGGATCAAATTTTCCATGTTTCCCTTTATCTTCCAATCTAGCATTCTAGATCAATACCAAGTCACCAGGTTTGAACTTACTTTCAACAGTCCTTTTGTCATACAAATTTTTAACCTGCAATTGTAACTTGGCATTTTTTGAAGCCGATTCTCTTCTAGTTTCATCCAGCCTAATGAGATCTTCAATTCTCAATTGCATTTCATCATCTATATCATCATCATATAATTGAACAAACCTATACATTTCCAATAAGTTTTTTTGAGGCATCCTTGCATGTATCCCATACACCAGGTCAAATGGTGCACAACCAATTGGCTTTTTCACAATTACTCTGTCAGCCCATATAGCTAATGGCAATTTTGAATTCCATGCTCTTTTATTCTTATCAAGGATTCTCTTGAGGATCTTAACCAAACTTTTATTGGTTGATTCAACCTATCCATTTCCTTGTGGATGATAAGGTGAAGAGTATGACATCTAGATTCCAAAAACTTGACAAAATTCCTTGTACTTAGTAGACCTAAAACACATTGCATTGCATTATCACTGACAATCCTTTCAGGGCAACCAAACCTTGTAATAATATTATTCAAGAGAAAATCAATCACCATATTACTAGTTGCATTTCTTGTAGGGATAGCCTCTACCCACTTAGTGAAATAATCAGTAGTGACTAAGATCCAAGAATGTCCTCCACTAGACTTATTTGGTATTTCTCCTATGAAATCTATTCCCCATTGTTGGAATGTAGCTTTCACTTCTACTGGCCTCAAGGGCACATTGCCTAAAAATTTAAGCTTACCAGAGAATCTTTGACAAGCATCACACTTTCTTACCAATTGCTCTACATCCTTGAAGATTGTGGGTCACCAGAATCCAACTCTCAAGACCTTTTGAGTAGTAGTTCTACCCATATAATGTCCTCCACAAACCCCCTCATGCATTTCTTTTAACAACTTGTCAGCTTGATTTTCATCAACACATTTCAAAAGTATGCAATTTCAATTTTTTTTGTATAACTTGCATTTTATAATCACATACTTGATGGCTTGTAGCTTCAATGTCCTCTTCTTATTATCATCCATTTTTGCTAGACATTTCATATTTCTCAGGTAGAAGATAATATCTTGATACTAGATACAATCTCAGTTTGGTTTATCTGGTTCACTTCAAGATTAGATTGAGCCATTAGTTTTTCCAATCCTTGTCCTCTGACTAATTTGGTAACTTGGATGTCAATATTGAATTCTTGAATTCTATTTATCCATCTACATCTCCTTCCATACACCTCTTGTTGTGAAAAAATATCTTTTACTGTAGCACTTGGCACAAAAGAAATCACAATTGCTCCCATCAGATAGCATCTAAAAGCCTTTACAACCTTTACCAGTGCATATGCTTGTTTCTCATTGATATCATATTTCATTTCAACAGCCTGCAAAGATTTACTAAAAAATGCAATAGGCTGCTCATAGCCTTCATTATTTTTCTGCAACAAAATTGCAGCAATAGTATGAAAAGATGCAAAGGAAAAGATATGCATTGGGATATTATAATCAGGTGCCTTGAGCATAGGTGCATCTTTAATAGCCTTCTTGATATTCTTGAAAGCTTCATCAGGCTCACCTTCCCACTTGATAATAGATCCTTTCTTCAACATCTTAGATATAGGCCTAGTGACTTCAACAAAGTTTGTCACAAATCTTCTCAAGAAATTTACCTGACCAAAGAAAGACTGAATTCCTTTAATATTCTTTGGTTTTTGAATCTTATCAATGGCTGGCACCCTCTCAGGATCAATTCTAACTCGTTGCTTTCCAACTAGGTGGCCTAACAACTTGCCTTCAGTCACAAATGCACATTTCCTTGGATTTAATGAAATTTCATATTCTAAAGCCCTCACAAATATTATTTCTAGATGAGTACAATGGTTTTCTTCCTTCTTGGAATAGGTTGTTAAATCATCTTGATAGACAACAAGGAAATCATCTATGAAATCTGAAAAGGCAACATCCATTGCCCTCTGAAAAGTTGCACCAACATTTGTGAGACCAAAAGGCATTCTCACATAAACATATGTCCCCCAAGGTGTAGTAAAAGTTGTCTTAAATTGTTTTGATTATTTCACAATTACTTGATTATAGCCAGAAAAATCATCCATCATGGACATTAATTTAGATCCGGTCACCCTTTGCAACATAGCCTCCATATTAGACAGACAATAGTTATCCTTCAATGAGCTGATGTTCAAATTTTTGAAATCCACACAAAGTCTGATGTCACCATTCTTCTTTCTAATAGGGACCAAATTTGAAACCCAAGAAGAATGCCTAATGGGCTTGATGATTCCAGCATCTCTTAGCTTCATTAATTCTTCTTGCATTTAAGGTGCCAAAGTAGGATTTATAGGCCTTTATTTTTGCCTAAAGGGTTGGGCATCTTCTTTCAAAGGAATAATATGCTAGAACAAGTCTTCTCTATAAACCTTTAGGTCATCGTATGACCATTGAAAAACATGCCTAAATTTTCTTAATAAATCAATCAAGGACTTCCTTACCTTGTGAGACATTTCTCTACCAATGTAGACCTTCTTAGGTGCCTCTTGTGTTCTAAGATTTATCTCTTCCAAATTCATATGATCTTCCTTTTTAATATCCTTTTAAACTCTGTCCTGGTTATCAAATACAGTTTATAGAACAACAAGTCCCTTAGGAACCTTGTTAGTTTTAAGTTGAATGACTTCATTACTAAGGATAACTTCTTTTCCTTCTATAGTCTCAATCAAGGCAGAGCAATCTAATTCCTGACCATGATACTGATCTTCACAATTCATAAATCTCAAGATATCTTGGTCATCTTCAAAAACTTTCCAATTCTCAACATTGCCTGATATACTAGGCCTAGTCTAAATTTCAACTTTAGAGAGGCCTACAAAAGTAATATCACTAGGATTGATTGCTATATTGGCTAACAAATCAGCCATCTTATTATTACTTCTATCCTTCCACTCAATATTGAAGGCATCAAAATGCTCAATCATATCCCACATAGCATTCCTATATTGTTTCAACCTTTTGTTCTTGGAAGCATATACTGATCTTATTTGGGACACCACTAATTCAGAATCCCCAACAACCTTTATACATCTAATTCCATGCTTTTGTGCCAGTTTTAGTCCTAACAACAATGCTTCATATTTTGCAATATTATTGGTACAAAAGAAGTTCAATGTGAAAGAAAGCTTGTAAGTGTTCCCACTAGGAGATATGAGTAAAATACCTACTCTCACTCCATCTTTGCAACTAGCACCATCAAAGTACATCACCCAAAAATCACCCTTCACAGACTTAGAACCTATCTCTTTAGCAATACATGGAAATACAGGCTCCTTCTCAAGTAAAGTGACCTCGGCTCTAAAAGCATTGAGATCAATATCTACAAAGCAGGTAACCTCATTATCAATATTCTTTTCAATCATATAAGTTACCCCTGGTTCCCTTTCAATCCTACTGGACTGACCATCAAAATTGAAAGTTGCAAAAGAAAAATCGCACTACAAACTTCCACCCATGGCAACACTCCATTTCCTAGATAATAGCATCCCATAATGAGGTGGAATGTCTACTACCAAGACACTCATAGTCAATTCTTTCTCTGGATAGGCTGCCAATCTATATGGCATTGCATTTATAGTCCCAATGACTGATACTTCTCTCTTATCCATTGCACAACATCTACCTTGATTTGTATCAACTTTGAGGCCTAAATTTTCCATAATTTTGAAAGGCATGATAGTATTGGAAGCACCTGAATCAATCATACAATTTCTTAATTTCATCCCATTCACAATGATACTTAGAAAGAATGGGTCTATGTTTTCAAGGCTAGCATTGATAGAATTGTCCAAATATATAGGTGGTTTATGAGATACCAATCCTTGGACCTCCACTTCTTTCAAAAATTTATCCTAAGGTTCATTGCATGCAACATCATTATTATGAACATTATCTACCCATGCAATAGCCCTATCTTTATGCTAAGGAATCTTCAATAATTCTGACAAAGGAACCTTAACAGTTATCTGAGATAGTACAACCAACATATCAATAGGAGCAGAGGGAGGAATCTCAAATTGCATTTCTTTAGTGTCCTTTTATTTATCTGATATATTGGTTGTAGCTGTGACCTTTACCTTTTCAGCTCTAGCCATTGTGTTGACTAGCTTCTCTATTTCATTAGAAATTTTTTCAACTCCAACTCCCCTAGGCTCCCATTTCTTACCTTTCACATTTTTGAACCTCACTAAATGATCATCCTTTGATCTATTTCCACTGAGTTCCCTAAAGTTGGTGTTCTTTATAAACATTCTTGTAGCTTTCCCATTTGTATCCCTTGCCACCATGCTTCTAGTTTGTACTTGGGCTATCATTTCTGCGATAAGTCTATCCATTTCTTCCTTTGAAGGTCTTCTCAAATTTACTATTTCTAAGGAGGAAATCATGTTACATATCATTTCATCAATGTCATCATTATCAAAAAAAACCTCCTACTAGAAAAGTGCCCTATTGTGTCTTTTCAAACACACATCTACTTCTTCATCAATATCAGAATCATTTTCATATCCTAAATATGAAGTTTCCATGTTGTATCCAATGTCATCATGATTTTCTTCTTGATCCAACTCCTCACTGTTATCATCTTGATATGCTGACATGGATTGTGCAACCACACAATGCTCTACAGAATGAGGGGACTGGCATGCTATGCACCATGGTGCATTCTCTATAACATTTATAGAGGATTTTTGCAAAGGATCAGGGATAACTTTATCATTATTTCCTCTTGCAGTAGGGACAATAGGCTTGCCATCCTTCCATTGGGTGTTGTAGGGATAATTTTGTAGTCTATTCTATCTACTAAAATGGTTGTTGAATTGAGGCTTTTCATTGGTAGGAGCATTATTAATTCTATTAGTAGGTGCTTTTAAATCTTTTAATGCATTCAACACCTTATCCAATTTGTCTTCATCTTGTTTCTTATTTCCAACATTTCTTTCATTATCCTTTTTATATTTTTTATCTCCAAACAAATTTGGATCATCTCTCTTACCACCCAATTTTCCTGATATTTTCATATTGTTTTCAATATTGATAGCAATCCTAAAAGCATCTCTAAGAGTTCTTGGTTCCTTGTCCCTCAATAAATATCCCATTTTTCCATCAAAGGCATTTAAGTATGTGGTCAAACAAACATTATCATCTAGCCTCCTGACTTGAAATAGCTTATGCATACCCTTCTGAAATCTCATATTGAACTCAGTTGCAGATTCATTCTAATTTTTCCTTATAATGTTGAACTCATTCAACATGAAACTAGGATTAGGCCTATCACCATATTGTTCTTTGAAACATTTTTCAAAATAATCCCAAGTGTTAATACATTGGTCAAAGAGTCACTTAAAGAAATCTCTAGCATCCTCCACCAAAGATTGAACAAATAATTTCATGACTACATCCTCATGCTCTATCTCATAATCATTTAGCATATCAACAAATAACCTAAGATGTTCCTCACAACTAATGTCATTTTTACCAGAAAACTTAGGTACCTTATCTCTTATATCAGTTGGAAAAGCATTTGGGTAGCTAGGTATTCCATCAAAACTAATTTTCCTATAGCCTTCTAATTGCATAGGTCTTCTTTGAAAACTTGAACTAGTATCCCCACTAGGATTAACATTTTTATCTACATTCCCACCCATTTGTATATTTGACTATTTATTAGGGTCAGGAACTGATTTGGTAGATGTGGTAGGAATTAGATTACTAGTAGTAGCATTACTAAGTGGAACAATAGTACTTATAGATGGCATACCTATTTTAGTAGTAGATGGGCCAAGAGCATTTTTTGATGAGGCCTTCAAGAACTGGATCTTTCTTCTTTTTTCTACAATAGAAGCTTCAATTTTAGCTCTCTCCAATTCTTTAGCTAAATCTTCATCTTCTTTCCTTTTCCTTTCCATCTCTGTATCCTTATTTGGAATGGGTGGTGGGACCTTTGGTATTGTCAATGGTTTTCTTGTTTGGTGTCCCACCATCTTTTTCTTTCCTTTTTCGCCAATAGCAATAGCAGGCTTAGTGATCTCATGCCCATCTTTATCTTTAGGGAGGGAAGCATAACTTTGAACCTATCTAACCACAGGGCCCTCTTTATCAAACTCATGGTCTTGCAGTAAGCATTCCTGATCACTTCTCAAAGCATTAAGATCACCAAAGACATCATGTTGCAAAGTCTTAGGAGTAGAGGCAAGCATCTTGTTTCTCTCCTTCAACTCATTAATCTTTCTAAAAAGAGATTCTCTTTCTATCAGAGCATTCACTTTCTCAGCTTCTCTCTCCTTTTTTAACCTCTTGTGTATGGCATCTTGCTCTGCCAACTATAACCTTAGTGCACTCAGGTCATCTGGATATATCATACATCATCAAAACTTGATGACACATCCATATCAGTGAGATTTTGATATGGGAAATGGACCCGTCTTGGTCTCATGTGTTGCCTTCTGAACATATCCTCATCAAGATCTAAATTTGTACATCCTATCTGGAAGGTAATGAACCTTTATCTTGAAATATTGCCTCTGGGGTATCATAAAATTTGTCTTCAGAGTGGCAACTATCTGATTTAGAACTTTTGTATTGTGAATCTTCCTCATTAGAGGATGCATGTGGTGCTCTATTTCTAGTATTTCTTTATTCTCTCATGTGAGCACTAGTAGAGTCTCCATCTCTTTTGATCCAACTCTTCTTTTCTTGTCTAGGTAACTATTCTAGAGTAACCTCCGGATGTTTCATGACAAAAAACCTAGTATTCCTTCCTTTTTCCATGATCTATAGTCTATAACACTGGTTCTAATCCTTTTGAGTCACCACCCACCAAAGTGGGAAATCTCTTAAAATCTTAAAGAAAACAACTGAATACACAAGAGAAACACAAAATTCCACTAATAACTCCTATCTCTAGACTCTCCCTAGTAGAGTCACCATTTTGTTGGTTGTCTTTTCTTTTTACTTGCAAGTTTACACTATGATTGATGAACTAATGTCACTGACTCTATGACCACTCCAAAGTCTGCAAGGAAAAGGGCCAATTAACAAGGATCAACAAGGATCCTCCTACACTTTGAGCTTAGATGCTCAGGTGGGTGTACCTTTGATTCACTTCTTAAAAGGGATCACTAAATATTATGCATTTATACCATTTACAAACTAATTTAAAAGATTTTATCAATTAAATGTGCGATTGATGATGATGAACTACTTCTAGAGAATGGATCAATGCCTTAACCTAGGGCATAGAGTCACTCAATAACATATATCAACTAAAAATCCTAATTCAAACACTCTTGAACTCAGAATAAGTGCTTTGCCTATTATCCCTCTCACTCCCAAACCTAATCATCAAATTCCTATCCAACCATGAACTCACTGAAACTACCTTAAACACTTTAATCCTAACTTTGTTAGGAACTCAAAGATAATCCCACAATATTCGTTGTCTACCATATGCTAAGTCACTTTGTGACATTAACATATATGAGCCCAAGATCAAAACAAGAAGACAAACATAAATTTGAGATTGGAACTCAAGTGTATTCTCATTAAAATCTGTAGAATCTATACATTACCAAAACAACACAATGCTAGGAAACAAACCCAAAATCCAAGCTCTCCTTGTTCAATCTTTTACATTGACAATCAACATAGCATCACCAACAACCCAAAAAAGTAAAAATAGTTGCAATATATACCACTAGTCATCTTGGAATCTCAAAAATTAGGATGCAACAAGCTACGGATGACTAGGGAAAGGGTTTTACCTACGAAGCCAACTAAATTTAATCAAGAATTTATTACATTGGAGGAAAACTAGGCGATCATATCCAAGAATGATCTTCATTAATGAGAAATCTCTGAGTAATTTACTGAAGATCATGAATCTACCATGTTTATCAGTCTGATCATCTCACCTGCAACATGCCTTGAGAAAATCCTTACCCATTCCTTCACAGTATAGTCCCTCTGTAATCAATCATCCAACTCTCTGGACCACGCCATGACAGTTGACAAAATCATATCTACTAGATCTAGCCGCTTAAACATTCAATTCTAGTCCTATTGTCACTAAAACCCTTAAAGTATTTGAATCTAGAAGAAATGGCTACTTTAAGGTGCCAGACAACATATCAACAACCAGCATTCAAATCTGGATCAACTTTATATCGGCACCATCAGATCATTTCACTTTCCTGGGTTCAAAGCTTAACTCTATAGGAATCCTGGTTTACATTTATCCTTTAGTCGCGAGATCACCAAACATCTCATTAACCTCAAGTTATACTTAGTGATTACGTGACTATAGGAAACCCTTAACTTCATCTAGTGATTATGCGACTATAGACCATCTTCTCAGTTGCCAAATAAACTTTCTTCTTTCCCTGACCTGGCAACCACACAGTTCCTTCAATATCTCAATCTGGCGATCTGGCAACAAGAAAGAGAGTTTCATAGTTGCGAAATTTTTTTTACTTTTTAACTTTCTTTCTGAGACTTCGTGACCACCATTGATCTTCTTTTTTCCTCCATCCTACAATCCACATCAAGTCACAAGAACATCCCTCACTTAACTATTTGATTCAGTGACCACGAGACTAACCATGTCACTGAATCATTGGAGGTTAGCCACTTAACTGTCAGGAACCGAAGATCACGTGACCACATAGTCACTAGATCACCAAATACATACTTAACCACTAAATTCAAGAGACTACAAGACAACCCTCAGTCACCAAATCATTGAATACCTTTTATAAAATCTAAGCATACTAAGATCAATGGCTATCGTTATACCACAAGCTTAAAAATCATGCACTTCATCTCGGTGGTATAATGACAACCATAGGATCAATTTGAGCTTTACTCTTTGGAAGATTTGACCCCACTAACAAATTCCATGTCACCAAACTAGTGGTGAATCATGACTAGGCACATCATAATATCTGGCAATAGGTCCCACCTTTTATTCTACAACCATTTAGAAGATCAAACAGTCGTCGCTATACCGCAAGGTTAAACCTCATGCATCTTATATCAACATTATAGTGATAACCATGAGATCATGTTGATCTTTAACACCTCTCAGACCGAAGACCTTGGGCCCACTGACTACTGCCAACTCACTTCTTGGCAACCAAAATTCATCAGACATCTCAGCCAATGGGAAACACGCATGTCAATGCCACCTAGCAAACAGACCCACAATAATCTTTCTTTATTTGACTCTGGGAAGCACATAACTCCTAGCCATTCAATGAACACACAACTAAAACATTTTCCAAGTTGCAAGACAAATTTCTTAACTGGGGTATGGTCCGGAGATCACATGACTGAGGGAAACTCCAAGTTGTGACAACATTTCTTTACCTTGAGTTAGATCTGGAGACTCAACACCAACCACATGATCAACATCTCATCAACGGTCCTCACTCAATCTATGAACCCTTCGCTTAACTCACCTTTTATCATGCGATCTAGTGACCAAAAGGAAAACCTTACCCACCACTAAACTATGGTCAGACCTGGAGAATTAGCGATTGAGTATTCTCACAATCATTGAATGAAAGCTTAACCATGGGTTTCATTATGAGAATACAAGACTATGCAGTCGCTTAATCACCAAAAGAACTTAACCTCCCCCAAGACCTAACCATCGACCATCTATAGAATGCATGATTGAGGAGACATGAAAGCACCCGCTAGGTCACCAGATGCCATTCCTAACTGTTGAGATCATCTAACAAACCACCCACCAGGTCACTAGGCATTAATGGGGAACCGCTAGGAAATAAGAGACCTTGCGACAAAAACAAAATTGAAGTCACCAAATAGAATTACTAACCACCTAAAAACTCAGAGAACTAGCGATAATAGAAAAATTGAATTCACCGAATAGAACTACTAACCGCCTGGAAACTCAAAGAACTGGCGACTAACCAGGAGGGAAAATTGCACGTGTTATAAATCACTTAAGTGGCCAAAAAAGGTAATGAAGAATTAGAACAGGGCCTGGATAAACTAGGGTTTTTCCTTCCAACGGCTAGAAATATGAATATATGAACTAGGGTTTAAAGGCTAAAGACATAGAAAAACATTGCAGAGACCAGGGAAAAATTTATAGCCACATAAAATTCTTTCAGGTCCTAACAAATGGTTCTAAGATAAGTACATGATCACTTCATGTGGCTTGATGCACCAATAAAGATCAAAAAGGATATATTACACATTTTAATAGGATATCTGATTGGTGATAGACAGAGGGAATACAAACAAATAGACAAGAATAAACTATGTGAACACACACATGCTAATTTGGATGGTAGAGGTATGAAGTTATTTACTATTGATGGCCCAAGTTATCCACTATTGATGGCCCCGATCTGAGACTTTCAAGTAGCATCATATCCTACTGAATCTTTGAGTCATTTCAGGTAGACTGTATACCTTGAAGAGAAGTTGACATTGCATACAAGATTGTGAAGAAAGATATGAAGATATATCTATGTGAGATATTATTATTTAGAAACTAAATGATAACATGAACAAAATAAGGAAGGAAAAATGCAATATTTTAAAGTTCAGATCATTACTGGTATACATATTATTTTACTCTCTAATATTATTTCCTACAATTGGTGTAGTAGTGTGGAATGTAGACAAACCAAATATTTATCAAATCAATGAATTCATTTAGAGTATATGAGAAAATTTTGACATGGTGATGAATTACTATTTTGCTAAATTTCAAGATAGAATGCATAAGCAGTTTAGGATTCCACCCCATCTTGTGAAACAATATAAGGATAAAATATGATTTGAAGTAAATACCGACACCTGTATAGTAAGAGATGTGAAGCCAAGAACCATGTGGCTACCAACTATGGGATATGAAATAAATATTGATGCTACATCAATACAAATTAAAGGATTACTAGAGAACCCAAATCGAAAAGATAGCCACTTGGTATGGCACTTATGAGGAAGTTAAGGACACAATAAAACTAGGTATCTTGTAACCTAAGGCAATAAGAAAGACCAACATGATGATCAATAATTTGTCAAGAAATTTAAGTGTTGTTGCTAATGAAGATGAAGCTAAACCATTAGAGGTCAAAGGGAAAAAGGTTAGAATGACACAAGTAACCCCCAATCCAATTGGTGTAAGACCACTGACAAGGTCTTCCTCTACACCAAAAGAGAAGAAGAAAGAAGAAATTGAATCATCTAAGACTAAAACTTACTCTAGAGAAAAGAAGGCCATTGGGAAGCCTAGAAGAAAGTTGAAATTGCAACAAGAAAGTGAAATTGAATTTGAGGATGTTTCACAATTCAAGGTTGTCCCAAATCAGCCACCGAAAATTAAAAAATTTGATGAGTCACTCAAAGTACTTAATAAATATGAAGGATATTTAGGTTTGAAACAAATCAAATATGAGAAAAGTACTGATAAATAAAAGGATAAGATTGAAGAAGCTATTGTGTTTACCTTACAAAAATTTAGAACCACACCAGCTAAGATAGCCCCATAAATAGTAGATGACCTATATCAGAAGATTGATGCTAGATGGAAATATGCCCTAGCATCTAAGAAGTGAATGAGGGAGAGATCCTTTGCTATCACTATAAAAACCCTAAAAAAAAGGGAATCAAATATACACTACAAGAATAATCCAAGAGATTCCTAGTGAAGAGAAGAGTTCTAAAAATTATGGTTGGTAAATTAGAAGAAGTACAAAGTGAAACTGATAGTCTATATTGGAGAAATAAATTTTATATTAGTCAACCAAAAATGATGAAGAGATCAAAGAAAAAATAGGGAATTCACATCTAATTGACTTGACAACTAACTAAGATGAGGTCACCATAGATGATATTACTATTGGAAACTACAATTGAAACAATTGTTGTATTGTCATTGATGTCAAACCTTAACTGGTAAGATAATTTCTATCTAGGAGAGTACCATATCTATTGATTGATGAAAAGGATTAGGGAAAGGAGATAACAAGAGAACCTAAGGAAAGGTTGAGTTATTCAATACTTCAATGGGTACTTGATTAGTTGGCACATTGACAAGATAATGTATTATTTATCTAAGTAAGAAGATAGACTAAAGAAGTAGGCTTAACCAAGAAAAAGTGAAGAAATCTAGTTTAAGCCGAGTGATGTTAGTGTCGATCAAGCACCAGTATATGCTAAGTAAATTTTGTGTTGACCAAATAGTAGTTTATACCAAGTGATAGGAAATTACCAAGAAAAGATAGTGTTAGCTGAGGAAGATAGTTTGTAGGAATGACCAAGTTACGCAGTGATGACCGAGGAGAAGAACATAGTATTGACTGAGTGTCAGTAATTTACATTTTAAGGAATAATTGAGATCCCTAACCGACATAGTTGAATTCTTGGTATATGTAAATCATGGTGACTTTATTAATCAATTTTATGGAGCATTTAATACATGGTAAATCATTTTATTATGGATTCAATGAAGAGTTTGAAGATGTATCTAGAAGGAAGGATGAAGAACTTAAATGATGGGAGGATTCAATGAATATGACCTAACCTAAGATCTATGAAGGAGATTAAGAGGAAAGAGATGGATCTACCTAACCAAAGAGGTATAAAGAAAAACCTAATTGTGAGGTTACAGTAAGGAGCTAGAGTTGTTGATGTTATTGAATGATAAGTCTAAGTAGAAGGCTGAAGTTGAGAAGAGTTGTGATTTCTTGAAGTGAATTTTGAGAAGATCAGTGATGGAGATGGAAATGAAGCTCAGCCCGTAAATCAACATATATGTGGGAAGGGGATTTTTATTTGAAAAGTGAGTTGTATGTTTTTCAGATTAGAAACTGAATAAGATAAAATAGTATGCATGCCAAAATGAATAGGGTTGAAATAGAATCACCTAATTGAATGGGGGAATATTAGATCTACTTCTAAATCCAAAGTCCCAAAGGAGAAATCCAAATTAACCAACCAAAAGTTTAATGCACAATTGAATCAATCTATGGAGAATATGAATGAAGAAGAAAAACCTTATATTTCACTATGAATAATATATGCTTGAAATATGAAATAATTGAAAGGCAAATACTAACCTCAAAATATGGTAAATCTAGAAAATGTTGATTTTTGATGTTAGTGCATAGTTTTGAGCAATTGTACAACCTGTTTCAGACCAGAAATGCTAAGATGAAGAAAACCCAGGAAAATTTTATCTTTCTGATAGTAGGTAGTCCTTGACCCCGATAAAAGGTCAAAGACTACTTTGGGATTCTAAAGGTCATCTTTGACTTTGTTCATGGATCTCAAAAGTTTGTCGAAAAGGGTATCCAAATCAAAGCTCTGATCCATAGTTCTGCACCTGTACCTACAAGAAAAAGAGGGTTTTTTTGTTTTGATGGGGGGTTTGCCTTGATCAAACCCCAATTTAGTAATTAAACTTAAAATTGAATTGAAATTGTAACATGTATAAACAAAGAAAATGAAAGAATTCACCTTGCTTATGTTGAAGTCCTTGTAGAGGATTCAAATCCTTGAATCCACAAGTAGCGATGCTCCAATTAATATAGAAATATGTAGGATGTCTCAAATCAATGGCATTTGATCTTCAACGCCAATCTTGAATGGATCTTTGGATATGAGGAGGCTTGGATGAATGTGGATTGAAAAATCTTCAAGGGGGCTCCAAAGAGATTGAATCCTTTAATGGCTAACAATGGATCTCCTTGATGAATGCTTTTTTTCTTTCCTTCTCCTCCTTGCTTTCTTGATTTCACTTGAGGGCTTGAAAGATGATATTGATTGTAAAACTTTATTGAGAGATTGGATATGAAAACTTCATGGAGTAAATGAGAGAGTAAGGCTTCCTTTTATAGTGATCTAGGGCATAAACTTCTAGAGAAGGCCAACATTGGAAAATTAAATCCCAATTAACCTTAAACCCTAGAAATGGACCCAAATTAAATGAAATTGAAAGATTTACCATTCCAAAACTTGAAATGGTCGACCCAAAAGAGGGAAAATAAATCTTTCCGAAACCCGACACCCAAAAATCATGGGAACCTGAAATTTGAACCCTGGGTCAAGGATGAGGTAGACCCTTCCCTAGGTCAGGGTTGATGTCATCCTTGACCTAGGTTAGGGTCAAGGTCATCATTTAATCTCAAGGTCTTCTTTGACCTTGAGGTCAGAAACCTCAGGGCCTCAATCCAGAATGCTAGCAAATGCAGAAATAAAGTGAAAATAGGTGGAGAGAGAAGCAGAATCAGGGGGGAAAAGCTAGATACATGAAAAGACCTAATCAAAGCACTTAACATGACCCTAGATTACTCACTTAGATGGTTAAATTCTCTTAACATGGAAGTGCTTCCATTTTAAGATGATACATTAAGCCCCCACTTTAGCAAGAGTATAGACTTGATGCAAACTCTTGGTAGAGGATATGAAGATGAAAAGATAATATTATCGTAATCAAAGGGACAAAGAGAAACCTCAAGCCCCCAAGGACTCAAGTATTCATCAAATCCAAGATCAAAATAAGAGAGACATCTCTAGAGAGAGAGAGAGAGAGAGAGAGAGAGAGAGAGAGAGAGTGATTATCTCGCCCAATGAGAACTTATGTCCCATTTTGAAACACACAAGGAAACAATGCAACCAAAGAGATGGAATTGAACTACCTAGTGAATGTGGCTACTCACTAGTCAACCCATCAAGGATTCACCCTTAGGAATATTCTATTCCATAAGATAAAAGCTAAAAACAAAAGAGATCCAGTCTTAAGGACACCTTTGACCGTAAGGGATAAAAAATATATTTGAAACTAGAGGGATCAAGAGATCCTAAAATATAAATCCATGCTTTAAGGATTAGTCACTAATCCAAAAAGGGAGAAAATGTATCTTGAAAAATAATATGTGTATTGAAAAGTGCATGTGTGCAACAAGTGAGAAGAGCATATGCCCCCATGTTAAAGTCATTGCTAACACTTTAACAGGAGAAATGGCTTTAACAAAAACATAAAAAACTCCACTGATTACAGTTCCACTATGAGATGCCCCCATCCAAAGACAAATCAAGGGAATACCACATAGACATACAGAGAACACAAAAGGGATCTACCTGTCATGGGGTCAGTATGATCATAAGGTAATATATATATATATATATATATATATATATATATATATATATATATATATATATATATATATATATATATATATATATATATATATATATATATATATATATATATATATATATATATATATATATATATATCTGTGTGTGTGTGTGTGTGTGTGTGTGTGTGTGTGTGTGATATTATTGCAAATGAATTGACATCATTCCCCAAATAAAGTAGAACTACAATCACAAAGGAGGAAAGATCACATAATATATACAAAGAAGAATCTTTTTAGACCATGACATGGAGACCAAAAAGAATCAATGCTACCACATCTTGAATCCAAGAAGATTACACAAGGAAACATTTACGAACAATAGCACAATTACAACATAACATGAAACAACATATAGAAGAATAGAGATACATATAGAGGAATTGTAAAATAGGTTTGATTCCTTTATCACCTTGCACCAATTGAGTAACAAGGGTCATATAAAAGAATCTAACAACATTTAGCAAACACATCATGGGAGAAACATAGTACAATAGGAAAACACACAACAAAGCTACCACAAAGGACAAGCCAATCAAGTGTGCCACCTACTCTCCCCATCTCATTGTATATCATTTAGGGAGGGTGGGTAACTTGTAAGAGGGACTACATCCAACATAGTAGGAATGATAGCCAGTTCCAAACAAGGATCCTCTTGAGAATCATCATGTTTGATACTAGTTGTAAGAGTTAATTGTGCTAAAAGCATATTAGGTAAATTAATGTCAATGTCAATAGTCTCATATTCATGATTAACATCATTAGTATCATCAACAGTATCTTCTTCATCCAAATTAATCAAAATAGGATCTAAGATAAAAATAGAATCATCATAATCATGCATCTTCACATCATTATTAGTAACAACATCATGCATAGTCTTATCCAAAGAAGGTAGAGATCTTTGAAGAATTTTTTTTTGAGCTTTATCATGAGCATGACGCTTCTTATGACATTCATTAGCTGATCAATTACATTTTTCTTTACTTGAAATAGGTTGAGAACGAGGAACAATCACAAGATCCTTCACATGTTCTTTAGGAAGATCAATAGGATTATTAACAATAGGAGGAACTTGATTAATAAAACTAGAAGCCATAGTTAAAGGAGGTATAGAAGGTGTAGGAAAATGACCATGATTAACATCCATAGGAGGTATGCTTAATTCAAGAATATTACAATTCTTATAGGATTGATATGAATGGAAAAGATTATCAGGTCGAGGAGGACATGAATTAGGTAATGAAGGCCAAAGGAAATCAAGAGCAGCTCAATCTCTAGGCCTAGAAGGTTGATATAAACTATGATTAACCATCTTCAATTCTTCATCATGAACAAATTTAAGACACTTATGGATAGTTGAAGCAACAACATGCATGAAATTTAGCCATGGAAAACCAAGCTTAACTTGAAATTGATCAGAAGTAGGAACAACAACAAAGGTAGTGTTCACAATTTTTCCACAAAGTTCAACCAGTAAGTTAATAGAACCAAATGATGGATAAAGAAAACCATTAAAAGTTTGACTCCACACATCAGATGTATCATAAGAATCATGTTGTAAGCTTTTCATAAAAAGATTTTCTTAAGTAATAACATTGAATAAGGATGCAAGATCAACAAGACAGCCATGAGTAGGTTTCTGAGAAATCCTAGCATAAATATAAAGGGGACCATCAAGAGCTTTAATAGTCTCAGAATCATCAAATGTAATCAAAAGTTCTCGAGGTCTTTTATTCTTAGGTTGTCGAGATTTAGGTTGAGTTTTCAATTTGGGCTTAGGTTTTGGTTGAGGCTGAGATTGAACTTGAGGTCAAATCTGAGGTTGAGATTGAGGTGGAGATACAGATTAACCAACATGCTCCACTTGATTAACAATGTGATTGAGATCATCCATCTTTGAATCATACACAATTTCCATAGAAGATGGTTGAGCAATGGTATTAGTATCATGCACAAGTAAAGGATTCATATAGATTTGAAGGTTTTGATTAGGAGGAGAGACATATTTGTTCCCACTACCATCAAGATTATCAATAGATAGGACATTAGAATAAATTAAGTCTTGAACCTTATGTTTTAAAGAATAATATTTCTCAGTATCATGACCATTCTGACGATGATATTGACAAAAAGATTTGTGATCAAAAGATTTAGATGCAATCGTAGCAGGTAAAAGATGTCAAATAGAAGGTAAAGTAATCATATTAGTAGTTAACAACCTATTCATAATAGAATGTAAAGATTTAGAAAGAGGAGTAAATGTATGATTTAATTGAAAAGTAGTGGATGCAGAAGTGGCATTGTGAGATGCAACATCAACTTGATTAGCAACTGCATTTGCTTGTTTGTTTATCCTAACATAGTTGTTGAATTTTTTAAATTTGTTTGGATTAGGAGTAGCATCACTCTTATCAACAAGTAGAGGGGCCATTTGAGTGTTTCTCTCAAATTGACTCACTTGTAATTGGTAATGATGATGTCCTACACAAAGTTGTTGAAAAGAGGTAAATTCAATAAGAAGAATCTTATCTCTAATATCCTTTTGCAAATTTGAAATAAACATACATTGAATATCTTTATTAGGAACAGGATAGGAAATCTGAGCATGCAAATGCTTAAATCTACAAATAAATTTAGTTAATTTTTCCTTAGCACTTTGTTTACAATGCATCAAATCAGTCAAAGACACTTGCGAGCCAATGTTGTTTTGAAATTTTTGAATAAAGGCATTAGAAAGTTTTGGAAATGAATCAATAGAATAAGGAGGCAAGGAACAATACCATTGTAAGGCCTTGTCATAAAAATTTCTAGCAAACAGTTTGGTTAAAATCATATGGTCATGAGCATAATCACTACAAAGGATTTGAATTGTTTTGACATGATGAATGTGGTCTCCTTTTCCATTGTAATTCTCAAGATGAGGCATATCAACTTGTTGAGGAACAAGAATACGAATAATGTCTAGGGACAAATGACTTCCCATGTCACATGTAGGAATGCTAAACTTGTTTAAAGTTAAGGAAGCAAGTTGTTGTTGTAGGGATGACACAGTTTGAGCCAAACTGATGTTTTTTGAATCATTAGATGAAATAGGAGCAACATTAGAAACACTAGGTAAAGTGTAAGAAGCTGCAAGAATTGAAGATACAACTGGAGGAATAATTGGAACTACAGTTGGAAGAGGATTGGAATAAGTAAAAGGAACATTATGATATGAAGGTTGTGATTTAGGAAGGGACATAGGAGGAATACTCATAGGAATAGAGGGAACCGTCATAGTCACCAAAGAAGGAGCATAGGTAGGAACACTAGGTAAAGGATTATAAGAGGGTTCTACACTAGTGATAGGAGGAATCAACCCTAAGTCTTCAGCTTCTTGAGCTAAAGGTTTAACATTTGAATGCATGAGGTGAGTAATACCACGAAGAAGATTAACACCTTGATCACTATCACAAAGAAGTTTCTTAAGAGAGAAGAGTTTTGCTCCATAATAAGATTGGAATCATGAAGAATCAAATTATCATCTGGGACCCTAAGGAAAGGAGAGGAAGATTTAGGATCAAAGGCACCCATGGGTCTACAACTTCTTCTAACCAAAATTTTATAAGTAGGACTAGTAGTAGTAAATCTCATAAACCAATACAATGTAAATGAACTAAACTAAGAACACATAAAGCATGACTATTTTTGTATTTTTGAAATATAAATGCCAAAAATCTAATTGGCATGCAAGATTTAACACAAAGGGAAAATCTAACATCAACAAGATAAAAGGAAATATAACACCACAAAACACAATAGAACATCTAATTCCACAAAAGATAGGAGAGTAAGTCTTTCAAGTTCACCAAAATGAATAATGAAGGTGAACACACAAGATAATAAAGAGAAATCTAACACCAAAAAGAAAGAGAATAAGCTAGCCAGGTTCACCAAAATGAATAAGATGAAATAGTATGAATGCCAAAATGAATAGGGTTGAAATGGAATCACCTAATTGAATGGGGGAATATGAGATCTACTTCTAAATCCAAATTCCCAAAGGAGAGATCCAAATTGATCAACCAAAAGGTTAATGCACAATTGAATCAATCTATGGAGAATATGAATGAAGAAGAAAAACCTTATATTTCGCTATGAATAATATATGCTTGAAATCTGAAATAATTGAAAGGAAAATACTAACCTCAAAATAGGGTAAATATGGAAAATATTGATTTCTAATGTCTGTGCATAGTTTCAGGCAATTCTACAACCTATTTCATACAGGAAATGCTGAGACAAAGAAAACCCAAATTTTTTTTATCTTTCTGGCAACGGGTAGTCTTTGACCTCGATAAAAGGTCAAAGACTACTTTAGGATTCTGAAGGTCATCTTTGACTTTGTTCATAGATCTCAGAAGTTTTTCGAAAAGGGTATCCAAATCAAAGCTCTGATCCGTAGTTCTGCACTTGTACCTGCAAGAAAAAGAAGGTTTTTGTTGTTTGGATGGGGGGTTTGCCTTGGTCAAACCCCAATTTAGGAATTAACCTTGAAATTTAATTGAAATTTTAACATGCATAAAGAAAGTAAATGAAACAATTCACATTTCTTATGTTGAAGTCCTTGTAGAGGATTCAAACTTGAATCCACAAGTAGGGATGCTCCAATGAATGTAGAAATATGTAGGATGTCTCAAATCAATGGCATTTGATCTTCAACACTAATCTTGAATGGATCTTTGCATATGAGGAGGCTTGGATGAATGTGGATGGATAAATCTTCAAGGGGGCTCCAAAGAGATTGAATCCTTCAATGGCTAACAATGGATCTCCTTGATGAATGTTTGAATGCTTGAATGGATGATTGAATACTAGGCTTGAAGATGAATGAATGCTTGCTTTCTTTCCTTCTCCTTCTTGCTTTCTTGATTGCACTTGAGAGCTTGAAAGATGAGATTGATTGCAAAACTTGATTGAGAGATTGGATATGAAAACTTGATGGAGAAAATGAGAGAGGAAGGCTTCCTTTTATAGTGATCTAGGGAATAAACTTCTAGATAAGGCCAACATTGGGGAATTAAATCCCAATTAACCTTAACCCCTAGAAATGGACCCAAATTAAATACAATTTAAGGATTTACCATTTCGAAACCAGACACCCAGAAATCATGGGAACCTGAAATTTGAACCCTGGGTCAAGGATGAGGTAGACCCCACCCTAGGTCAAGGTTGAGGTCATCCTTAATCTAGGTCAAGGTTGAGATTGTCATTGACCCTCAAGGTTGTCTTTAACCTTGAGGTCAAAAACCTCAGGACCTCAATCGAGAATGCTAGGAAATGTAGAAATAAAGTGAAAATAGGTGGAGAGAGAAGGAAAATCAGGAGGGAAAAGATAGATACATGCAAATACCTGATCATGGCCCTTAACATGACCCCAGACTACTCACTTAGAGGGATAAACACTCTTAACATGGAAGTGCTTCCATTTTAAGATGATACAAAAACTAATGTTACTTTTTAACCATTGTATCAGTCTAAATCCTTTAATCATGGTTGACCTAGCAGTCATTGTATAAATCCTTTAATCAAGGTGGAATCCTAATGGAATGTACTTAAATCCTTTAACCAAGTCACTTTTGATAGAGTGTTTAAATCCTTTAACAGGGTCACACCTAGCTGTGTGTTTGTAAACCTTTAATAGGGTTGGATTTTCACAGAGCTCACTTTAGAAGAGTGAAATAGCAGTAGCATGTTACAAAGTGGTTTTCCCAAGTTGGGTTTCCACTATAATTATGGTGTTATACTTTTTTGAATGTTTTAATGTGAATATTACTATATGATGCAAGTTATTTACATTTGGACAAAGAGAACTTCCCTGCATGGCAGAGTGTGATGAAATTGTATCTAGCTAGTATTGGTGATTCGATGAAGTACTATGTGGAACATGACTATGTTATACCCGCTACACCTTTGACTGCCAAGGAGATGAAATCAAAATAAGAACATAATCAAGAAATGTTGGAGATTGCATCTACCTTAAGCTATCTTGAATTTAAAGATATCAAAGACTGCACTACTACAAAGAAAATGTGGGATACTCTTGCAACTATGTATGGAGTTGATACAAATGTACTGAGAGCAAAAGCTAAAAGTTTGAGAGGTAAGTTTGATGAAATGAAAATGCAAGAAGGTGAAAATATTTCTTAGTACTATGGTAGAATTAAGGAGATAGTGAATTCTATAAGAGGAGATAATAGAAACATTGATGATGAGACTGTTATTGGTAAGGTATTGAGAAATTTTCTTCTTATCTATGCTACCATAATTTTTGTAATTCAAGAATCAAGATGCAACCCTAGTAATGTTCTAACTCTAGAAAGTCTTTTTGGTAAACTTACTACTTTTGAGCTATCTAACTATGATAATTAAATTGTTCCCAATGTTGAATCTACATTCAAGTCACAAATGGTTTTGCATAATTCTAAGAGAGAAAAAGAAAAATGTGTGAAAAGTGATAGTGACATTGATAGTGATAGTGAAACTTATGATGAGGAATTAGATGATCTTGAGGCACTCATGCCTAGAAGATTAAAAAGAGGAAAAGGAAAATATAAAGGTAAACTTCCTATAATCTATTTTTCATGTAACAAAGTTGGCCATACTATAGCAAGATGTCTTGATAGGACTGACAAGGCTGAGGAAAGAGAAAGAAAGTACAAGGATAGGAGAGACAACATAGATAACCAAAGGTACAAAGACTAAAAGGATAAAGGTAAGAAATATTTTTATATTGATGAAGAGGAAACTAGTAGTGACACTGACAATTGTGATAATGAAGTAGTTTATGTTGCTATGAAAGAAGATTCTGATGAAGATGAGAAAAATGCACTTATTTCCTATGTGAGTAAAGGTAATAAATGGATTATTGATAGTAGTTTCTCACATCACATGATTAGTGATAAAAGTAAATTTGAAACCCTAGATCATTAAAAAGGTAGAAGTGTTAAGTTTGGTAATGATGCACCATGTCCTATAAGAGGTAAAGGATTAATTAAGCTCACAGATAAAATCACATGTTAAAATGACTATTGGGTTGATGGTCTTAAATAAAATTTTCTAAGTGTTGTATAGTTGAACAGTACTAGTTACCGAGTGGAGTTTCATCACGGAAAGGATAAAATATTTGATGCCACTAGTGAACTAATTGGAGTGGAGAATAGACTAGAGGTAACTTGTTCTATCTAGACCTATCTGAAGAGACATGTTTGTTTACACAATTTGACGATGTATGGTTATGGCATAAGAGGTTGTGTCATGTAAATTTGGACAATTTGGTAAATATTAGTAAAAATAAGAAAGTTAGAGGCTTGCCGAGATTGAAGAAACTTGATAATGTGATGTGTAAACAATGTCAGTTGGAAAAAAATGAGAAAGTCTAGTTTCAAGAGCAAGCAATTTATTTTTGAAAATATTTTGGAATTGGTTCATACTGACCTTTGTGGACCTATGGGTGTACAAATTTATTGTGGTGATAAGTACTTTATTCTATTTGTTGATGACTGCACTAGGATGATGACTGTAATGTTTTTGAAAGAAAAATCTAATGCATTTTAGTTGTTTAAGTGGTATTTGGAAAAAGTTGAAAAAGAAATAGGTAGAAGCCTGAAATGTCTGAGATTTGACCAAGGTGGAGAGTTTATATCAAATGAGTTTAATCTATTCTACAATTATAGAGGAATAAAGAGATAGATGTATGCATCAAGAACACCTCCACAAAATGGCATAGCTAAGAGAAGAAACAAATCAATTATGGATTGTGCAAGAACACTGATGATTGAGAAAAATTTTGCACAAAAATACTAGAGAGAAGCTGTAAGTACAATTGTTTATACCTTAAATTGAGTACAAATCAAGAAAAAAATAAATGCTACACCTTACGAGTTATGGCATGGATATGCACCTAATGTGAAATACTTTAGAATCTTTGTGAGTAAATGCTATATACTAAAAGATAATAGGAATGAATAATTTGATACAAAAAGAGATGAAGGCATATTCCTAGGTTATTCCACTAAGAGAAAAGCTTATAAGTGTTTGAATTCTAACACTAACAAAGTTGTGGAAAGTGAAAATGTTAGAGTTGATGAATATTTAGAGAAGAATGAACTAGAAGGAAAACAAGAACCTAAAGATTATAGATCTTTTGTGTACATGGAAGAAGGAGAGGCAAGTAACACACTTACACCAAATGAAAAGTCACGGGTAAGCAATGCCAAGCATCAGGAGGATGTTGTTGAACATCAGGAGGATAATAAAAAGCAATCAAAAGAAGAAACTAATAATTTGTATGATGAACTTGAAGATCAAGAAGAAAATAAATCTGAACCTACATTAGCACAATATGTAAGAAGACATAAGCCTAAGAAAATAATTGGAGATAAGAAATATGGAATCTTGACAAGAAGTAAGTTGAAAAACCCTACATGTTTACTATGTGAGTTTGAGCTTTAAAATGTAAAAGATAATTTAGATAATGATGACTAGATACACACTATGAATGAAAATATAGATCATATAGAAAAGAATGGTACGTGGACTTTGGTGCTAAGACCTGAAGATAAGAATGTTATTGGGACAAAATGGGTATTTAGAAACAAGCTTAATGAACATTGACACATCACAAGGAGTAAGGCAAGAATGGTATGCAAGGGTTATGCACAAGAAGAAGGAATAGACTATGGGGAAAACTTTATCACTATAGAAAGATTAGAAGAAGTGAGAATGGAGTATGTAAATACAAAGGAACAACTAGTAGACATACTCAAAAAAGATTTACCAAAAGATGCTCATGAATATCTTAGAGGTAAACTAGGGGTGATACCCCTAACTAAGGTTTCCTAGTCAACTAGGAGTACTACATCAAATATTCCACACAAAATATCTGACAAATTTATATAGAAAAGGTCATACTTTAGGATCTTCCTAGAGTTGTGAGAAGTATAGAAAGGTTGATAAATAGTCACAAGCAAGATGATAGAGGGAGAAATACTATATACTGACCTGACAAAAAGACATCTACATGTGGAAGATGTAAGTGATAGATACTGCTTTTGCATTACTCTCAAAGAGGTAGAGATTCAAATGAAAACATTGAGGGAGAGATTCAGAGAGATCAAAGATTCAGAGGGAGTAACTGTGTGAATGGTAAAGTAAGGAGAAGTTGTTGTGAATAAGAATGAAGCTAAGGATATTATACAAATCTGATGCACATAATTTTTTTTGGATTTGTTGGTAAATCATGTGTTTTTCATGTGGTGTTTCCATCAATGCCAAAGAGGGAGATTGTTAGAAACTGCAATTGAAACAATTGTTTGTCAAACCTTAACTAGGAAGATAGTTTCTATCTAGGAGAGTACCATATCTATTGATTGATGAAAATGTTAGGGCAAGGAGATAAAAAGAGAACCTAACGAAAGATTGATTTAATTGATACTTCAATGGGTACTTGATTAGTTGGCACATTGATAAGATAATATATTGTTTATCTAAGTAAGAAGGTAGACTGAAGAAGTAAGCTTAACTGAGAAAAACTATAGAAAACTATTTTAAGCCAAGTTATGTTAGTGTCGACCGAGCACGAGTATATGCTAAGTAAATTAAGTATTGACCGAACATCAATTTGTACCAAGAGACAAAAAATTACCAAGAAAAGATAGTGTTAGCCAAGGAAGATAGTTTGTAGAGATGACTGAGTTACACAGTGATGACTGAGGAGAAGAACACAGTGTTGACTAAGTGTTAGTAATTTATATTTTAAGAAAGAATTGAGATCCCTAGCTGACATAGTTGAATTCTTGGGATATGTAAATTGTGTTGACTTTATTAATGAATTGTATGGAGAATTTGATGCATGGTAAATCATTTTATTATGGAATCAATGAAGAGTTTGAAGATGTATCTAGAAGTAAGGATGAAGAACTTAAATGATCAGAGGATTTTATGAATCTGACCTAACCTAAGATCTACAAAGGATATTAAGAAGAAAAAGATGGATATACCTAACTAAAAAGGTATAAAGGAAAACCTAATTGTGAGTTTATAGTAAGGAGATGAAGTTTTTGATGTTATTGACTAATAAGTCTAAGAAGAAAGATGAAGTTGAGAAGAGTTGTGATTACTTGAAGTGAATTACAAGAAGATCAGTGATGGAGATGGAAATGAAGCTCAGTTAGTAAATTAACATATATGTGTAAAGAGGATCTATATTTGAAAAGTGAGTTGTATGTTTTTTAGATCAGAAACTACTATTACTTTCTAACCATTGTATCAGTCTAAATCCTTTAATCAAGGTTGACCTAATAGTCATTTTATAAATCCTTTAATAAAGGTGTAATTCTAATAGAATGCACTTAAATCCTTTAACTAGGTCACTTCTGACAAAGTTTTTAAATCCTTTAATAGGGTCACACCTAGCAATGTGTTTGTAAACCTTTAACAGGGTTGGCTTTTCATAGAGATCACTTCAGAAGAGTGAAATATTAGTAGCATGTTACAAAGTGGTTTTGCCCAAATTGGGTTTCCACTATAATTCCGGTGTTATACCTATGTGAATTTTTTAATGTGAATGTTGCTATATTCTACAAGTTATTTACATTTGGATAGTGGAATGCATGTTAAATGTTTCTGATATATACTTTAGTAACTGAGTTGAGT
The DNA here is from genome assembly GCA_027943335.1 of Chamaecyparis obtusa. NCBI lineage: Eukaryota > Viridiplantae > Streptophyta > Pinopsida > Cupressales > Cupressaceae > Chamaecyparis > Chamaecyparis obtusa. Next base: position 248,035 of record BSBK01005022.1, read on the forward strand.
TGGTCATTAGATCTGAGATTATTGAAGTACTAGAAATTTCAATTAGTACATCTAGACCTGAGAACAACTAGTTCACCCCCCCCCCCCCTCTTTTTTGTTCTAAATAATTCTAACAATTACAGATAAAGATCCTATAGATGAAAGAAAATATGATGAGAATGTAATGGCAACTGAGGCCAAAGATACTAAAGAGATGAATCAAGATGATTTAGCCAAGGAAAGATTAATGGAAGAAGAGCCTTTTATTGAACATATATTGAGTTTTCCTAATCTCAGAGGTAACTAAAGATGTACCCATAGATGTAGATGCCCCCACCAAGCAAGAAAAAGAAAGTGAACAAAAAGAAACAACATAGTTGGTAACTCCTATCGATACTATAGAACAAGAGAAACAACAAGAAAAAGAGAAAGTAAAGGACATAAAACAAGAGAAGAAAGAAAAGAAACAAGAGAAGAAGGAAGAGAAGAAGAAAGAGAAGAAGGAAGAAGAAAAGAAGGAAGAAAAATAAGAGAAAATCAAGGACACCACCACTACACAATTTGATGCAAAGAAGGTATTTATAGAGAAGAATAAATCCAAAAAGAGGAAGCATGAAAAAGGGGTTGATTTAAACGAAACTATCATTATTCCTAAGGTTGATATTTCAACTTTGAGCCCCAAAGAACTATTTAAGTTTGGAGACTTATTGAAGAGGAAAGTTGCTCAAGACAAATTTATTATAAAGAAGGAAAAGACTAATTTTTTGGAGAATGTTAAAGATATATTACATGAAAGTGTAACAGAGGCTGATGTAAATAAAAAAGTAAATATCTACAGCTAACTAAGTGAACTTGTGAGCCAAATGAACAAACCTAATACCGAGTGTTAGAATTATTTAGAATAACTGAGAGGGGGGGTGAATCAGCTATCCTCAGGCCTAGATGTACCAATTGAACTTTTCAGTACTTCAAAAGCTTAGATCTAATCAGGAATTCAACTCGATCTCTATAGTATATATCAAAAACATATAACATGCATTCCACTATCCAAAAGTAATTAACTTTCAGAATATAAAGCTTTCGACAACATTCACATCAAAAACATTCACACAAGTATAACACCAAGATTTATAGTGGAAATCCAATTTGGTAAAAACCACTTTGTAACATGCTACTGATTTTCACTCTTCTAAGGTGAGCTCTGTGAGAAGCCAACCGGGTTAAAGGTTTACATACACACTGTTAGGTGTGACCCTGTTAAAGGATTTAAAACATTTTGTCAAAAGTGGCCTAGTTAGAGGACTTTAAAATATCCCATTAGAATATCACCTTGATTAAAGGATTTATACAATGACTGTTAGGTCAACCTTGATTAAAGAATTTAGACTGATACAATGGTTAGAAAGTAATAGTAGGTTCTGATTTGAAAAACATGCAACTCACTTTACAGATATAGGTCCACTTCACACATTAGATAATTTAATAACTGACCTTCATTTTCATCTCCATCTCTAATCTTCTTGCAATTCAATTTAAGAAATCACCAGAACTTTGTTTAGCTTCTTCTTAGCTTCTCCTTTAGCCTTGTGCTTAAAATTATTAGTCAATAACATCAACTTCTTCCCCACACTATAACCTCACAATTAGATTTTCCTTTATACCTCTTCGATCAGGTAGATTTTTGTCACTTAATCTCCTCTCTAGATCTTAGGTTTACATTAGATTCATCAAATCCTTCCATTTTTATGTACTTCGTCTTTCCTTCTAGATACATCTCAAAACTTCTCTTTGAATCCACAAGAAAATGATTTACCATGCATTAAATGCTCCATAGAATTCATTAATAAAAACATATTTTACTTATCCCAAGAATTCAACTATGTCAGCTCAGATCCTCAATTCTTTCTCCAAATGTAAATTACTAACACTTGGTCAATATTGTGTTCATCTCCTCAGTCATCACTATGTATCTCGTTCATCACTACAAATTGTCTTCATTAGAAAATACTATCTTTTCTTGGTAATTTTTTGTCACTCAGTAATTACTGATGTTTGGTGAATACTAGATTTACTCGACATATACTAGCACTCAATCGACACTAATATCACTTTGCCTAAACTAGATTTCTTCACTTTTTCTTGGTTAAGCCTACTTTTCCATTCTTTCTTCTTACTTAGATAAACAGAACATTACCTTGTCAATGTGCCAACTAATTAAGTATCCATTGAAGTATCAAATAACTCAACCTTTCTTTAGGTTCTCTTGTTATCTCCTTTTCCAAATCCTTTTCATCAATCAAAAGATATGTTACTCTCCTAGATAGAAACTAACTTACCAGTTAAGATTTGACATCAATGACAATATAATAATTGTTTCAAGGATGAATTCTCTCACCTTACAGATAGCCTTATTATTGAGTATGTGATTGCATATGAATCTTATGAGTTGTAATGGATTAAGATATTACTCAGTAGGATACATGATAATTTGTTTTGGATTGGTGAATTCCCTATCCATATTACAATTGATTTCATTCATGAGATGATATGACTTTCTAAGGTCGGTGCCCTTCTTCCAACAAGAAAAGATGTCAGAAAAAAAATTTGATCCGGCATGTTAGTCTAGGAGTGATAAGCGGTGCATGACCATTGATCCCATAGATGAGAAAGACATCAAACTCATGGCTATGATCCTTGGTTACAAGTTTCAACATGAAAATAGAGTAAATAGTGTAGTCGTAGCTATAATTTTGGTAGTAATAAGGATAGTAAAAGAAAATGGATAGTTTGATCTTTGTGAGATCTTGCACACACAATTGATAGACAACATTAGAGCTATAAAGCATGACAAGAGAAAAGTATTCAGGTTCATCTCACTAATCATATACATGTACTTTCATATAGTTGGTAACGTTTCTGATCTTTACCTAGAAAAAAGTATACCTACCTTGCCCCAAATTTTAGTAAAGGAAACATCTGAGATCACTTTAAAAGACTACATGGATCTAGAGATCAAAACATTAAAAATTAAGATGCAAAGAAGGTTTATAATACCAAATAAATTAGTGGAGAAATACAAGGGCACTATATGTTTTATGGTGGAAATAGATACTACATGCATAGAAGTAATTGAGCCTAGAACAAAGTGGATTCATCCACTTGGTTATGAAGTAGATGAGCATATTTTGGAAGGCTATGCACAAGTCATTCTATCTATGCCAAAGGATCCCAATGAGCCTAGATGGGGCACATATGAAGAGAAGACAAAAAAAGTTGATTTTGTCTTGTAAAATGTACCAACTAAGAGGAAAGCATCTCAGATTAGCTTTTATATTCTAAACATTCATGGTGTCACCCAAGAAGACCTAGAAAAAGTAAGGGAAGCCAAGATTGTTATGCAACTTGAGAGTGTACCCTCATTTTCAAAAGTTAAAATAGAAAAATCTAATGATGATTTGAAGAAGAAGAAGAAGAATAAGTCAAGAGAGAGCACCTCTGTGCCCTCAACTACAGTTGATCTGGAGTCCTCTCCACCTCTTAAGCCAAGAAAGGTGTCTAGAAGAAAGAAGAAAATTGGTGCAAGCCACCCATCCTCAAGGAAAACCAAAAGAAAAGTGAAGAACACTCAAGCACCTCTTAAGGTAGGATTCAGAGAGAATTTGGAAGTTTTAAGAACTAGAGTTGTTGATGAAGGCATGATAGATCAAATTGGAAAATTCTATGACAAATATCAAGTGATTGATAAACTAGAAATTCATTTTATGATTATCAAGCATATGATTAAGTTCAAAAGGTCAATTTTGGAACTTAAGACAATCATCCTTGATAATGTATGGAACATACTTGATTCATTGAAAGACAAGCTATAGAGGAATATATGAGAATTAGAGAGAAGACATTAGATGATAACCTTCCTATTTGTTCACTAGAAGAAAAGATGATGCTATTAGATTTGGTAAATGCTCATCTAAGATCAAAGATCATAACTCAAGATATAATGAACAAATATTATGAGTTGATTGTAAAGGAGATAGAGAAAGCATTTGAGAAAGTATTTCTGGACAAACACATGTACGCTCCTATTGTGCCTACACCCCAAGCTACTTTAGAGAAATCAAAAGAATTAGAGATTCCAAATGTACCTATTATAAGTCCATAGAATTATGCACCCAAGGTTACAACACCCTCTAAAGAAGTTGAAGCTAAAAATGAAACTATTGTGATTGATAATGTTGAAATAACCATGGCAGCCACAGATAATGATCTAGATAAGTTTGAAGAAACTTTTGTAAGTATTGAAGAAGCTGAGATCCTATGCGGTAAAGAAGCGCCTATGTAGCAAGAAGTTGTAGTTGAAGATATAAAAAGACAGGAAGATGAAAAATAAGATGAACCTAAAGAACAACCCTCTTCTAAGATCCCAGTAAAGATGGAGAGTGAAAGTATGGATGTAAGTAAAAGAGAAACTTAAATCTTACTCCTAAGCCCTCCATATCATTGTTGTCAAGATTAACTCCTGATACAACAAGTTTAGATTCATGGGGTGAAGAGGATCTAATAAAGATAAGTGTGATGGATATCGAGAAAGCCAAAGAAAATAAAGTGATGAGAAACCCTCTCTTTGTAGAATCAGTTAGCATATTGAATAACATACTACCTACAAATAAGAAATTGGTTAATGTTCACTTAGTGGATGATGTTAGTAGTATTTTGTTGAGTTTCAAAGAAAACTTTTCCAGTCTAGAAAACTCAGTGACAAAAATTGTAGAAGAGAAATACAAAAAGAAAAGGCTAAATGACTTAATAAAAAATTTCTCTTTGAACCTAAACTCTCTAAAGATTGGTCAAGAAATGTTGAAAGAGTTACCAGCAAAAGGAAGAAAGATGATAGCTGATTGCATGAACAAAGATAAACTCACTTCAGAACATTGAAAGAAGATTTAGGAAGTAGATTCTCTAATGGAAGCAGTAAGAAAATCAATTGAAGAGCCCTCTCAAGACATAAATATGTGAAATAATGTTTATCAAGGGAAAATAGACAAAATAGAGAAAGAAAAGAAAGACAATGCAAAAATAAGGGCTAGACAAGCACAACTGAGAAATGCACTAGCCCCCTCATTAGATGTACTAAATTAGAACATCAATAATATAGATGCTATAATTTTTGCATAAGATCAAGGCCCCTGCATAGATCTACAAAAGATGGAGAAGCTCACATATGCATTATGCACCCATCTTTAGACTGTTGATGCACTTAAGGTATTTTGGTAGCAAGAAATCAAGAACCTTCAGATTGCATATCCAAATGTATACTCCATGTAAGCACTTAGATATTTCCTTTTTTTTAGCACCTTTTTCATTAATGTCAAAGGGGGAGTAGTGTATATAGTATTGTATCATTTTCGTGAACCATTGTTCTAGGACCCCATACACTATTTTATCCTTGTCTTTTCCCTCTTCAGGGCCACTATTTCTCAGATTAAGTGTCAAATTCTCAAATTAATATTTGAGGTGGACCTTTCTCAAGATTTGTATAAGATTCCTAATTTATTATTGGAGATTATCCTTTCTCAAGTTTTGTGCCTAATGCTCAAATTTACTTTGGGGTTGGCCTTACCTCAAATTTTGTAACAAGGCTCTTAAATAATTATTTTATTTCTATATTAAGGGTGGTCCCCTCCTAGAGTTTTGTGTCAAGACTTTAATTTAATTTCCTCTCCATGTGCACCTCTCTAGATTTTTGTGCCATGGGCCCTTAATTATTATTTTCTATGAGGCCCCTCTTGTGCCCTAGATCACTATAAAAGGGAGCCTTCCTCTCTCATTTTCTCATCCATTCTCACCAAGAAATATCTCAACCTATCAAGTGCAAGCAAGAAAGAATATCAAGCATTTAAGCCTTCAAGCATTCAAGCATCCAATTCATCAAGGAGATCCATTAGTAGCCATTGAAGGATTCAAGCTCTATGGAGCTCTCTTGTTGAAGATTCCTCCATTTCCATTCAAGCCTCTTCCAAGTTCAAGATCCATTCAAGATTGGTGTTGAAGATCTAAAGACAATTGATTGGAGACATCCTACATGTGATTCTACATTCATCCATTCTTGTGGATTCAAGGATTCGAATCCTCCACAAGGGTTTCAACTCAAGCAAGGTGAATTGTTCCATTTACTTTATTTATTCCAGCAATTTCAATTCAATTTCAAGGTTAATTCCTAAATTGGGGTTTGACTAAGGCAAACCCCCCAAACAAACAACCAAAAAATCTCTTTTTTTCTTGTAGGTACAAGTGTAGAACTTCACATCTGAGAGTAGATTTGGATACCCTTTTCACTGAACTTATGAGATTCGTGAACAAAGTCAAAGTTGACCTTCATTTTCCTGAGGTCATCCTTGACCTTTTATGAGGGTCAAGGTCGACCTGATCTCATCTCAGAAAATGATTTCTGGGTTTTGTGGATCTCATAGTTTTGGTTGAGAAATGCAAGAATCAATATTTTTTGAGATCATTTGATAGGGTTTTCAGCTAATTCTTTTTCAAAGGTAAGTACCTTTATTTCCTAATTTCAATATTAATCATCTATATTTACTTTCTACATCAATACAATTTCATGTAAGTGTAAAATATTGGCTTTGGGGTCTCTTCTATGTGCAAACCATTGTTCTAGGACCCCATACACTATTTTATCCTTTACATTTTGGTGAACCCGTTTGTGACAACTCTTTCTTTTATGGTGTTAGATCTCCCTTTGTAGTCAGCTTATGTGTTCACCTTCACTTTACATTTTGGTGAACCCGACATACTTACTCTCCTTTGTTTTGTGGATTTAGATGCCCTATTGTGTTAGATTGTGGTTAATCTTTTCTTGCATTAAGATTAGGTTTATTTATGCCCTTATATTCCAAAAAAAAAAAAATTGCAAAATTTCTTCAAAAATACAAAAACATTTACATTGCTTTGTGGAATTAGATGCTCTATTGTGTTTGATTTCCTTTTCATGTTTAGCAATTTCATTTGAATACATTTGGATATATCTAGATCTATTTGTTATCATGTTGCACAAGTTGTCTCAAATGTTTTCCAAAACCTTTGGGATTACACAACATCCACCTCTTACCTTACCATTGCATGGTGTTACACCTAGCAAGACTTCATCTAGTGCATGTGATGTTGCTTTACCTTATAAGGATATATTAGAGAATGAAGATGACCTTAATCTATATCTCCATCACATTTCTCTTTATGGAGATGAGTTGAGGGTTGATGTTAATTCTTCTCCTAATAGATGTCCTTCTTCCCCCTCTAGGGATCAAGATTTAGTGAATTATGGAGACCCTACAATGTGCTTTATTGGTAAGGATGATAATCCTCCTATTTGCGATGAACCCTTGGATAAAGACATTGATTTATCCCCTCTTCATAAAGAATAGTTGATACAAGAGGGTGATTTATTAATGGATGATATATTCATAGATGTTGATAACTCTTTTTCTAAAATGCACTCCCCTTATGTGGACATTTTAGCGAAAGAAGATGATATTATAGATGCTTTACCTCCATTTGAGATTCCTTCTAGTGATGAGGCATTAGTGGAGAATGATATAAATTACCTTAATGCTCTCCCTTTTAGGGATGATCCTATGTAGAATCAAGATCTTACCTCATCTCCTCCTAGGATGTCCTCTTTTCTTCCTTCTTGTGAATCTATTTGTAGTTTTGAGAAAACTAATATGGTTTATCCTAAACCCTTGTTAACTGTCAAAGGTTTTCCTCATCTTACTATCAAAGGTAAACCTATGGAGTCTTTTAGTGATCAAGATTCGATAGCTCACACATATCATACAAGGAATAACCTTCAACCTAATCTGGTGGTTTCTACTTCTTTGTCACCTTCTCAACCTATTCTTCCTCCTCCACCCCATCTTCCTAGCAAGGAGTATGATTTGATAACTCAATTGCAAAATACTCCAGCCAAGATTTCTTTATGGGAGCTTCTTCAAACTTCACCTACCTACTATGAAGCCTTGCAAAAAGCTCTAGCAACTCTTCCCACGCCACCTCCTAATCAAGAGAACATCAATAACTTCTTACAATGCATGCATGCTACCCCAGGTCCTCTTGACATTGTATTTACTCAAAAGGATTTACCATCTAAAGAAGTTGAGAATCAATATGATGCTCTTATGGTTGTTGTAACTATCAATAAAATTATCATTCGTAGGACCTTTATTGATAATGGATCTGGGCTTAATATTTGTAGCATGGACATGCTCAAAGTGATTAACGCTGATCTTTCAACTATTCAACTTGACAATGTTCCTATTCATGGCTTTGATAACATTGCTAAGCACACTTTAGAAATCATTACCTTACCTATCAAAGTAGGGCCGGTCATCCTGAATACTCCTCTTCATGTTATGCCTAGACCTCTCAATTATAATCTTCTTTTGGGTAGACCTTGGTTGCATGAGATGCATGTTGTTCCTTCCACTGTTCACCATAAAGTCAAGTTTATACATAACAATAAGATGTATACCCTTCATGCAGATGATGCCCCTAATCCTTGTCTTAATATTCAAATCCACACTACTCATATTCCTAATACCAATCCTTCTTCCTCTAATGCTCTTCCTGGCGATGATTGGGGAACCTTGGATTTTAATCCTACCTTTATTGGAGAGTATAAGATTAATGATCTTGATTTTATGGAAAAAAAAGAGAGTTTGAACAATAAGTTTTTACATCAAAATCCCTTTGTAATAACTTTGTCACTGCTTCTACCCATAATGAATCTATCAAATCTACTAAGGATGATATAGTGACTAATGAAGTTCCATTGTCTTCTTCTGATATGGATTCTCATTATGGACCTGGTTATCACTTCTTAGTTAAAGAAGGATTTAATGCTCAAGGATGTGGTAAGCATAAACAGAGAATTCAAATGCCCTTACACACTAGGGGGAATGAGCATTCTTATGGATTGGGATTTAGTCCTCAGCAACAAATCAATGTTAATAATATCTCGAATAACACCTCAAAACATGATGAAACTATGAAGGAATTAGACCAAGAAGTTCTTTTGCCTAAACTCCTTCATGCTAAGATGATTACTAGACCTAAACGCAAAAAGAAACATAGTCCACACTTAAAGACTCTTCCTTTTTGTTTATATCATAGATTTCATGATCACTCTACTAATGAATGTCAAGCTTTACATTATAAGATTAGGAAGCTTATTGATAGTAAGGTTATTTATATAGCATGTGGCAAGGATGTCATCTTCTTCATTTCTATCTTTTCGAGATTCACCTCTTTCCTTGGTTAAGCATTATCTATCTATTATGTGATATCCAATCATAGATAAAAATTTTGGTTTGCATTGAGGATCTTTGTCCTTAATCACAACCTATTTCATTGTTTGACATTGGGTTTTCATGGTGGATAAATCTCTCACCTTGGAAATTGAACAGTGTGCTATCCGTCACAAGGGTTACATTTTCACTTCTTGCATGATATCTCTTTGCATTTGTCCCTTCCATGGCCTCATAGGAGCTATGACCTTCTTGGCTTGGACCGGGTGTTGTCTAAGGATATTGTCTTGATGTTGAAGAGGGATTTATCCTTGTTCTTTTCTTTCCTTAACATGTCAAAATAGTATATTTTTTCCATATTAAGGAGGGGGGCATATATACGGCCTCCCTCGATCTATATTATGTATTTTTGTTCTAACCTTTTGTTTTGCAACATGCTAAATCTCAAAAGGTAACACACATAAGTTGCTAAATCCTGAGGAGACGCGCATTTTTCAAAATTTTCAATATGCTAAATCTTAAAAGGTAACACACATAAGTTGTTAAATCCTAAAAAGACACACATCAATATGCTAAATCTTTCAAGGGTAATGCACATAAGTTGCTAAATCCTGAGGAGACACACATTTTGTATTCCATAGTGATACAAGAAGGTGGATCCATGGGTACTTTATAAAAGCCATCAGAAGACACACTACATACATGCACAAAGCCACTAGAAGGCACACAAAATTATGGGGTGACTATCAAGTGTTTTCTTGGTGGTCCAGCCTATCCTTTTGTGGTTCACAGTGAGATATACACATCTTACTGGGTGAGCTAACCACTCCTCTCTTCCCTTTTCTATCTTCTTCTAGTGATGTCTCTCTTATTAAAATCTTGGAGTTGATGAAGACTCAAGTCTTTGGGGGCTTGAGGATTCCTTTGTCCCTTTGATTTCAATAAGATTATCTTTTTCTTTATGATCTCCTTTACCAAGAGTTTGCATCGAGTCCATACTCTTGCTAAAGTGGGGGCTTAATGTATCATCTTAAAATGGAAGCACTTCCATGGTAAGAGCATTTAGCCCTCTAAGTAAGTGTTTTGGCATCATGTTGAGTGCCTTGAATGGATATTCAACTTGGATCTGGCTTTTCCCCCTATTCTACCCCATTTTCCACTTCTTCCTAGCATTTTCCTAGCAATCTGGACTATGAATCTGAGGTTTTGGACCCTAAGGTCAAAGTCAACCTTATGGGGTCAAAGTTGACCTCAACCCTGACTAGGTCAGGGTCAACTTCAAGCTTGACCCTAAGGTCTGGGATCTTCTAGGTTAGTCTCCAATTGCGGGATTTCATCAAAAACTTGTCTTTTCCCTATTTGGGGCCAGTATTTCTCGGATTAAGTGTCGAATTCTCAAATTAATATTTGAGGTGGACCTTTCTCAAGATTTGTATAAGATTCCTAATTTATTATTGGAGATTATCCTTTCTCAAGTTTTGTGCCTAATGCTCAAATTAACTTTGGGCTTGGCCTTACCTCAAATTTTGTAACAAGGCTCTTAAATAATTATTTTATTTCTATATTAAGGGTGGTCCCCTCCTAGAGTTTTGTGTCAAGACTTTAATTTAATTTCCTCTCCATGTGCACCTCTCTAGAGTTTTGTGCCATGGGCCCTTAATTATTTTTTTCTACGAGGCCCCTCTTGTGCCCTAGATCACTATAAAAGGGAGCCTTCCTCTAATTTTCTCATCCATTCTCACCAAGCAATCTCTCAATCTCTCAAGTGCAAGCAAGCAAGAAGATCAAGCATTTAAGCCTTCAAGCATTCAAGCATCCAATTCATCAAGGAGATCCATTAGTAGCCATTGAAGGATTCAAGCTCTATGGAGCTCTCTTGTTGAAGATTCCTCCATTTCCATTCAAGCCTCTTCCTAGTTCAAGGTCCATTCAAGATTGGTGTTGAAGATCTAAGGACAATTGATTGGAGACATCCTACATGTGATTCTACATTCATCCATTCTTGTGGATTCAAGGATTTGAATCCTCCACAAGGGTTTCAACTCGAGCAAGGTGAATTGTTTCATTTACTTTATTTATTCTAGCAATTTCAATTCAATTTCAAGGTTAATTCCTAAATTCGGGTTTGACTAAGGCAAACCCCCAAAACAAACAACCAAAAAATCTCTTTTTTTCTTGTAGGTACAGGTACGGAACTTTGGATCTAAGAGTAAATTTGGATACCCTTTTCGTAGAACTTCTGAGGTCCATGAACAAAGTCAAAGTCGACCTTCATTTTCCTGAGGTCATCCTTGACCTTTTATGAGGGTCAAGGTCAACTTGATCTCATCTCAAAAAATGATTTTTGGGTTTTGTAGATCTCATAGTTTCAGTTCAGGAACACAAGAATAAATATTTTTTGAGATCATTTGATAGGGTTTTTAGCTGATTCTTTTTCAAAGGTAAGAACCTTTATTTCCTAATTTCAATATTAATCATCTATATTTACTTTCTACATCAATACAATTTCATGGAAGTGTAAAATATTGGCTTTGGGGTCTCTTCTATGTGAAAACCATTGTTCTAGGACCCCATACACTATTTTATCCTTTACAAGTATAAAGGAGATATAGTAGTATATGGTGTACATTATGTAGAGAAGTGTAAGATTATATGATAGCAGATTTTTGTGTAAAGCCAAAGTTTAGCAACTTTTCCATATTCCTTTGTTTCCATTAATGACAAAGGGGGAGATTGTTGGAAATTTGACTTTACTGAGATTATATGATCAGTTTTGTGTTGTCATTATGGAAAAAAAGTCATATGGAGTTTTGATAGTCAGCACACAAGCTTTGAAGTTCATATTTCAGCTAAGTATGGTAGACAATGCAGACAATGATGTACTTGATGATCAGAGCATTGGCACACATGTGCATGATTGAGTTATGGTATGCACCCTTGGATATAAGCTTTTGAGTATTTTATTATTCTAATTATAAGAACACAAGATCAGATGTGACCATATCAAGAAGTTACAACAAGTCTAAAGGACACTGGTAGTTCAGCGACAAAATAGAATAGAGCATGGAGCCGACAGGAATCATTTTTTTAGTGTATATCATTTTGTTTTGTTAAGGCTATGCACCTATTTTAGTAATGTTATAAACATGTTATATTAATCATATGTAATCATGCTTGAGCCACTTAGTTTGGAAGCATTGTGTGTATTAGGTTTTAGGCTGACACAGTATTTAGTTTTGATTACGCCTATTCAACATGTATATACATTGCATGTGCTTTTGTATTTAAAGAACAGACACACAAAGATAGAAGAAAAAATATATATAGAAGAGAAGAAGTATGTGAATTATATAGAAGAGAAAAATAATTCATTCAGTATGAGATAAAGCTCTACTAGAGGTTAGAGAAAAAATGCATAAAAGGAATTGATCAGACAACAGTGTTAAAGTACAAGTTCACCCTTCCAAATATAGTGTGTATCTAATTATCAGGAGGTTGTAGCCTTCTTCATTGAGTAGTGTTCTTTGATAGTGTACCATCCACCCATAACAAGGTTTGTTCTTTCATACTACTAACAAAGTCATTGTACTCAACATTGTAATTAAAGACTGCTCCTAACAGGGCAAAGGAACTCTAACAAGTTCACAAGACTAGTGTAATTATTCATGGGTAGTAACTATTGGTTCTTCAAAATATTTTACACTCCATGAGATACCAATATACTTATGACTAATATTAAGGAGGGGTTAATTCTAAATGTGGGAAATCTATAAGTAACTGGACCAACCATAGGGACAAGACTGCCCTCTTCACTTTTGGCTCTACAAAACCAAGGTGGGTACACCTGATCCAATAAATACAACTCTATTCCTTATTCAATACTAGATCTTACAACAGATAATAGTGAGAAAGTACTAAATAACAACCTATTATTGATTGACTCTCCATCACTATATAAAACAACTATATAAAGTAAATGAAACTTTAAAAGACTGGTATTGATTATATGTTTATGATTACAATGATTTTGATCATTCCCCACAAAGCAAAGATAGGTGAATACAGGCTACTGCCTTATCCATTGGGAAAACAATACTAGAAAATAGAGTCAACACAAAGATTCTTGAAATAATTGATCTCTAAACATAAATACAAATATTTCAACTCATTCTTACTTGTAGATAATCCCTATGTGAATTCAATGAACATGTATCTCACCCTGAGCAATATTTAATGCAACCCTAGATCAGAACTCAAAGCAAAAATACATACATATAAACCTCCAAGAGACATAAAGATTCATAGGATAAACATAATGGAGAGGAAAAGACTTTGAAATTTGTATTAAGTATAACCTTTTTTCTTTGTATAGAATATGTTCTGAACAATACACATGCAAGACATCAACAATAACCTATACTTCTTCTCTATTGCTTGATAAGAAATAATACAAAATGTTACAATCCTCGACTGAGGGTTTGGGTTTCAAAATTTCTATCTTCTCAACACCTAAACTCTCAATGCCTAGAATGATCATGGAAAATCCTTTATATACAAGGAGATGCAACAAGCTACTGATCATTCTAGGGTTTACAAAATTCTAACCTAAAAACTTTACAACAATCCTACTAGGTTTACAATAAATGCATCGATCAGATTTGGAGAGATATTTGTAGATGAGCCACCTTGCTTTATGTCTTCAATTATGTCCTCGACTTCTTCCAACAAATTTGATTGCCATATCTTCACTGTCATTCCTACAATAAATACCTCTTTATATCTCAACAACCCTCATGACTCAAAAGGTTACAATCTTCATTTGCCTTAAGAGGTAGGCAGAGTTTTTACGTTCTCTGCATGTGGAATATACTGATACCTCCACCTGTTATACACCTCTTCGCTTGGGAAATCAAAATTTGCAAACTCTGCATTTTTGCTGGACAACTATTCCCACATGTCCTCTAGTTGACTGATTTCTCGTTGAATGAAATCAAATTTGGATTTGGCAGAAATCAATGTCTCAATAGTATGTATAAAAAATAAAGTATTCTCTAAAGTAAAAATGCTAGTCATTCTAGCAAAAAAGTCATCATCTATTTGTGCTCTCCACTTGATCAATTCCTTAAGTTCACCATTTTTCTTAAAAACTCCTGGGATCAAATCATAGTTGGGGAGTGTCAATTCTTTCTTCAACAAATTTGATTTTCTTTCAAAATCACCCAAAAGTATATCATGCTCTACAAGCCTTTTCACATTCTGATGCAATGGTTTGATCAATGGGTCGGGATCATTTTGAGACTTGGACAACCATCTGAATAATCTCACATTCAGAGATCTCTCAATCCATTTTTTGAAGATTGGTCCAAACTCACTCTTATGCTTATCTAATGATGTAAGGAATATCCATAGCCTCCTAGAATGGTCAAACAAAATTGTGGGATTCAGATTTGTAGCAAATTGCATCACAACCTCTGTTACCTTTTCTTCATACTTCTACTCTAACAAGATTTTATCTTTCAAATATTCTTCCCCCAGCTCTTCCAACTCTACCCTTTTTCTTTTGAAATGATTTATTTCTTCAAGCAACTGTTGCTTCTCTCAACTGAGCCTTGCATCTAGGTTTGTCTCTGGGTATGGTGATGGTGGAAATTCAATGATAGGGCTTGATGAAGAAGCCACTATAGGCCTATCAACTATCATTAATTGGGGTGACCTATGATCCTATGGTTCTGACAGTTCTACAATCAACTTGTCTTTTTGGATCACCTCTATTTTAAGCTCATTATATGACTTAAGTACAGTTTCAAACTTAATCCTTAGCTCTTCCTTCTCTTGTGCATCCTTTTCTACCACCTTAAAATTAAATTTGGCAGTCTCTAAAATGAGGTTTGAAGCCTCTACACTAGAAGTCTCACCTACTCATTGCACTAACAAATTTCTAGCATACTCTAAAGGGAGAGCCTCTCTTTTTCCTTTGTTTTCTTCCCTCTTAAGAGACCACACAACTAGGGCAACATGATCATCTAAAAAAGCAATACCTCTAGCAGTTTGATGTGCTTGTTCTATAGTGGTGAGGGTCTTTATCTTGCTCTTCTTGAGTTGATAAAAAATTATAGCATCTGCAATATCCCATTTTGGAAGAATCAACACCCCTACAGCATGGACCATAGCCCTTCCCTCCTCAAGAGTAATCTTCTCAAATTGTTTTATCATTTCTCCCTTGGTTTCATTTTCAATCTGTGTTATGTCCCTATTAGGGAACTCTTCTTTCTTCTTTTCACAAATCTCTTTAAACTGATTTATCTTCATTCTCCATAAAAATTGAAAAAATGCACTAGTCTTTACAAACTTGTCATCAGTGACAAAAGAATCACTAACCTGTTTCAAAATAGGGTCAATTTTCTTACCCTCAAACTCTGCAATAGTTAGATCCATCCCTATTTCTTTAGGTGCCTTCAGTATTCCCTTCTGTAACTCATCATTGGAAATGAAAATATTTCCCTCATTCCTCATTTGCACTAACTATTCAGCTACCCCATGTTCATCTAAGTGTAAGGGGGATTGAGAAGGAGAATAAAATTTTTGTTATGGCCTTCATTCCTTGTTTTTTTGCCTCTTAGGAGAGGGTCCCTACATTGTTTGATCATCCATAGGCCTCTTTCCTCTTGAAGTAGAAGGAAGACTCTCATCTCTCTACTGTGTTGGTAGAAGAATAGTATAACCACTTCTCTTTTGTATAGTGTAAACTCCCCCTGGGGTCAACTTTGTATATCCTGGCTGGCTTAAAATCTACCTATCTCTCTGAGGGTCTGCCTTGCTTACCACAACTCTTTTCTCATTCACTACATGCATGATCCCTTCAAAATGCTCCATAAGAGCATCTACCTTTCTAGCCCATGGCTCAAAACCTTTCAATGGGTCATAAGTTTTATCAAAATTCCTAATAAAGTCTACAATCTTCTTGTAGATTATCCATTTCTCCTTAATTTCTTAATTTTGGAGGTCAAACTCATTCCTTATTATGTCCTCAGGAAAATTGAATTGGTGCTCCATAAGAGCACACCTTATCTTCTCCTTAAACATTCTTGACAAGAAGCCCCCATTGTCTGCACATCTAATCACAGTTGTAGGCATCCTGTAGGGTTGCAAGACTTGGTTTAAATGCACCCACCCTCCTTTAGTGATAACATATTAATGTGCAATTGTGATATCTGGGAAGAAAGTCCCTCTTCCTTTACCAGTGAGAGTAGTTTCCTGTAGGTCACCAATTGCCTTAAAATTTTTGCATATCCTATCTTCGGTAGAACTTGGTAGGACAAAATGTATGGTGCCTTCTTGCAACCATATACTCAAAAAACTGTAGAAATAGGATACAATATAATATCACCAAAATTATGAACTATGGTAATATCTTGACAGTATTCCTTTGGCCTAATCAATCTTAACAATTACATTGGGATTCTTGGATTACCAAAAAACAACAATGTCCTAAGCCTTGAGGCAAAATCCCTATCAAACACAATAAAACTAGCATCAGTTCTATCCCAAAACAAAACTGTGGTCCATAGCTAAACTGGGAGAGTTTCCCCATTCCTCTCTTTGACAATGTTGACTGTTGAACTAAAAAACTACTCACCTTTGTACAAGAACATATGCATTAGCATAGAGTACCACCCAAAGGGCCTACGAACTTTCATATTTTTTATTCCCATCAATCCCTCATGGATTAGATTAGCCAAGTGAGAGGCAAAATAAAAAATTAATGCCAACTAGGGATCCATAGATTGCACCATCAGAAACATATATGGAATAGGCATATGATTGGCTTCATCATGCCCCAGGATATGAGTTAGAGACTTATAAAAACCCTGTGCATGTTTACTGAATAGGTCCAACCTAAAAGGCTCTAGTGTACTTGGGCTAATAACACACATTGATCCAATTTGGTCCAAGAAATCCCTTAGAGGCCCTATCCTCAAATAATCTTTCTAAGCTTCGTATACCTAGGTGAACTCATTAAAATCTATCTTTTCTAACCTAATAGAAGGGTCATTTAATGAGAATAATTCCCTAATTTAATCTTCTATAATGTTGATTAGGTCATTTCCATTCACATCCTTGACACGTCTAGTCATAGGATCATAACACTTAGCAATTTGAATCAATAATTTTGCATCCATAAATACTCCAAGGACAACCAATTTCCCTATATCAAATTGCCAAATATTACTAAGGGGGGCACATGAATTCCTTTGTGAATATGTTGACCTAAACAAAATAAGACCATTGTGATCCTCTCCCACCCTAGCATTCCTCATCCAGTTTCCTCTGTCATGGAGCCCATTATTTACATAATCCCTAGGGTTCCTTGGGACTAATTCCTTTAGTCTTGCTACCCCATTGTCTGAATACAAGAGCAATTGCATCAAGTCTTCAAAAACACCCCTATCTTTATACTCTATTTTCCCAGACAACCCCCTCTTTGGTGGCATTTTAACCAGGGCTTTCAAAACAATGCACAAATACTAGAGAAAGCCCTAAATATTACCAGCTAACAACACAATCCCTTTACAATTTCCTCAAAACCTCAAACAATTCTTGAGTTAGAAATATGACCTACTAGGCACCTGCAAAAATCTACTTGATATCACTCCAGAAAATAATCCAGTTTTCCAAGATACTTATGAAAGAGCTAAAGAATGCAATAATCAAATTGGGGTATATAATGTCTTGCCAACCATTTGAAATTCATCTGCATGAAACTCATTAAGTTCACCATTACTGAAAATTGGTGGCCTCAACATTCACAAGATGTGAGCAACGTCATAGAGTGAAAATTCAAATTTGAACCATTGATCCTTTCTACTTTTCAGTGCACCGGATGGTTTGTTGGCTTGATATTTTTACATACAGTGTCATGTTTACACTATGATGACAAACTAGTTAGTCTCCACTCCAAAGTCTGACAGGGAAAAAGGACCAATTGATGAGGACAAAAATAATCCTCCTTCTTTGAGCTCCACATCACTCAAGTGGGTATTTCCTCATTTGCACACTCATGACTCTTCTTGATAAACAAAAGGCTTACAGATAGATTATTATGGAATAGCGTTCAGACTCTTGTAGGTATCCTATACCCCAATGACATCATAACATTATGCAATAACTTGCTTGCATGGAATGAGTCTGAAAAATAGAAACCTACTCTAACAACATGAAAGGAAAAGGTGGTGCTTTACTTTGAATGATTTAAATTTTGGGTTGAATGGACCCCTAAAAATACCCTAGGTCTCTCATAGACCAATGCCTTATCCAATGGGCAACAGAGTCAAATACCTCACTGCAATAGAGAGCTATGAAACAAGAAGACAATACATCCTAATATGTTAGTGCCTTACACCAAACATACACCACTGATCAGATCTCACTTCAACAATCAACCTGTGTACCCAGATGTGCTATCACCTATTCAAAGGATTTTAACCCTCCTCTTAGAAGAGACCAATAAATAGGTAATACATTAATTAACATCCACTGAAAGAGAAGCATGAAATACCCTTGATACCCTAGCTCATACACATCTGAAAACCAGTCCTAAACTTATTTGTTTCTCTGAAAACAAATCTATTGCAGACACATAGGAAATGCAAATGGAAAGGCTGAAACACCCTTGATGCTTCAATCAATAAGCCTAAAACTCAAATGGAGACAATCTGATAGTAGTACAAATATATTGAAATCTCATACATAAGACAGACTATTACAATATGTATTATATTCTCAAAACCAGAAAGGAAAGAGGGAACACCCTATATGCAGAGAAGAAGGCAATATTTACAAGGCAGAACATTCATGGAACCAAGATCTAGAACACAAAAATTAGAACCCTTCCAAAATCAAAACTACAACAATATATACCGCCAATCATCTTGGAATCTTAAAAAATCAAGATGCAACAAGCTATGGATGACTAAGGTAAGGGTTTTACCTACTAAGCCAACTAAATTTAATCAAGAATTTATTACATTGGAGGAAAACTAGGTGGTTGGATCCAAGAATGATCTTCATTAATGAGAAATCTCTAAGTAATGTACCAAAGATCATGAATTCACCATGTTTATCAATCTGATCATATCCCCTACAACATGCCTTGAGTTACTGCCTACCCATTCCTTCATGGTACAAACCCTCTGCAGTCAATCATCAGACTCCCTGGACCACTCTGCAACAGTTGACAAAATCATATCTACTTGATCCAACTACTTAAGCATTCAATTCCAGTCCTTTTGTCACTAAAACCCTTAAAGTATTCAAATCTAAAAGAAACAGCTACATTCATGGTGCTAGATAGGATATAAATGGTCAACATTTAAATCTAGATCAACTTTATATCCCTACCATCATATCTATTCACCTTTCCTGGGTTTCTCAGCTTAAACCTTAATAGGAATCCTAGTTTACATTTGTCCTTTAGTCGCAAGATCGCTAGACATCTCATTTAACTTGAGTTATACCTAGCGATTTAGCAACTATAGGAAACCCTTAACTTTTCTTTCATCTAGTGATTACATGACTATAAGCCATCTTCTCAGTCACTGAATAAACTTTCTTCATGTTGGAAATATAGATGCAGTAACTGAGAGGGGGGGGTGAATCAGTTACTACCAAAATATTACCACTGATCCCTTAAATATCTTAACAAATTATTTACTGTGCTACTTGGTAAATATACAAAGGAATGCTAAAAACTTGATCCTTGAAGGTGTAATAGTTAAACTGTTCTTAAGCATTCATCACTGATTAACTTACATGAATAAAGAAAATAACATGAACACAAGAGACACCAGATTTACCGTGGAAACCCAATATGGGAAAAACCACCAATCTAACTAGTTACTATTTTTCACTCTTCTGAAGTTATACCCGATTAGAAGCCAACCCAGTAAAAGGTTACAAAACACACTATTAGGTGTGACCTTGTTAGAGGATTTAATCACCCTACTAGGAGTGGCCTTGTAAGAGGTCTTGAAACAATTCAATAGAACTATTACCTTGTTAGAGGATTTACAAAATGGTTGTTAAACCAACTCGGTTAAGAGATTTTGATATCACTGCTACAATTGCTAGAGAGTAACAATGAAATGACCTACAACTGAACTGTTGAATATAGATCTCTATTCTATTTCACTAGATCCTTACTGATCAATTAAATCTTTGCTACTCCTCAAGGATATCTGACCATCCTTCAAAATTTGCACACACCTTTCTTCAAAATGATTTCTGCATGCTGTATATCTTTTATTCACCACTTGACCTTCTATATATATATGCCATTTCATAATCATTTAGATTGTCAAGTCGGCACTAATAATTATTATAATAATCGGCTGGGATAAACAAACTGTAATAACAAAATTCTTTGAAAGGGCCAAATTTTCTCGGTAAACATTAATCCTGAAAAGATTTCCTTCGGTGACCAAGAGAACTCGGTAACCACAGTGAATTTTGCAACATCCTTTGGAGACCGAGAGAACTCGGTAACCACTAATTTTCCTTAGATAACTGAGGAGGCTCGGTTAACATTGTTACCCTATCAAGTTTCCTTTAGAAACCCGAGAGAACTCGGTAGACACTAAAAACCACCTAGCTGACCGACTGAGCTCGGTAGATACTAAGAACCGCTTAGCTAACCGACTGAACTCGGTAGATACTAAGAGTGATAATTGATATGACATTTGTGTGACATCAAAGACAACACATAGCTAATCCAACAATGTCCTTCAGTCAATTGTATCCAACAATCTCCCTCTTTGGCATTGATGGCAACACAACATGTCATAGCACAATGAAATTTCACAGAGAAACTAAGAGTAAGAAACATATCCTTAGCTTCATTCTGATTCCCATCATCTTCAAACTTCTTTCTTTGACTGAGAACTCTCCCTCTTAACTTCTCAAATTATTCTTCTTAGAAATTTCTTGAAATGACAACAAACTCTCCCTCTTTGACAACACATGCCAAAGACAGCTTACATAGTTTCAGTAAATATCAATGTACCTTATGTACTGATTCATATGCAATGATTCCCTAACTATGCTACATCAATTGATTGATCTTCAACATGTTTTGGTTGATGCATCACTAAAAATTTATTTAGTGAACCTTGGATAGGGGAGTGACCCCTAACTTGCCTCTTAGATACAAGAATGCATCCTTAGGTAGTGGCTTGGTGAAGATATCTGCAATTTGTTCTTTTGTATGAATATATTCCAATCTGATTTCCTTGTCCTGCACCAATTCTCTGACAAAGTGATATTTAATTGAAATGTGCTTGGTTTTGGAATGCATTACTAGATTCTTTGAAATATTTATTGCACTTGTATTATCACAAAACATAACAACTGGTTCTTTGATCTCAACCTTCATGCCTTCCAAAAGCTGTTTAAACCATATAATATTAGAGCAGTTTACTACTGTAGCAACATATTCTACTTCTGCTATAGATTGGGATGTGCAGTTTTGCTTTTTACTAGTCCAAGATACTAACCTCTTGCCAAGAAAGAATGCTCACCACTTGTACTCTTTCTGTCATCAATGTTTCCTGCCCAATCAGCATCAATAAACACTTTTAAATCCAAATTGCCTCCAAATTTATACCACAAGCCATAATCTTCAGTTCCCCTTAAATACCTCAAGATTCTTTTGATTGCCATCATGTGATTTTCTCTGGGTTTAGCCAAGAATCTTGCCACTATTCCAACTGCTAAAGCAATATTAGGCCTTGTGTGTACTACATACTATAATTTTCCAATCATTGATCTGTATACGGTCTGATCTACTTCTTTTGAATCATCATCTTTGGTAAGCTTCAGTCTAGTACACATGGGTGTACCAACTGGTTTTGAATCTTCCATACCAAATTTCTTAAGTATTTCCCTGATATATTTAGACTGAGTAATGTAGATACCATTTTTGTTCTGTTGAATGTGAAGTCCAACAAATAATTTTATCTGACCAAACATAGACATTTCAAATTCTTTGTTCATAAGCTCTGAAAATTCTTTGCACTGATCATCATTTCCTATAAACATAGTATCATCCACAAATATTTCTGCCAAAACAATTTTGTTATCTGATCCTTCTTTGATGTATAAATTGCTATTGTCATTAGCCCTTTTGAAATCAATCTGAGTAAGATAGTTATGTAATCTTTCATACCATGCTCTAGGAGCTTGTTTCAGACCATACAATGCTTTGTGTAATTTGTAGACCATATCCCTTTTGTTTGGATCAATAAAACCTTTAGGTTGCTCAATGTAGACTTCTTCCTCAAGAATACCATTGAGAAAAGCAGATTTGATATCCATCTGATATACATTAAATCCTTTATGTGCTGCATATGCAAGTAAAGTCCTCACACCTTCTAATCTTGCAATAGGAGAAAAAGTCTCTCCGTAATCTATTCCTTCTTCTTGAGAATATCCTTTACATACCAATCTTGCTTTGTTTCTTGATACTTGACCATCTTCATTCAACTTATTTCTGAATACCCATTTTGTCCCAATTACATTTTTATCTTTAGGCCTAGGTACAAGAGTCCATGTCTTATTTTTCTCTATTTTCTCTATTTCTTCATTCATAGCCTCAATCCAACTTTCATTTTCTAATGCATCTTTGACATTTTTAGGTTCAAAATCAGCAAATAAACATGTACCTTTTAGTTTACTTCTTGTCATAGTACCATCTGATTTGTTTCCAATAATCTGATCTGGTTTATGATGCTTTCTGATGTACTTGGTTAATACAGGTTCCTTGCTTCCTAAATGAGTTACATTGTCATCTTCTTCATCTTCAAGTTCAGATTGCTCGGGCTCGGTAGATACTTGCTTGGTAGCTTCAGACTGAGACTCGGTACTTTGTGACTCGGTCTAAACTTCTTCTTGTGACTCGGTTACTGTACTGGGCTCGGTAGATGTAGTCTCCTTACATGTGTCTGGCAATGTATTAGGTTCGATGTAAACAAATTTTCTGTAATCCTCTGGTTCCTTTTTGCTTTCTTCTTCAATCTTTTCTGCAAAATCATCAATTCTCACATGTGCACTTTCTATGATTTTGTGAGTAGACAAATTTAGACATCTATATGCCTTACTTTTGCAAGAATATCCCAAAAATATTCCTTCATCACTTTTTACATCAAATTTTCCTTTTCTAGATTCTTTTAAGATGTAACATTTACTACCAAATACTTTTAGGTAACTTACATTTGGTTTGTAGCCATACCATAGCTCATATGGAGTCTTGAATGTGTCTTTTCTCAGCTGTAATCGGTTCAAGGTATGAACTGCAGTGCTGATATCTTCCTTCTAGTATTTCATAGCAATTTTCTTTTCAATCATTAGAGTCCTTGCATAGTCCATGATAGATCTGTTCCTTCTTTCGGCTATTCCATTCTGCTCAGGAGTTCTTGGGGCTGATACCTATCTTTTGATTCCTCTTTCAATGCAGAAATTATTGAATTCATGGGAGATGAATTCACCACCTCTGTCTGATCTCAAGCATTTTATTCTTTTTCTTGTTTCCTTTTATACTCTTGCTAAATACCATTTGAACTTCTCAAATGCTTTAGACTTTTCTCTTAAATACATAACAGTCATCATTCTAGAATAATCATCAACAAAGAGAATAAAGAATTTTTCTCCAGTGTAGCTCTCAATTCCAATAGGTCCACATAAATTAGTATGCACAATTTCCAAAATATCTTCAGACTGATAGTTTTTACTTTTGAAACTAGACTTTCCCATTTTACCAATTTGACAATTCTTGCATAGACCAACATCAGGTTTCTTCAAAGTAGGAATACCTCTTACTTTCTTGAATTTGCTTATTTTCATCATGTTGTCAAAATTTACATGACATAACCTTTTGTGCCATAACCAAATTTCTTCAATTTGAGCAATAAAACATGAGTAATCACCAAGATCAAGATAAAATAGGTTACCTTTGGTTAGTTTGCCTAATCCTATCAGTTTTCCTTTGTCATCCAGCAGTCTTGCTTTTCCATTCATGAATTCAACCTTGAATCCAATGTTGATTAGCTGTGCTACACTTAGAAGATTATGCTTTAGTCCTTCGACCTACTATGAATTATCACATATAAGTTCTTTGGTTAATGAAATTCATCCCTTTCTTTTTATACAACAGGGTTCATTGTTTCCAAACCTTACATTACCACCATCAAAGTTTTCAAAGTGTTCAAACTTGGTCCTGTCACCAATCATATGATGTGTACATCCACTGTCTATAATCCATGTATCATTCTTTCTTATATGAGAGATAAGTGCCATCTCATCTTCATCATTATCAGATTCATCTTTTACAGCAATGAAAACAATTTCTTCTTCACTATCATCTGAATCTTTAGCTAAAAAGCATGTTTTCTTACCTTTATCCTTGAATGATTTGAAATTTTTCTTGCCATTGTACTTGTAATTTTTCTTCTCATCTTTGCTTTGCTTGTTTAGACACCTAGCTGCAATATGACCAATTTCTTCACATGAAAAATAGATTAAGGGAGTTTTACCTTTGTATTTTCCTCTGCCTCTTGAATACTTCTTTGCAAGTAATGCTTCAATAACTTCAAGATCGCTATCAAAAATTTCCTCTGATTCTTCTTCACTTTCTGATTGGATTTTCTTCCCTTTCTTGAGTGAAAGTTTGGCCTCAAAAGCTGATTCAATATTTTTAGAAGTTGGAACATAGTTGTCATAGTTATCCAGTTCAAAGGCTGTCAATATTCCAACTAAGGAATCCAAAGTTATATTGTGATTTTCTTCACATCTTCTTTCTTGAATAGCAGAAACTCTTATTGCATAAATAGGGAGTAATGTTCTAAGAACCTTACTTATAACCATTTCATCATCAATTTTTCCTCTAGAAGCTCTGATTGCACTAACACTTGTCTTGATCCTTTCAACATATTTTGCAATGTTTTCTTCTTCTCTCATTTTCATTTGATCAAACTGTCCTCTTAGGCTCTCTGCTTTGGCTCTCTTCACATTGTCATCACCGCCATAGATTTTCTTTAGCTTGTTCCACATTTCATGAGTAGTTGTGCAGTCTTTGATTTCATCAAATTCTTCATAGCTAAGAGCTGATGCAATGTCTATCATCATAGTGTTATGGTTCTTCTTCTCTGCAATGTCTTCAACAGTTAATGTGCCAGTAGGAATTGTATATTCTTGATCAATATATTTGCATCCTGAATCACCAATGGAAGCCAGATGTAGTCTCATGAGACCTTGCCATGCTGAAAAGTTATTTCTGTTAAGCCTTGGAATTTCTCTTTTGTAAGACATCCTGATCTTTAGCTTAGGTCCTTGAAACCCTTCCTACAAGCACCAAAAGCTCTGATACCAATTGTTGGAAATATAGATGTAGTAACTAAGAGGGGGGGGGTGAATCAGTTACTACAAAAATACTACCACTGATCCCTTAAATATCTTAACAAATTATTTACTGTGCCACTCGGTAAATATACAGAGAAATGCTGAAAACTTGATCCTTGAAGGTGTAATAGTTAAACTGTTCTTAAGCATTCATCACTGATTAACTTACATGAATAAAGAAAATAACATGAAAACAAGAGACACTAGATTTACTATGGAAACCCAGTATGGGAAAAACCACCAATGTAACTAGTTACTATTTTTCACTCTTCTAAAGTGATGCCCAGTTAGAAGCCAACCTAGTAAAAGGTTACAAAACACACTATTAGGTGTGACCTTGTTAGAGGATTTAATCATCCTGCTAGGAGTGGCCTTGTAAGAGGTCTTGAAACAATTCAATAGAACTGTTACCTTGTTAGAGGATTTACAAAATGGTTGTTAAACCAACTCAGTTAAGAGATTTTGATATCACTACTACAATTGCTAGAGAGTAACAATGAAATGACCTGCAACTAAATTGTTGAATATAGATCTCTGTTCTATTTCACTAGATCCTTACTGATCAATTAAATCTTTGCTACTCCTCAAGGATATCTGACCATCCTTCAAAATTCACATACACCTTTCTTCAAAATGATTTCTGCATGCTGTATATCTTTTATTCACCACTTGACCTTCTATATATCTATGCCATTTCATAATCATTTAGATTGTCAAGTCGGCACTAATAATTATTATAATAGTCAGTTGGGATAAACAAACTGTAATAACAAAATTCTTTGAAAGAGCCGACCTTGCTTGGTAAACATTAATCCTGAAAAGATTTCCTTCAGTGATCGAGAGAACTCGGTAACCATAGCAAATTCTGCAACATCCTTTGGAGACCGAAGAACTCGGTAACCACTAATTTTCCTTTGATAACTAAGGAGGCTCGGTTAACACTGTTACCCTGTCAAGTTTCCTTTAGACACTCGAGAGAACTCGGTAGACACTAAAAACTGCCTAGCTGACCGACTAAGCTCGGTAGATACTCAAAACCACTTAGCTAACTGACTGAACTTGGTAGATACTGAGAGTGATAATTGATATGACATTTGTGTGACATCAAAGACAACACATAGCTAATCCAAAAATGTCCTTTAGACAATTGTATCCAACACTTCATTGCCCGATCTGGTGACCATAGGAAACCTTTAATATTTCTATCTAGTGATCTAGCGGCTATAGTCTCATAGTCATGTGAACTTTATTAACTCTTTAAAAACATTCAGCGATCACCTAACCTAGAGATCTAGTGACTAACAAAGAGTCTCATAATCGTTGAAACATTTTGACTTGTCAACTTCCTTCATGACATTTCATGAGCACCATTGGTCTTGTTCCACACTTCATCCTATCGTCCACATTAAGTCACAAGAGATTTTATGACTTAACTATTTGATTCAGCAACCCAGTGATAACCATGTCATTGAATCACTCAAAGTTTAGCATTTAACCACCAGAATCAGGAGAATCTAAGACAATACAGTTGCTGAGTCATTAAATTGAAAACTTAACCATCGGGGTCAAACCATAATGTTACCTCTGTTCTTTAAACAAGATCGAATGGCTGTCATTATACCACAAGCTTAAAACTCATGCATCTTATCCAAGCAGTATAAAGACAACTACAAGATCAATCTGAGCTTTAATCATCTCCATAGACTGAAGAACTCGGGCCCACTGACAACTACCATATCACCAAACCTGTGGCCAATAAGAATCGAGCATGTTAGTGCCCACTAGAAAAAGGTCCCACAATGACATCATCTTATAGCTTTGGAAAGGATCAATGGTTGTTACATGATCACATAGCCTGGAAAGATTCCATGTGATCATGCACCAGCCATTAGATAAAAATAATCTGAAAGCTGGGCCTCACTAACAGTGTATCCAACTCACTATCCTCGACCAATCGAAGAAGAACATGTTAGCTCCAAATGACAACATATCCACCTGTATTATCTCTATAAAAGGGGGCCACCATCATGTGATTCAACAACTAAAGAGAAGATATAAGCTGCTAGTAGAGTTGTTGAATGTTTTGGGTTTAATCACCGGGAACAAGAGATCTCACAACTGAGGCAAAATCCAAGTCACAAAATAAAACATTAACTACCAAAATACTTAAAGACCTAGTGAAAAAATAGGAAAGTAAAATGCACATGCATTTGAGATTACTTAAGTGGCCTGAAAAAGGTAATGATGAAATAGAACTAGGCCAAGACAATTTAGGGTTTTCCCTTCTAACAGCTAGAAATATGAAATTAGACCTAGGGTTTCAAGCCAGAGACAAGGAAAAGCTTGCAGAGAATAGAGAAAAATTTATACAACTATGAAAAACATTTGCAGGTGCTAACAGTGGCTCTGTCTAGGGATGCATGCCTCTTGTAGGCATGACAAGGATTTAGAATCTTTGGGAGAAGCAGACCACCTACTGGACAAAAATAAGGGATCCCTCACAAAAACTAGCAATCGGACCAAGAAAATAGGAAAAGAGACACTCAATAGAAAAAGGGAAAATATTTACAAGAATAAATCTTTACTTGGTTTCCCCAGGCCACCAAAAGAAAATCAGTGACCCTCTAGAATCAAAGGTTTGATTTTCATCTACATATCTAACCAACCATCTGCAAATTTCATGATCATCATGTTGCCAACATATGTGAATATTCATGGGCTAAAAAATGAAATTGTACTGATCACTACCCATGTTCTTCTAGTCATAACCATTACATTCATACTCATATTCCAAGAAGTAAGGAACATCATTTACTTCTTCTTGATGATTGGAAAAAATAAAAAACTTATCTAGTAATGCATCAGAAAATAAAGCATACTAATCATCATGCATTACTACCAAAATCCTAGCTGAGAAGGAATTTTATCCTCAGATTTATCTTCATACATTGCCTCAGCCACTGAGAAACTTGGTTCCTCCATGATGTCTTCATGAACTGGATCATGAACCAAGTGAAGGTTTTCTTCATAAATATGGTGATAGTGGGACATTTGATTTGCATCATCATTTCTATGAAAAGAAATTATATCCCAATTGTTGAAGACAAGGTCCTCAACACTGTCACCTTCACTATCATATTTGGAAAAATAAGGAAAATGATATGAACAAGAAACTTGTTTATCACTGCAATCTCTATGATAGGAAAACACACTGTCATGTCCTTCAACTTCTTCTTTTTCAGAGTTGCTATAGGAGGGGAACTATAATATACATGGGTCACATTGATCACTTTGCACACTGGCCTCATTATCAGTGTCAAAGAATATGTCCAAGGGGAGCTACAAATCAAAGTCCATAATAGGTGCATACCTTTGGAACTCTTCAGCCAAAAGTGTTGAAATCTTTTCACAACTCAATGGACTTTGGGCCTTGTCTTCATCTTCCTCAGCTTCACCCTTATTGGTGCAAACATCATCCATATCCAAGACAAGAATGGACATCTCTGGCCTTAGATCATCTTGTGTGAAGAAATCACTTTAGGAATCATCATTTGCATCATATCTAATACTCTACCCTTCACACAAAACATCATCACACCGAGACAATAAAACTGCCTTCTCATGCTAAATAGAAGAAAAATCTGTAGACAAAAAAGAAATATTGCCAACCTTAGATTCACCTTTAGCACTCTCATATGCACTAACCTCAATATCAGCTTCATAGTCAACACTTTCTACATAATGAGAATCAACATCAGAAACACTGGCCTCTTCATGATCAACATAAGGAACCACCAGTCTTTGCAATCTCATGTCCTCCTCTAACTACCAGTTCTCAATCTTTCTCTTTGTTGTTTCCTTCTTGAGAGCAGAAACCTCATCAAAATGTTCTATAAACATTGCTCTCAATACATGCCAAGAAGGGATTGAACATGAAGGCAAGGACAAGAACCAATTCCTTGCACCATCAGTAAAATTTTGCACAAGCAGTGTCATAGCAACATCTTCATGTTCAATATCTATTTCACCAAAAAGACCCATGACATCATATATATGCTGGCTTGCCAAAATAGATCCATCAGTCATGAATCTAGGAAAGCACTTCCCATTCTCAATAGAGAACTCATTAGGGGCACCCTCAATGCCCTCAAAACAAAAGGGCCTATATTCCTCCATAAGGAACTACCCACTAATAACCATCCCTTTATGTAGTGCTTAACACTTGATAGGGATACATTTTCTTACAACTGATTTTCATAAAAAGAAGACATATGAAAACCAAAATACCTAGAAGTTCTGCATCAAGAACTTAGCTTGTTGACTGGAAGGCAAGGCAGATCTAGAGCTCACCATGTAGCTCCAATAGGTTCTTTTCTATGTAGATTCGCCACCTCCTTGAAGAGGAAAATATTACACTTTTCTTTGTATCTTCTTCCAATCAACCAAAACTTCACCAGGATTTACACACTATTTATCAGGGACTACACTGATCAAACAAAGAACTTCAGAGTCACCACTCAACACTTAGTGAGAGGATTTTACAAATGTATTTTTTCCATCTGACTCTTTTCTAGACTCTCCCTAGCAGAGTCACCATTCTGTTGGTGACTCAGATGGGCAAATCAATCTAGTTAGTATAATATTGAAAAATTTAGTTTGTAACTAAATATTCTAATAGATGTATCTCTTCATTATTGTTGTCCCCAGCAGAGTCACCATTTTGTTGGCTTGATATTTTTTGACATAGTGTCAGGTTTACACTATGATGACAAACTGGTTAGTCTCCACTCCAAAGTCTGAAAGGAAAAAAGGGCCAATTGATGAGGACAAAGAGCATCCTTCTTCTTGTTTGAGGTCCACATCACTCAGGCAGGTATTGCCTCATTTGCACACTCATCACTCTTCTTGATAAACAAAAGGCCTGCAGATAGATTATTGTACAATAGCCTTCAAACTCTTGTAGGTATCCTATACCCCAATGAGATCATCACCTTATGCAATAACCTTCTTGCATGGAATGAGTCTAAACACTAGAAACCTACTCTAACAACATGAAAGGGAAAGGTGGTGCTTTTCTTTGAATGATTTAAATTTTGGGTTGAATGGACCCCTAAAAATACCCTAGGTCTCTCATAGACTAGTGTCTTATCCAATGGGCAACAGAGTCAAATACCTCACTGCAACAAAGAGCTATGAAACAAGAAGACAATACATCATAATATGTTAGTACCTTACACCAAACATACACCACTGATCAGATCTCACTTCAACAATCTACCTATGTACCCAGATGTGCTATCACCTATTCAAAGGATTTTAACCCTCCCCTTAGAAGAGACCTATAAATAGGTAATACATTAATCAACATCCACTAAAAGACAAGCATGAAATACCCTTGATAGCCTAGCTCATACAAATCTGAAAACCAGTCCTAAACTTAGTTGTTTCTGTGAAAACAACTCTATTGAAGACACATAGGAAATGCAAATAGAAAGGCTGAAACACCCTTGATGCTTCAATCAATAAGCCTAAAACTCAAATGGAGACAATCTGATAGTAGTACAAATATATTGAAATCTCATACATAAGACAGACTATTACAATTTGTATTATATTCTCAAAACTAGAAAGGAAAGAGGGAACACCCTATATGCAGAGAAGAAGGCAATATTTACAAGGCAAAACATTCATGGAACCAAGATCTGGAACACAAAAATTGGAACCCTTCCAAAATCAAAACTACAACAATATATACCACTAGTCATCTTGGAATCCCAAAAAATCATGATGCAACAAGCTACGGATGACTAAGATAAGGGTTTTACCTACCAAGCCAACTAAATTTAATCAAGAATTTATGACATTGGAGGAAAACTAGGCGGTCAGATCCAAGAATGATCTTCATTAATGATAAATCTCTGAGTAATGTACCAAAGATCATGAATTCACCATGTTTATCAATCTGATCATATCCCATGTAACATGCCTCGAGTTACTGCCTACCCATTCCTACATGGTACAAACCCTTTGTATGCAATCATCAGACTCCCTAGACCACTCTGCAATAGTTGACAAAATCATATCTACTCGATCCAGTCGCTTAAGCATTCAATTCGAGTCATTTTCTCACTGAGACCCTTAAAGTATTCAAATCTGAAAGAAACATCTACATTCATGGTGCCAGACTCCATATCGACGGTCAACATTCAAATCTGGATCAACTTTATATCCCTACCATCATATCTATTCACCTTTCCTGGGTTTCTCAGCTTAAACCTTAATAGGAATCCTAGTTTACATTTTTCCTTTAGTCGCAAGATCGCTAGACATCTCATTTAACTTGAGTTATACCTAGCGATTCGGTGACTATAGGAAAACCTTAACTTTTCTTTCATCTAGTGATTACGTGACTATAAGCCATCTTCTTAGTCCCCGAATAAACTTTCTTCATTACCCAATTTGGTGACCACAGGAAACCTTTAATATTTCTATTTGGTGATCTAGTGACTATAGTCTCATAGTCATGTGAACTTTATTAAATCTTTAAAAACATTCAGTGATCACTCGACCTAGAGATCTAGCGACTAACAAAGAGTCTCATAATCGCTGAAACATTTTGACTTGTCAACTTCGTTCCTAAAATTTTGTGACCACCATTGATCTCCTTCTTCACTTCATCCTACTATCCACATTAAGTCGCGAGAGATTTTATGACTTAACTATTTGATTCAGCGACCCAGAGATAACTGTGTCACTGAATCACTCAAGGTTTAACATTTAACCGCCAGAATTAGGAGAATCTAAGACTATACAGTCACTAAGTGACTGAATTGAAAACTTAACCGCAAAGGTCGAACCACAATGTTAACCCTTCTCTTTAAACAAGATTGAATGGCTATCATTATACCACAAGCTTAAACCTTGTGCATCTTATCCAAGTGATATAATGACAACCATGAGTTCAATCTGAGCTTTAATCATCTCCATAGACTGGAGACCTTGGGCCCACTGACAACTGCCATATCACCAAACTTGTGGCCAATAAGAATCGAGCATGTCAGCGCCCATTGGCAAAAGATCCCACAATGACATCAGCTTATAGCTTTGGAAAGAATTAATGGTTGTTGCATGATCGCATAGCCTAGAAAGATTCCATGTGATCATGCACCAGCTGTTAGATCAAACATAATCTGAAAGCTGGCCCCCACTGATAGCGTATCGAACTCATTGTCCTCGACCAATCAGAGAAGAACATGTCAGCTCCAAATGACAACATATCCACCTCCATTATCTCTATAAAAGGGTGCCACCATCATGCGATTTAGTGACTGAAGAGAAGATATAAGCCACTAGTAGAGTCGCTGAATGTTTCAGGTTTAACCACCATGAACAAGAGATCTCACAACTAAGGCAAAATCCAAGTCGTGGAATAAAACATTAACTACCAAAATACTTAAAGACCTGGTGATAAACTAGGAAAGTAAAGTGCACATGCATTTAAGATTACTTAAGAGGTTCAAAAAAGGTAATGATGAAATAGAACCAGGCCAAGACAATTTAGGGTTTTCCCTTTTAACATCTAGAAATATGAAATTAGACGTAGGGTTTCAAGCCAGAGACAAGGAAAAGCTTGCAGAGAACAAAGAAAACTTTATACAACCATGAAAAACATTTGCAGGTGCTAACATGGTTAACAAGTTCAACAGTGTAACCCTATGTTACTTTTCCCTTGATCAGTTCTCAACCAATGAGAACATTTTAAAAATAGCATGTGCAAAAAACTTTAACTTATCTTTGGCTTTGATAGGGGTAGATAGGTGTCAACTTGTTGCTGAAGTGCTAACAAAAACATGTCAGGGTTACTTGGTTGAGATGTAGTGACAACCATTGATGCAACTTAATTGGATGATCATCATAAATCTGAAAACTTCAGTCCCACTTTTACTTTATGAATCCTTTCATCGAATCAACAAATGCCACATTTCATAAATCAACAGGCGAGACCCTAACTTCTTCCTCAATGTTTAAACATACTGACAACTGATAGGTCACCTCCTACTTTTGGCTAATCAAAAAAAAACATGTCAATGTGACCTGGTGACTGAGGACCCACCTTTCAGTCCACATCCTACAAACAAGATCGAATGGTCATCGTTATATCGTAGGCCTTAAAAATCATGCATCTTATCCCAGCATTATACCGACAATCGTAGGATTTTCTTGAGCTTTAACTATCTGAGATGACCGATGCCACTTTAATACATCACCCAAGACAAGTGTCAACCTTTGAGAACTACCATGGAAGAAAACCTATTAGAACATTGCAATGTTAGAAAATTTCAATCAGACACATGTCGCTAAACTGGAAAGCTTAAAAAGAAGTCAACTCGACCCTATAGTGTAATGATAGTTGCTGATGCATTCCATTGTTTAATCATTAGCGCAACATTGAAGATGGGCCCACTGAGATAGATGTCAACCCTCACTAAATCACATGTCAAAAACTCTAACCACTAGGAGCCTCAAGATTTAATGACAACCACTCATTTAGAAAAGAGACTAGTTAAAAGGATAGACGGGGAAAACTAAGGTTTAAAGCGATTTTATTAAAGGGGGGCCCTCCGAAAAACCCAGTAACATAACATATGAAGTAATTATGTAAGAGGGGTCAAAATTGCACATACATATTAGGAAATGTTAATGAGCAAAAAGTAACACTCAAACATAACAAAGCTTAGGTCAAGCTAGGGTTTAGCCATAACGCTTCATGACTAGGTTCAAGAACCATCTTTTCCGAACATCTAAAGTATGAGGATGAAAAATTTCAAAATAGTGCTAACAGTAACTCCCATAGGGGTTTTCCTCTAACCAAGGTTTCCCCATAAACATATCTTGTGTTATGTGTTATGGTTAATTGTTTTTTATGCTTTAATATCTATTTCAATATTTAAGTAATTGGGCTAAGTTTCAAGAAGCAAAAAAACATTAATTGTAGAACACTGATTCACCCCCCCTCTCAGTGTTCCCATTCTTAAAAATTGTATCACCTTAAAATGGAATCACTTCCATGATAAGATCATTTATCCCTCTAAGTAAGTGGTCTGGGGTCATGTTAAGCACCTTGATCAGGTCTTTGCATGTATTTGGCTTTGTCCCCTCGTTCTGCTTCTCTCTACAACTATTTTTCACTTTATTTATGCATTTCCTAGCATTTTGAACTGAGCTCTTGAGGTTTCAAACCTTGACCTTGAGGTTCAAAGTTGACCTTGACCCTAACCTAGATTAGAGATGATCTCGACCCTGACCTAGGGCGAGGTCTACCTCATCCTTGACCCAGATTTTAAATTTTAGGATTTTTTGATTTTCAGATATCAAGTTTCAGAAAGATTCTTTTTCCCACCTCCAGGTCGGCTATTTCAGGTTTCAGGATTGTAAATCCTAAATTTCATTTAATATAGGTATATTTCTAAAGTTTAGGACCTAATTGGGATTTAATTCTCCAAGGTGGCCCCTCTAGAAGATTGTTCCCTAGTTCACTATAAAAGGAGGCCTTCCTCTCTCATTTTCACAATCTCTCAACCAAGTTTTCATATCTACTCTCATGCAATTTCATGAGAAAGATTTCAAGTACAAGAAAGTGAATTTAAGCAAGCCTTGAAGCATTCAAGTGTTCAAGCATTCATTCATCAAGGAGATCCATTGTTAGCCATTGAAGGATTCAATCTCTTTGGAGCCCCCTTGAAGATCCATCCTTCCACATTCATCCAAGCCAATTCCTATGAAAAGATTCATTTAAGATTGGTGTTGAAGATCAAATGTCATTGATTTGAGACATCCTACATTAATTCTACATCCATTGGAGCATCCCTACTTGTGGATTTGAGGATTTGAATCCTCTACAAGGACTTCAACATAAGCAAGGTGAATTGTTTCATTTACTTTATTTATGCACAATACAATTTCAAGATTAATTCCTAAATTGGGGTTTGACCAAGGAAAACCCCCCATACAAATGACAAAAACCCTCTTTTTCTTGTAGGTACAGGTGTAGAACTGTAGATATGAGCTTGGATTTGGATACCCTTTTCGGTGAGCCTCCAAGATCTGTGAACAAAGTGAAGGTCAAACTTCAAAATATTAATGTATCCTTTGACCTTTTATTGGGGTCAAAGACTACCTACTATCAAAAAGATAAAGGTTTTTTGGGTTTTCTTTGTCTCAGCATTTCCGGTCCAAAATAGGTTGCAAAATTGCTCGAAACTACACACAAACATCAGAAATCAACATTTTCTAGATCTGTTCTATTTTGATGTTAGTACTCACCTTTCAATTATTTCAGATTTCAAGCATATATTATCCATAGGGAAATATAAGGTGTTCTTCCTCTTTCATATTCTCCATAGATTGATTCAATTGTCCATTAACCCTTTGGTTGATCAATTTGGATATCTCCTTTGGGAATTTGGATTTAGAAGTAGATCTCATATTTCCCCCATACATTCTAGGGTGGATACTATTTCATACTATTCACTTTGGTGAGCTCGAGTAGCTTACTCTCTTTCTTTTTGGTGTTAGATTTCCCTTTGTACTACATTGTGTGTTCACCTTCACTATTCATTTTGGTGAACCTGTCATACTTACTCTCCTTTCTTTTGTGGAATTGGATGCCCTATTGTGTTTTGTGGTGTTAGATTTACTTTTATCTTGTAGGTATTAGATTTATCTTTTATGTTAAATCTTGCATGCTAATTAGATTTCAAAAATACAAAAATATTCATGGTTTATGTGTTCTTAGTTTAGTTCATTTGGTGTATGAGTTTTACTACTTCTAGTCCTTCTTATAACATTCCAGTTAGAAGAAGTCATAGACTCATGGGTACCTTTGACCCTGAATCTTCCTCTCCTTTCCTTAGGATCCTGGATGATAATTTGATTCTTCATGATTCCAATCCTATTATGGATAAAAACTCTTCTCACTCATCTCATGATGAGGATGACACTTTAAGAGTTTCTCCTGAACAAGTCAAAAAAATTTCAACTGAACTTGATAAAATGGGTAATTTACTTATTCAAGAGAACCATAATCAAGATTCTATTCAAGCTATAGAGGCTCTTAAGAAAGTTCTTCATGATAGTGATCAAGGTGTTAACCTCTTACATGGTATTACTCACCTCGTGCATTCAAATGTTAAACCTCTAGGTCAAGAAGCTCAAGATTTAGGGTTGATTCTTCCTATCACTAGAGTAGAACCCTCTTCTAATCCTTTACCTAGTATTCCTACCTATACTCCTTCTTTGGTGACTATGCCAGTTCCCTCTGTTCCTATGAGTGTTCCTCCTATGTCCCTTCCTACATCACAACCTTCATATCATAATGTTCCTTTTACTTATTTCAATCCACTTCCAACTAAAGTTCCTAGTGTTCCTCTAGATATTTTTTCTATTCTTTTAGCTTCTTACACTATACCTAGTGTTTCTAATGTCGCTACTCCTCCTATTTCATCTAATGATTCAACAATCATTAGTTTGGCTCAAACTATGTCATCCTTACAACAACTTTCTTCCCTAACTCAAAACAAGTTTAGAGTTCCTACATGTGACATGGGAAGTCCTTTGTCCTGACACATTATTCATACTCCAGTTCCTCAACAAGTTGATATGCCTCATCTTGAGAATTACAATGGAAAAGGAGACCCCGTTCATCATGTTAAAACATTCCAAATCCTTTGTAGTGATTATGCTCATGACCATAGGATTTTAGCCAAACTCTTTGCTAGGATCTTCTGTGACGAGGCCTTACAATGGTATTGTTCATTGCCTCCTTATTCTATTGATTCCTTTCCACAACTGGCCAATTCCTTTACTCAATAATTTCAAAACAACATTGGTCCACAAGTGTCTTTGACTGATTTGATGCATTGTAAACAAAGTGCTAAAGAAAAATTGACTAAATTTATTGGTAGATTTAAGCATTTGTATGCTCAAATTTCCTATCTTGTTCCTGATATTGATATTCAACATATATTTATTTCAAATTTTCAAAAGGATATTAGAGATAAGATTCTACTTATTGAATTTATTTCTTTTCAACAACTTTGTGCAGCACTTCATCGTTATCAATTACAAGTGAGTTAATTTGAGAGAAACACTCCAATGGCTCCTGTTCCAGTTGATAAAAGTGATGCTACTCCTAATCCAAACAAATTTAAAAATTTCAAAAACT
Organism: Chamaecyparis obtusa; assembly: GCA_027943335.1. Taxonomy (NCBI): domain Eukaryota; kingdom Viridiplantae; phylum Streptophyta; class Pinopsida; order Cupressales; family Cupressaceae; genus Chamaecyparis; species Chamaecyparis obtusa. Next base: position 285,994 of record BSBK01005022.1, read on the forward strand.
ATGTCCAGATAAACAAACAAGCGAATGCATTTGCTGATCAAGTTGTTGTTGCATCTCACAATGCCACTTCTGCATCCACTGCTTTTCGATTAAATCATATGTTTACTCCTCTTTCTAAATCTTTACATGCTATTATGATTAGGTTGTTAACTGTTAGTATGTTTACTTTACCTCCTATTCGACCTCTTTTACCTACTATGATTGCATCTAAATCTTTTGATCCAAAAGCTTTTTGTGAATATCACCATCAGAATGGTCATGATACTAAGAAGTGTTATTCTTTAAAACATAAGATGCTAGACTTAATTGATTCTAATGCTTTATCTGTAGATAATCTTGATGGTAGTGGGAACAAATTTGTCTCTCCTCCTAATAAAAACCTTTAAATCTATATGAATCCTTTACCTACGCATGATACTAATACCATTGCTCAGTCATCTGCTATGGAAATTATGTATGATTCAAAGATGGATGATCTCAATCATGTTGTTAATCAAGTGGAGCATGTTGGTCAATCTGTATCTCCACCTCAACCTCAATCTCAACCTCAACTTCAACCTTAAGTTCAATCTCAACCTCAACCAAAACTAAAGCCTAAATTAAAAAATCAACCTAAATGTTGACAACAACCTGAGAATAAAAGACCTCAGGAACTTTTGATTACCTTTGATGACTTTGAGACTATTAAAGCTCTTGATGGTCCCCTTTATATTTATGCCAGGATTTCTCAGAAACCTACTCATGGTTGTCTTGTTGATCCTACATCCTTAGTCAATGTTATTATTGAAGAAAATATTTTTATGAAAATATTACAACGTAATTCTTATGATACATCAGTTGTGTGGATTCAAACTTGCAATGGTTTTCTTTATCCATCATTTGTTTCTATTAGCTTACCGGTTGAACTTTGTGGAAAGATTGTGAACACAACCTTTGTTGTTGTTCCTACTTCTAATCAATTTCAAGTTAAGCTAGGTTTGTCATGGTTGAATGCCATGCATGCTATTGCTTCACCTATCCTTAAATGTCTTAAATTTGTTCATGATGAAGAAGTGAATATGGTTAATCATTGTTTATATCAACCTTCTAGGCCTAGAGATTGTGTTGCTCCTGATTTCTTTTGGCCTTCATTACCTAATTCATGTCCTCCTTGACCTGATAATATTTTTTGTTCATATCAAGATTATAAACATCATAAGAGTCTTAAATTAAGCATACCTCCTATGACTCTTAATCATGGTCTTTTGCCTACACCTTCCATACCTCCTTTAACTATGGCATCTAGTTAAGTTAATCAAGTTCCTCTTATTGCTGATAATCCTATTGATCTTCCTAAAGAACCTGTGAAGGATCTTGTGATTGTTCCTCCTAGTTCTCAACCTATTTCAAGTAAATCAAAATGTAATTGATCTGCTAATGAATTTTGTAAGAAGTGTTGTGCTCATGCTAAAGCTCATAATTCTATTCTTCAAAGATCTCTACCTTCTTTGGTTAAATCTATGCATGATGTGTTAGAAGTTGTTACTAATAATGATGTTAAGATGCATGATTATGATGATTCTATTCATATCTTAGATCCTATTTTGATTAATTTGGGTGAAGAAGATACTCTTGATGATACTGATGTTCTTAATGATGAATATGAGACTATTGACATTGACATTGATTTACCTAATATGCTTTCATCACAATTAAGACTTACACCTAGTGTCAAAGATTGTGATTCTCAAGAGGATCCTTGTTTGGAACTGGCTATCATTCCTACTGTGTTTGATATAGTCCCTCTTGTGAGTTACCCACCTTCCCTAAATGATATACAAAAAGATGGGGAGACTAGGCAACACGCTTGATCAGCTTGTCCTTTGTGGTAGCTTTGTTGTGTGTTTGCCTATTGTACTATGCTTCTCCCATAATGTGTTTGCTAAATGTTGTTAGATTATTTTATATGACCCTTGTTACTCTGTTGGTGCAAGGTGATAAAGGAATCAAACCTATTGTACAATTCCTCTATATATATCTATATTCTTATATGTGTTATTTCATGTTATGTCATAAATGTGCTATTGTTCGTAGATGTTTCCTTGTGTAATCTACTTGGATTCGAGATGTGGTAGCACTGATTCTTTTTGTTCTCCATGTCATGGTCCAAAAAGATTCCTCTTCATATATCTTATGTGATATTTCCTACTTTGTGATTGTAGTTCTACTTTCTTTGGGGAATGATGTCAATTCATTTTCAATAATATCATATATATATATATATATATATATATATATATATATATATATATATATATATATATATATATATATATATATATATATATATATATATATATATATATATATATATATATATATATATATATATATATATATATATATATATATATAATCTTATGATCATACTAACCCCACGGTAGGTAGATCCCTTCTATGTTCTTCATATATTTTTGTGATATTTCCCTTCACTTGTCTTCGTCTAGGGGAATCTTGACATGGAAATGTAATTAGTGGAGTTGTTTATGTTTCTGTTAAAGCCATTGCTCCTGTTAAAGTGTTAGAAATGAGTTTAACATGGGGGCATATGCTCTGCTCACCTATTGCACACATGCACTTTTCAATGCACATATATTATTTTTCAAGATACCTTTTCTCCCTTTTTGGATTAGTAACTAATCCTTAAAGCATGGATTTATATTTTAGGATCTCTTGATCCCTCCAGTTTCAAATATATATATTTTTGATCCCTTAAGGTTAGAGGTGTCCTTAAGACCAGATCTCTTTTTCTTTTGGTTTTATTCTTATGGAATAGAATATTCCTAAGGGTAAATCCTTGATGCATTGACTAGTGAGTAGCCACATTCACTAGGTGGTTCAATTCCATCTTTCTAGTTGTGTCATTTTCTTGTGTGGTTCACAATGGGACATAAGTTCTCATTGGGTGAGATAATCACACACACACACTCTCTCTCTAGAGATGTCTCTCTTATTGTGATCTTGGAGTTGATGAAGACTTCAGTCCCTTGGGGCTTGAGTTTTCTATTTGTCCCTTTGATTACGATAAGATTATCTTTTCATTTTTTTTGATCTCCTTTACCAAGAGTTTGCATCGAGTCCATACTCTTGCTAAAGTGGGGGCTTAATGTATCATCTTTAAATGGAAGAACTTCCATGATAAGAGCATTTATCCCTTTGAGTAAGTGGTCTGGGGTCATGTTAAGCACCTTGATTAGGTCTTTGCATGTATCTGGCTTTCTCCCCCTGTTCTGCTTCTCTCTGCACCTATTTTTCACTTTATTTATGCATTTCCTAGCATTTTGAGGCCCTGAGGTTTCTAACCTCAAGTTAAAAGTTGACCTCGATGCTGACCTAGGTCAGGGATGACCTTGAACCTAACCTAGGATAGGGTCTACCTTGTCCTTGACCCATATTTCAAATTTTTTGATTTTTTGATTTCTAGATATCAGGTTTCAGAAAGATTCTTTTTCCCACCTCCGGGTTGGCCATTTCAGGTTTTAGGATGGTAAATCCTTAATTTCATTTAATCTAGGTATATTTCTAATGGTTAGGACCTAATTGGGATTTAATTCTCCAAGATTGTTCCCTAGTTCACTATAAAAGGAGGCCTTCCTCTCTCATTTTCACAATCTCTCAACCAAGTTTTCATATCTCCTCTCAAGCAATTTCATGAGCAAGCTTTCAAGTACAAGCAAGTGAATTCAAGAATTCAAGAAAGCCTTCAAGCCTTCAACTATTCAAGCATTCAATCATCAAGGAGATCCATTGTTAGCCATTGAATGATGCAATCTCTTTAGAGCCCCCTTGAAGATCCATCCTTCCACATTCATCCAAGTCAATTCCTATGAAAAGATCCATTCAAGACTGGTGTTGAAGATCAAAAGCCATTGATTTGAGACATCCTACATTCATTCTACATCCATTGGAGCATCCCTACATTTGGATTTAAGGATTCAAATCCTCTACAAGGACTTCAACATAAGCAAGTTGAATTGTTTCATTTACTTTGTTTATGCACAATACAATTTCAATTCAATTTCAAGGTTAATTCCTAAATTAGGGTTTGACCAAGGCAAACCCCCCATACAAACAACAAAAACCCTCTTTTTCTTGTAGGTACAAGTGCAGAACTGCGGATTTGAGCTTGGATTTTGATACCCTTTTTGGAAAACTTCTGAGATCTGCGAATAAAGTCAAGGTCGACCTTCAAAATATTAATGTAGCCTTTGACCTTTTATCAGGGTCAAAGACTAGTTGCTATCAGAAAGATAAAAGTTTTTTGGGTTTTCTTCATCTTGGCATTTCAAGTCCAAAATAGGTTGTAGAATTACCCGAAATTGCACACAGACATCAGAAATCAACATTTTCCAGATCTACCCTATTTTGAGGTTAGTACTTGCCTTTCAATTATTTAAAATTTCAAGCATATATTATCTATAGGGAAATATAAGGTGTTCTTCCTCTTTCATATTCTCCATAGATTGATTCAATTGTGCATTAACCCTTTGGTTGATCAATTTGGATCTCTCCTTTGGGAATTTGGATTTAGAAGTAGATCTCATATTTCCCCCATACATTTTAGGGTGGATACTATTTCATACTATTCAACAACCTTGTCAATGTGCGAACTAATTAAGTACCCATTGAAGTATCAAATAAATCAACCTTTCCTTATGCTCTCTTGTTATCTCCTTTTCCAAATCCTTTTCATCAATTAAAAGATATGGTACTCTCCTAGATAGAAACTGTCTTACCAATTAATTTTTGAGACCATTGAATACTTAATGTCAGTGCACAAAAAATAGATGGAGACTAAAGTCATTGAAGAACTTATTCAATCAGTTGCACTAGATAAGTTAAATTAATTTGAGCCAGTTATCAAATTGGAGAATGAGTTAAAAAATACTCTATTATTATTTCAGAATATTTGTTTGATTTCAAATTTTACTAAGAACATCAAAGACAAAGATGATAATGTGGAAAAGGAGCTAACCAAGTAGCTAGCTAAAGTATCAATCGAGCCTAATTCTTTCCAAGTATACTATAAAAATTTGAGGCACTTAATGGGAGTGCAATATGAATTGAGAAAAGAAGAAAATAAGATTAGAATGGATCTCATGGAATTGCAAAAAATTTTGATAGCCCATTCTGAGTCATTGTAGAAATAGGTACATAAGGAAAAAGATACGGTAAGCACACCAGATGTTAGTGCAATGGACAACATGGTTAGTTTAATGGTTGATATTAGTGAGAAGATAACAGTATTGCAGACACTAAAGGATTCTTTAGAGGCATCACTAAAGTATGCACAAGGCATATATAAGTCTATTTTTTCCAAGATCCCTCCACTAGACAAACAATAAGTTGTTATTTTGGCATTTTTGTTAAAAAAGGGGAAATAGAAAGATATAAAAAAGGGGAAAGATAGATAAGAGGGATATATATATGATATGAGGATCACTACTACAGGGAGAGTAATAAGTAAATATGAGTAATGGAGTAATAAATTTTTTGAGATATGTATACATGAACAATTTTTCTAGGGACAAAATTTTGATGACTTTAAAGGTTTTTAACAAAGCTACCAAAATAATGCCAAAGGGGGAGATTGATGAAATCCTAAGAGTTATTTTTTTTTCATTAGTTATGATAATTTCATAATAGTTTTCAAAGTCATTGGGTAATGAAGGAAAGACAATTCGGTAAAGCACATAAGCTAGTCGGTAAAATAAAACAAAGGAAAATGTAATTTTGGTAAAGGAAAAGGAAGTTTAGTCATTGAGAACCAAGAAAGCCTAAACTGAGCACTGACCACCAAGTTGCATTGAGCTAAAAAAATCCACTAAACTAAGAGAAGAGATGGTTATCAAGAAATAGAAAAACATATTACTAAGTATGATAAGATGACATAAGGAGAATCTACAAATGAATTGAATCTAGACACCAAGAAAAAAAATGGTTTACAAATCTCGAGGAGTTTGTTAGATAGAGAAATGGAGATCTAAACATAATTATTATGTGTTATTACAAGGTGAGATTCATGAGTAAGAATTAAATGTGAATATACATTGGAGGAGTAACCAATGCTAGGACCACCTAAGGAGATGATTCTAAAACATTTTCACCATTTCTAGAATTGAGTATATAATGGATCTAAGTGAGAAGAGCTGAGAGGAGAATGATAAGATAGAGTGTGCATGCAAATAGTGTATGTGGATGTGAATTAGAGATCGAAAAGAGAAGGTGGAGAGTATAGAAGCTACCGAGTAAAAGAGCAATAAAGAGTAGAGATTAATTGTGATTCAGAGTTGAATCTACCGAGTACAAATTTGACATTGTGAGTGAAGCATAGTATGAGGTAATAAGTTCATGAGCATAATGAGTCTAAAATGCATATGATTGATGCAAGTACTACAAACATATTTTATACAAATTAAGTTTGTAATTAAAATTGTAAAGTCTCTTAATGGAGCAGATCCTAACTAGTCTTACATTATAAATCCTTTAACAAGGTACAATTCTTAGATTATAATTGTAAAATCCTTTAGCAAGGTAGAGTTAACTAGTCTTTAGAATCTTAATAGAGTTAATACTCTTAACAAGGCAAGCTATCAAAAGTAGCCAATAGTGTAGCTCTAATTGAGAAAACCTTTTACTACAATAGTGAATATTTGTTGGTGTCATCCCCACCACAATTTTTATCCTCTAACAAGGATTTTTGTGATACCAAAATGAATGTTTTATGAGTTATGTTTATTGTTGTAGACACCTAAAAATCCCTTAGAAAATAAAAGTATTTTTATTTTTTTGAAAACCCCTGATGACATCATCATTTACTAATTAATTAAGTATTTAATTAATTAATATATTTTTATGCCATTAAATATCTTTATTTTAATTAAACATCTTTAATTGAAAGATCCCTTCCAAAAGCATTTAAATCAATTTTTAGTATTTTCCTCTCTTTATTGAATTAATATTCAATAAGTTATGTCACATTCCCTAAATAAATTTCATATTTATTTAAAGCCTAAAACCCTAAGAACCTTCTAGCCTTTTCTAAACCCTTCCAATCTTTCCTAAACCTTCCCTAAACCCATTTATGAGATGTTTCCTACATTTCTTAGCCTAATCCAAGTCTCCTTGAATTTTGGTCAAACCCTTCCCTTAATGAGCCTTACACAGTCATTAAAGCATCTTACACACTCTTTAAGGCTTCTTACAACCTTATAAAAAGACCCATATCTCTTCTTCCACACTTATTCCCCTTGCACACGTCCCTAGTGTTGCTCACACATTTGTGAGAAACCCTAACCCAAGGTCAAACCTTACCACCTTATCCCTAACTCTACCCCAGACCTTACCTCTAACCCTAACTCTCCTTCCTAACCCAAGCCCTTAGTAAATCATATAAATACTCCTCCTTCAAATAGAAAAGCATTAGCTTATTTTTTTTATCTTCAATGCATTTTTATCATGCTCATTTACTTCTAGACTTAGCATAATCAATCCTAATTGTTAGATTCATTCATCTTTCATGCTTTCATTACACATCTTAGCTTATCATAATGGATTAAACCTAGTTTTTTTCATTTCTCTACATCATATCACATCTCTATTTGGTTTAAACAAATCTTAGCATAAGCATCATGTAGCTTAATTTGTATTCTAGCTCCATTTTGGTTCCTTGTGCCTTAGGGGAAAATTAGGTGTTCTATACCTAATTCTATGCCAATATAGAGTATCCATAGTCCTTGAATGATCCAAAAAACCCCTAATCATCATTATGGATATGCTCCATGTGATTTGAGAGCACACCCACATCCCTAAAGCGAGAACAAATCAAACAGTGACCGGGTGCTCTCGTTTCAGTTCTATCTAAGTGTCTTTGCGAATGTTTTCTATTTAAATGCTTAGTAATATGTTGTTAGATTCATTTTAACTAATTTTTGAATGTCTAAACCTATTTAAAATAGGTTAACTTTGCACTAGTCACACTTCTGCATGCCCGGTGGGACCCTACACGCCTTCTAAATTGCATTTTTTAGGGTTTTCTAGGCAAAAAACTCACTTTTTAGAAAACTCATCATGTTCTAGGTGAATAATCATATGAGTAAACTCCCTGGAGTATTTTCTCATATGAAAAAACTTTTTGGCTTGTACTAGGACCACCCAATATTTGTATGGGGTCCAAGTAGCCTTGTTTGGCTTATTTATGGCCTGCTCACCTTGTTTTCTCATGCCAGAGACTAGGGGAACTTGTATTGGCCCTACCCATTACTTGTATGAGTAAAGGAATCAAAATACCCTTCCCTGCTTACTCATATGGGAAACAGGGGGTTTTGTAAGTCCCTAAGCCAAGTTAAGATTGAATTTTTGGGTTCCTAGGGGTTCTTAAGGCCTTCTTGACTTTATTTTCAAGTTTTTAACACCATCTTCAGCATGTACACTTGGGAGGCATAAAAATACTCAAAAATATAAGGCCCTAATTTTAATCAATTATTTGATATTTTTAGGAATCAAGACAACTTGTTGTTAGGCTTAAAATGAACCTCAAATCACTCTTGAATACCTAAGAAACTAACAAATCTGCAAATATTTCCTATTTTTTTCCTAAGCAATCCAAAACAACTGAAATCAGTCCTAATTGGTCCTAAAACACTCAAAATCACTTTTAAGGTCTTTCAATTGGCTAAAATGAACTTCAATCATGCAAATCTAGGGCTTTAGAATGCATTCATGAAAACTAGGAACACATTGTCCTCTTAGTGCATAAAAAGAACCTCAAATTTGCATCTTATTTCTAAATGGTTCAAAATAAATCCTAAGTGCATGAAAATGGTCCTATGTCAAAATCAATGCATCAATAAAAGATAAAATGAACTTAATTTTTCAAAATTCAAAGTTCTTTCAAAGTTCTAATCACTCTAGGAGCAAATCTACAAAGCTTTCCTAAAGGGTTCCTAAACGATCATAATAATTCCTAAATGTTCCTAAATCATCCTAAATTATTTGTCCTTTTCTAAAACAAATTTAATTTTACAAAATCTTGAATGCTTTCCAAGTTTCATGCATCAAACTATCTAGAAACACCTCTTTTTTGGCATAAAACTAAATTCTAGGGAACAAATCTTGAATGCCTCTAAAGGAAATCAAAGTTCAAATCAAAGACTCATGTTTCTTTGAATCTAAAAGAAAAAATCTTGAATGTCCTACATTACAAGAAAATAATTTCATTTTCTTTCCAAAAACTCAAAAAATAGGATCCTAAAAGAAAACACTCAATCTTGAATGCAAAGGCTAAAATTATTGGAAAATCTTTTAAAAGCTTTAAAAAAAATGAACAAATTGGTGGAACGTTGACTATACTAGTGTATATTAGTTATATTAGTGTTTTCATTATGGAAAAAAAGTTATGAAGTTTTGGAGTGAGCACATAACTTAGAAGATCTGAAAAATGGACGTATGAAAGACTGGATAGACAATGAAGCACCTAAGGTACATAGCATCAATGCACGTGTGTATGACCAAGTTTTGGTATGTGCCCTTGAAGATAATCTTTTGAATATGTTATTGAGATATGGTTAAGAGCATAAGATCAGATGAGTCAGTATGATGAATATATAGCAAGTTGAAGTGACACAGATAGTGAGCAACAAAATAGAACAGAGCATGGAGCTGACTGTTAGTATTTTGGTTAGCGGTTATAATATTGTTTTGTAAAGTCTATGCGCCTACTATATTTATGTTGTAAAATTGTTAATATAATTATATGTAAACATGCTTGAGCCAATTCATTTGGAAGCATTGTATGTAATTAGTTATAGGCCGACTTGGTGAATAGTTTTGTTTGTGCATATAAATAAGACATGCACCTTTGTATTTAGGTATGGAATGAGATATAGAGTTGATAGAAGTAGAGGAGAAGTATGAAAAGAGAATTTAGTATGAGATAGAGCTTTACAAGAGGCTAAAGCATCAGCACACATAAGGAACTGATCAAACAAGCAGTGTCATAACAACAGTTCACCATTACATATATAGTGTGTATCTAATACTCAGGAGGTTTTAGCCTTCACCACTTGAGTAGTGAGCTCTAGGACAGTGTTTCTTCACCCCTAACAAGGTTAACTGTAAAATAATCCTAACAGGGTCTGACCCTTGACAAGGTCATTGTAATTAAGCATTGTAATAACAACTCCTAACAGGGATAAGAAACATTAACAGGTTCATAATACACAAGTACAATTATTAGTGGGTATTAATTCCCACATGGGTTTTTGCTTTGGCCAAGGTTTCCCTATAATAATATCTGGTGTTATGTGTTTTGTAGTTTTTCTTTACATGCTTTTATATTTAGTTCAACAATTAAGATATTGAGTTAAGTTTCAAGTATAAGAAAGTAATTGTATAGAACATTGATTCACCCCCCCCCCCCTCTCAATGTTCCCATTCCTAACAATTGGTATCAAATCTTTGGTCCTTTGAAGAAAAGTTTAACCACTTGAGGACATCATGGGTTTAGAAGAAGTGAAACATCTAAAGAAGAATCTTAAAGTAGCTCTTGAAGACCTTGATAGATCTGAGAAAGAAATTAAGGAACTGACAATAAAGGTTAGTGGTTCTCAAGTATTCATCAATAAACTAAGAAAATATTTGAAAGATTGTTCTACAAGTGATTTAGGGAAAATGATCAAAAAGTTGAATGAGGAAAACACTTCTCTGAAGGATCAGATTGAAGAGTTGGATGAAAAACTATTTAATAATCAGGAAACCTATGAAGAATAGGTCAAAGAAAACAAGCAGTTGGATGAAGAACTAAGACAAGAAAACATAAAAATCTTGGAATTAGAGAACATTAAGAAGTAGGTGGAATCTGAATTGACTAAAATAAAGAATTATATAGAAAATTTGCAAACAAGAAAGGATCTAATAGAGTCATAGTTATATTCTAGGAAGTTAAAAGGAGATACCACTGGTATTTGATTCAATGAAGCCCAACTTCAGATTGATGCTATGTGAGATAGAATGAAATCTCTTGAAGAACCTACATAAGCTAAGAAGACAAATATCATACTGAACCTAAAGAACCATCTAAAGATGAGCGCAAACTAGTAAACAAAACTTGTTATGCCTGTAACAAGAATGGACACATAACGAGAGACTATAAAGAGGTAATACCTTTCAATGGTTACTATTATTCATGCAATAAGTTTGGTCATAGAGCTATGAATTGTATATCAAATCAAAGAAATTAGAATCATCAAAGTTAGAAATCATCCTCAGAAAAATGTCAGAAGTTCTCAGAACATTACATGTCAGATATGTAATTATAATGGTCATAAAGATAGACAGTGCAAATTGGTAACTCACATCCATGCACCGAGGAATATAAGGTCTCTAATCATTTTTCACTCTTGTAAAAAATTTGGACAGATCTCAAAGTTTTACAAATCAAAAGTGCAAAGACAACAAAGCCCTAATAAGTCACATAAGTCAAGTCTGGATGAATCTGGAGAAGTCAAGTTTGTGAAAACTATAGAAGATGTAAGCTTGATTTGGAAGGAAGCAACAAAGGATAATGTTGATGAGTATGTATTGGATGCATTCATAATGGACACACCCTCTACTTCTGGATGAATGACCCTCATGGTCATAAGGGGAGAAAGATTAGCTCTAGACCCCTGTGTGGCTGGTATACTCACCCTTTGAGTATGTGCCTTTGGTTATGACTGTTTGGAGACTAGTTGATACTATATGTATGAGTGCACTGCTTGATTGATAGAAAAAATGGACATTGAAATTCTCTATTGCATTATGTGTTTGCGTGGCAAGCATTAATGGTAGAAATTTGTTTTAAAGTCATCAAAGATCCATTATTCACACATTTTCATTCAATTTCAAGCCTTTGGAGAGCACATGCAATCAAATTAATTTGTGTTGGGTGATTTCAGTTGGTTTATCAATAAAAATTAAAAGTTTATTATGAAGCCCTAGTTTAGACGTGATGATTCAGAAACCCTTGGAAACTTATTTGAAGAGATTAACCAAGTTATGGCTACTCTAGTAGTTTTTGATGTTTCTAAAAGGAAGAGATACATTTTTAAGAAACACCTTTCAAGTTAGTCCTAGATGACCTAGAGGGAGCATTCTCTAGGACTCTAATGGGAGTTATGCACATAGAGGACATAGACACATATATTTATTGCAAGAAGGAACCTATTGGATTAGATAGAATCAGGTTGCACATAAAAACCATGATGAATCCAGAAAAAACATTCATGGATGAGTTTTACTAATCTGAATGGATAAAGATATTATTAAGAAGAATTCACGATGACCTATTTTAGATAGGAGAAGTTCTAGTTTGTGTAACTACTAATCTCATTCATGAGATGACTGGACTACCTAAGACCGGTGCCATTCTTCCCACTAGAAAGGATCTAAGGAAACTGATGGAACAAGATTGTAAGTCACATAATGATAAGCACAGGGTGACCATAGAGCCAATTGAGGAGAAGTACATAAAGACAATGTTTATGATACTGGGTTACAAGTTTCAACATGTAAATAGGGTAAATAGTGTGTCTGTAGTGTTGGTTCTTAAAATAGATTTTACACTGAAAGAGACACCAATATACCTAAGATTGATTTTGGGAAATGTTAGTTCCAAATATGGAAATATCTATAGGTAACTGGACCAACTATAGGGACAAGGCTTCCCTCTTCACTTCTGGCTCTGCAGAACCAAGGCGGGTGCACCTAATCTAGTAAATGGAACTCTGTTTACAACACCAAGACTGGATTGAACAAAGAAGAAAATAGCAAGAAAGTACTAAATGATAACCAGTCATTGATTGAATCTCCATTGATATGATCAAACTACTACCCACAAACATAAAACTAAAAGGATAGAAAGGATTTTAATTTGATTTCTTGCAAAATGTAAACAATCATGCCAAACTTGCATCACTATAGGAAATACTAATTTCTGATCAGTGCCTTGTCCATTGGGAAACATATCTAAAGAAGATACATAATATAGGAACAACTAATTGATTCATTAGAGATTTCTATCCATAAATATAGTAAACCAGACTCATACAATGCTTATAAAACATCCTTTAGTTGAACCAAATGAATCTATGTTCTATTCATAGACCTTTAACTTGATCCTAGATCAAGGTTGAGAAATAAAACACATACACAGGTAAACCCAGTGCAGTGAATTAGAAAACTCCAAACCCAAGAAGCACAACAAAAGGAGAGATCTGAAACTAGAAAACTATATTAAGTATGAGGATTGAAACTCCTATATTACAATATACTTCAGATCACACCACTTAGATAATATGCAAAAGATTTTGAAAGGTTTTCCACTATATTGAGACAACTAGCAAAACATATTAAAATCTGGACTGAGGATACACACTTAGCTTTTCAACTTCCTGTGTGAAGAATTTCCCAACGAGCACCTTCTAAATGATCATAAAAATCCTTTTATAGAGACAAGGATACAATAAGAAGAAGATCATTTAGGTTAAAATCTCTAAACCTAACCAACAATCCCAAGGCTTGCAAGAGAAAGAAATCTGATCTAATTGTACCTCTACAAGACATTCCCAGGAACAAGGTACCTCCCTTTATGAGAAAATAAAATCAATAGTTAATGCACTTGGGAATAATCAACAAATCTGATTTCTTCATGAGTCTTATAAAATATCTACAAGGCAACCCAAGTTGCAAGAAATTTGATTCTTCCCCCTTTTCCTAAATCTACAAATCAGTCATGTCTGGAATGAAATATCTTCACCAAATTCTGATCTTGGATACAAAATTCATTAGTGCTCTCACCCAACTTTTCAAATTTAAAAACAACCACTGCCATTGTATTCTTGGTCTTCTCTGTTTCCAAAAACATATTATATGTGTATGTTTTGATAAATCTACTAGACATCATTTTCTATGAGCAGCCTGTAGTCATTTTAAATTTTTTAATTTTTGCACATAGACTAACTTTATCATTTGGCTTTAATCTCTTTGTGCAAACCTTTTAATTTGAAGTGGGCCCCTATATGCCATGTGGTGCCATCTAATTTTATCGTTGACCCACCTCATCGCCTTGTTGGTCTTCTGCACATCCCTATGCCACTTGGCGCTCTCTGAGTGGTGTATCTCATTGACTAAGCATCCATCTATAGTATCCTTACCACCTCACAACCTAACACATGGTGTCCTATCACATCCTTGCAAAGGCTAACATTTGGGCACTTTAAATTTATGGAGTAACAACCACCACTGGATCGACATGCATCCCAAGGCTACCGGCCAACTGCTCAATCTCATTGCTCAGTCACCACTCCTTGCCACATGTCACTACCTCATTCATTTCACAATCCACCAAGGAACTTGACTGTATCACTTTGCCACATCATCAGGTTGTCATGTATCATCACGTCACAGTCCCATAGTGACTATCCTCTGGGCATCTTCCTCTTTACAAGATTGCGATGACCGTTGGATCTCCAGACACACATCCCCATGCACTTGACTTGTATTTGATGTTTTGTCAAAATATCCTTACCTTCACATGTGGGACCAACTTGCCACATCATCTTCCATGTCATCACCATCCAAGTACCTCAGTCCTTATGCACATATGAGCTACCTCCCAACTGGACATCCTCATTTGGACACCTTCAATGTGTGTGGCTTGGTATTTGAACAACTTATTATTTCTACCCATCGTGAATGTGGGATTAAACTTTCATTGACTTTAAAATTACCTTAAAAAAGAATTCACAAAGCTCACCCAACTAGGCCCACACATGGCCTCTTCCTTTCCTTTCTTTACTTTATACCTGGGCACACTTGGATTTAAAAACCTTTTTCTACATTACCAGGGTGCATGTGGGATTAACCACATAATGCATCCCACATGTTTTTAAAAAACCTTTGATGCCAGTGTGCACCCCACTTCTTTTTTCTTTGCTTGAGTACTGAACATGCACCTCATCTCCTCCGTTTGGCATGCTCATCTAGCTCCTTCTCTCACATGAAATCCTAAACCTTAAAACATGGTGCATTCAACAATTTATTAGACATGCCCCCTATAACTTGGCCTTTCAATGCCCCTCATTACTTATTTTGCCTACACACACCTCCTTGGCCAAAATGCTGATGTGTGAAGTCCCATTGAAAGAAGCACAATCACTATGAATTGCATGCACAATCCATGAGAGAGTGCATAACCCTCTGATAGTGCACTTAGCACTTTAATCATTTGGTGCATCTGCTAAATACTACACAAACACAATAGTTTGGTGCACACAACATTCTCTTCATCTATGCGTACAACACCTTGATCATTTAGTGTGTCTACACAAAAAATAAGGAAGGGCAAAAAGGGTGTGTATGGTAAGAGGGATGAGGCATTTGAATCAGAAAAGTAATGGAAACTCTTTCATTATGTACATAGAATTATAAATAACACACATCAAACTATAGAGAAGTATGAGCCAAAGGAAAGAAATCATAAAAAGATGTAGTGTTAAATGGAAGTATACACATTTAAACTATGAAGGCATTTGTAACAACAAAATAAGGCACATGCACTGCTGGTGAAAACAAGTGTATGGTGAAAGGGGAAAACATGCACAACATAAGCAAGCATATGTGAATATTTTGTAAAACATGATCAAATGTGGTTTTGTAATGAATGTGCAGCACATGTAATGAAAACTACAAGGCTCCCCTTTTAAAAATAATGGAACGGGTTGGGCCCCAAATGGGTCCGGCCTAAAAAAATTTCAAATTCAAACACCCGAACCTTGAAGAATGATTAGAATGGTTGGCCACTACAACTGGAAATGACTCAAAAATAACCTGATCACAAAAAACTTGATTTTCAACAAACACTGCCAAGTCGCCAAAATTGAATAAAATGCTTCTAGTCATGATATTAAAATACTAAGAAAAACTTACCACTAGACGTTGAAAGTTGGAAGACACAAGCCTTGTATTATATATAATCACTCTGTCAGATGGCTTTGCCTAAAGATGAAAAAAGAAGGAAATTTTAAAACTTGAAAATGCTCATTCAGAATTGCTCTGCAAACATAGACTGAAGACACTAGGAATGGCCTTGGAAGGAAATGGATTAAAAATATCAAAAGATAAGTTGAGGGTGAGCCACTGAATCTAGAAGAATACTCATATACAAGGAATGCAACAAAACAACCCTCAATTGGAGGCAACCATCTAACAATAAGATATGAATTTTAGAAAATGGTTACTTTGTGAGTTTATTCTATCCTCACTTTTCATCAGCATAAAACACTTTTTCTTTGATCTTGCAATCATATCAAATGGGACCCTCATGGTCTAAAAAAATAGATAAAAGATCTTAATCATATGCATAAAACAAGACTATAATCAATCTCAATAAATGATCAACTAAAGATCCAGAAATAATCCTCAAATTTGGCCAATTAGAACATCTTGAAATGAAAGATAGTGAAATTGTAGAAGTTGTATTTGGATTTGACTGAGCAAAGTGATTAATCGGATTGGTCATAGTCTATAACTTATCAGGGGGAAACACTTCCATGTCGACAATATATATCAACCTTCAATTCCTCCTGATCATATATTGGGTGCAATTTTCATGATCTCAAAGTAGGCTACTTCAAATTATGCATTCCCACATTCAGTGAAACTGAATAAAATGCAAATGGAAGAGGCCTAGTAAAATGATCATACAAACCTTTAGGAATCTGAAAAGTGGGAATAGAGACACACTCTCATGCCAAGGATATGATGCAATATTCTTTTTATCATGACCATCATCCTGGTGTTAGATGAAAACCTTCAAAGTTGGCCATTCAGTGAAAACCAAATAGAATGCAAAATGCAGACTCAGGCACTGGCCTCCAAATGGGTACCTTCAAAACTTGTTATAAATGGGATCTAGGAGTTGCAACCAATTTCATATATATAATGAAAGGTGAGGAAAACATGTCCCAAGCCCCATCCCATTAAAATCATCAGGCTTAACTTTGTGTGCACTTAAACTAGGGTCTTTAGAAATGATCTTTGAATTGCACTAACTTTTCCTGAGGAGAATTTTTGAATATAGACTCTAAAACCAATCTAGATTTTAGAGTACCAACATGCAGCCACTATTTTAGCAGCAATCATAATTGTGAAATAAAATGGAGACTTCAACTTGTGTGAGATCTTGCACACACAGTTGATGGATAACATAAAGGCTATCAAGCATGATAAGAGTAAGATATTCAGGTTTGGGTCACTTATCATCTATATGTATTTTCATATAGTTGGTAAAGTCTCTGATCTATACCTTGACAAGAGTCTACCCAAAATGCCTCAAATATAATTCAAGACATCATCAAAGAGTACCTTGAAGGACTACATGGAATTGGAGATCAAGACATTTAGAATAAAGATGTAGAGAAGGTTTAGGATACCTAAGAGCATAGTAGAGAAGTACAAGGACACCATTTGTTTTATGGTTGAGACTGATATAACATGAATGGAATCTGTAGAGCCTAGGACTAAGTGGATCCATTCACTTGGTTATGAAGTGGAAGACCATATTCTAGAAGCATATGCAAAATTCCAACTATCAGCACCCAAGGATCCTAATGAGCCAAGATGGGGAGCTTATGAGGAAAAGACAAGACAAGTATATGCGGTCTTGTGCAATGCTATGACCAAGAGGAAAGCATCTAAAATCACCTCTGAGATACTAAATATTCACGGTGTCACTCAAGATGGCCTAGATATGGCAAGGGTGTTGGCATGTGATGTTTTGGAGTATTGGGAATCACTTAAGGGTTGTCATTTATGGAAACACTTATGATAGCATGATCACATGTTGTGGAGATTGCCACCAAAGTCTCAGTCATGAAAATGAATAAGTCGAGAATCAGGATAACAGGGTACAGTGGCACATTTTTGGTCAGTGATGAAGATATATGAGTTATTATGGCTTACAAACTTAACTAGAGGTATTTTGGGATGTACACATGCTTCAGTTAAGATTGCATAACTTTTGGTTATCACATCTATGAGATACAGTGTTCAGAAGATATGCAAAGGCAATAAAATAGTGTAACAAGGTATATGAATAGTTACGAAGATTAAGGAAGGTAAAGTGAATATGGTAACATGCTAATATAGGTGAATAAAGTATATTTCTAACTCTTTGATATTGTAAGAGTGATAACTCCATAAATAACATTTGCATTAGTTACTGTTATGTTTTGTATGATAATTGTGAAGCCAACTGGGAGGTTGATCTAGTATAAGTATGGAGTGTTTTTGTGAAAGAGAAGTATGGTGATTTTGATGATGAATAAGTAAGGTTGCAAATATAAGAGTAGGGATCAGATGTGAGATCAATAAGAGGTCGAGCTACAATTGGAACTATCTAAGCAAGATAAGTTCTTATGTTGTTCCTCTTTTAAGAACTATTTTGAGACAACTATTAATTGTAAGAGCAGTGTGCTCACCACCTTTAACTAGGTATTTTGTTTACCCCTAATAGGGTTTTGTATTCCTCTAACAAGGAAATGTACTATGTAACAATTAGCTCCTAAGAGGGTTAGATCTCCTAACAGGGATACTATATTTTAGTGCATATTTGTGGGTACCATCCCCACCGGGGTTTTCCCTTTGGACAGGGTTTCCTCAAGAAAAAATCATGGTGAAATGAGTAATGTGTTATGCTTATATGTTCTTTTCATTTCTACATTACTTTGGATTATTTGTAATTATTTAAAGTTAAAGAGATCAAAGTTTTGTAATATTGATTCATCCCCCCTCTCAATATTACCTAATCCTAACAATTGGTATCAGAGTTGTTGTCCTTTGAAGAAAAATTCTAACAACTTAATAGAGATCAAAATGGATTCAAACATTTTGAAAGAGAACTTTGAAGATACACTTGAAGATTTGGATAAGATGAAATTTGAGAATGGTGAACTAAAATTCAAATTATGAAGAGTAGAAGGTTTCATGAGGAAACTTAAAGAACAACTTCAGATTGTAAAAAGTTAGAGACAAGACCTTATGGAGAAAATCAAAGAAGGTTTAGACAATGATGCATTAGACAAAGTAAAGATGTTGGAGCAATAAAAATAACAAATCAATCTTTTGATGATAAAAGAGATTCAACATGAAAAGCATGAAAGAAACAAAGTTGAAGAGTCACTAAATTAAGCTAACTTGTAGATAGGACAAATGAAGACCAAACTTGACCACCACAAGGATAAATATCAGGAACTAGATAAATACAATCAGATCATTCAAGCTAAACTCACTCAAGCCAAATTATTCATTGAAAAGTTACACATGAGAAGTGACAAGATTGATGAACAAAGAGAAAGACAAAAGCCTAAAGGAGATATGATTGGATTCAATGAAGTTGAAAGTTCAAAAACTCAAGAAGAGCCAAAAGAAACCAAGAATGAGGAAAGACCTATTCCTTAAGAAAGGCCAACCAATGAAGAACCTAGAGAATAGTTCAGACCCTTCAGAGGTAGATGTTTTAGATGAAACAAAGTTTGACATATGAAAAGAGATTACAAATATAAAGGTAACTCTAAGCCCTTTACCAACTACTATTTTAATTGCTATGATTATGGACACAAGAAAGTAGATTGTAGAAAACTTAATCAGTCCAGGTATAAGAAAGAATATGTCAGAGAAGAATCTATAGCCAAGATTACTTGTAAGAAATGAAATAACTTTGGACACACATCAAGGTAATGTAAGCTACAGACTAGTCAAGAAAGAAGAAGACCACCTATTTGTTACAAATGTAACAATCTAGGTCACATTGTGAATTTTTGTAGATATAATGGAGATAATAACAAAAGAGGGCTAAGGAGATCAAGTGAACTAGAAGGACCACCTCCTATGGTTATAAGGAAGAATGTTGGTGATAATGGTAAAAGACTAAATGATTACATGAATGAATATGAGAGTCAATTCAAGAAATTAGAGGATGAGAAGATATGGAAACTAGAAGTTATAAATAAGGTAGTGGTTCAAGGAGAGATAATTGATGATGTTGTGTCTTCACATGATGATTTCTTTGAGGTATCAACCTAAAATGCCTCATGGCCTTCTGGGGAGCATTGGATGTAGATAACATAAATTATCCAGCCCCTGTATAAGTGAAGTAAGCTCATGCAAGCTTAGATGTGATATGTAAAAATGTTATGGAGTCTATGGCTAGGATCACAACACTTGAAGATTCATCTTCTATGTTCATGAGTTTTGCATTGACTAGACAGCATGTGAAGTTGAGCTAGCTATATTTAATTCACACACTCAACTTGTGATGGATAAAAGACTTGAAAGATTTCATTCCTACACCATTTGTTGATTAGCGACTAAGGAGAGCAGAAGTGTGAAAGTAGAGCAGTGATCTAGCAGAGAGATTTTGTGTTCGCATGAAGCCAAACATTGGATTCAAGTGCATTTAAGGTATTTATACTTAATCTCTTTGGAAAGTCATGGATGCACCAGTAGTTTATGATGTTGTAGATAGACCTAAATAAAAATTCAAAAGGCATCCATTCAAATCCTTCGAGGATGATCCGGAAGGGGTATTTTATCAAACCCTCATAGGTGTGTTACACATAGAGGATATTAGGGCATACATAAACTACAAGTATGAGATTATTAGGGAGTTTAACATCTTCTATGAGTTGAGAAGTATGTTAGAAGTAAATGGGTCTTTGGCAAAAGAATTTAAACACCTAAAAGATATGTCAATACTCAAGTTAACTTGACTGATAGAGTTCACGAAAGTCAGATGGTTCAAAATCATTCTAAGAATATTTCATGATCAATTATTATGGATAGGTGATCAATCTATTAAGATATGTGCTAAGTTGATCCATGATATCATAGGCCTTGATAATGAAGGAGCCCTACCTTTTGGTGAGAAGAACCTGAGAAAAGAAGCTGAAACCCTAACACATTCTAAATGGGATAAGAGGGAAATGATAGTAAATGATGTTTCTTTATAAGATGTTATATTGGTAGAAATTTTGATAGGCTACAAGTTGTTTTACAGTTCTAGGCTTAATTCTATATCAGCCGGAGTTATAATGATGACATACAGAATGGTAAAGGAAAGCAAGAAATACAATCTTTGTGAAATTCTACCTCAAAAATTAATTGAGAATGTAAAAGCTATAAAGAGGGATAAATCTAAGGCATTTAGGTTCAGTTCATTACTATTTCACATGTACATTCATGGCATTCACAACTTTCCTAGCATGCATCCTATAGCATGGAAAGTTAATGAACCCACTAGACTGCAGATCTCAGAATACTATAGAAGATAGAAAAAGGATTGGATTGATGGAGAATTATGTGGCATGATTAAGATTATGTAGAGGTAGATGAAAGAAAGGTAAAGGATTCCAAAAAACTTAGTAGAGAAATATGAGGACACTATTTTTTTCATGGTTGAAATTGATTGTGTTTACTTTGAGGCAATTGAGCCTAAAACCAAAAGGTGCTATCCCATGGGATATGAGGTAAGTGGTAAAGTACTAACTATGAAAGTAGAGCATGTATTGGTAGTAGAAAATGACCCTACTCAAGAAAGATGGGGTACATATAGGGAGAAATATGAGAAAATCAAAGAAGAACAAGAAAAAGTGACAAGGAAAAGAAAAGTAAGCAAGATTGTTGAAGAAATTACTATGAAGGTAGGAATGACAAAGAGGTAGTATTTAGATTTAAAAAATCAGATGGAGGCATCTTCTCTCATGGCTAGAAATGCATCCACTCCCTTGGAGATAGAAGATGAAGCAACCCCCACTGATAACATTATTGATTTATCAGTCTCTCAAGAGGAAGAAACACAAGAAGTTGTGACTATAGTTGTCCTAGAAGATCAACAAGGATAGTTAAGAAGGTCAATCAAAATGAAAGAGAGACAAAGGTAAAGAGGAAGAAGAAGGAAGAGAAGGTAATGGAGAAAGATAAAGAGAGAATAGTTCAAAAGAATCCACAAACCTTGTGCAAACCAGACCTAAAATCACTACAAAAGAGAGTAATTAAAGATGGAAATTTGTTAACAGTGAGCAGATACTATGAAAGATATGATTTAGAGGACCAAGTAGACAATAAAGATACTTTGATTGAGCATCTACTGGTCTTTAAGAAGAATTTGTTGGAAATTGAAGCAAGAATTCCCAAAGCCCTATATAGAAAACTAGAAATTAGGAAATAGTTAGCACATTCGGAAGATGAGAACATAAGAAATAAAACAATTGATGATATGTTTCTGGTTGTGTCAATTCAGCAAAGAGAAAGAATCATAAAGGAATTGAAACCCCTACTAAGGACAAAGGCCAGACTAGTTAATATTATGGCCAGAAAATATGATGAGGTGATTGAGGAAACCCAAAAGGCATTGGACCAAGTTCTAATGTATGACATGCCTAAGAAGGTTTCACCTCCTAAGACTTATAAGCCTATATCTTTAGGTTTAGGAGAGAGTTGAAAGGAAATAGATGAAAGTGCTCAAGTTAGCATGCAACCATACTTCTTTGTCATTGGTGCCTTGACACTTCTTAGGATGTAAATGATCCATTTATGGACAATGTGGACAACACAATGGAGGTTGAAGATCAGGAAAAAATAGAGGAAGGAAAATCAGAAGAGAAACAAGAAGAAGAAGCACAAGAGAAGGAATCACAACAAGGAGAAAAGCAATAAAGATAGACAAAATTAGAAAAAGTTGATGAGGTCAGACTAGATACACCCCTATTATTGACAAGTATGGCCAAACCAGTTAGTTCTAATGTAGATATCATGGATGAAGATGAATTGATGAGACTTTCATTTATGGATTTTGCTAAAGCTAAGGAGAGATCAGTTCAGAAAGGAGACAAAAGAGCTAAGATAATGGTCGGGGCTATAGAAAAAGTGAACAAGCTACTCCCCTCACTAGTTATCCTCAAAGACAAGGATGAGGTTGAGAATCTTGGTATAGTATTGGATAGCTTTAATAGTCATTTTGACTCATTTCTAAAAACAACAAAGGAAAAGGTTGAAAAGAACTTCTTGGAGAAAAAATTGAGTGAAGTTTATAAGTCCATTTCATGTGTGCATATATTATTATTCCAGTGGCTGTTGATGATTTGGATTATGATTACTTTATAATGCCATGTGATTTCATAATTAGCTAATGTGATATTATGATGAGATATTTTATGCTTTATTGGTTTATTGATGTACTTACAATTAGAAATAGGGAATACTGAGATGGGGGGGTGAATCAGTACTCTACAAACTTTAACTTTTGCCCAAATATGGATATAACATATTATCTTAACACATGCATAACATAAGAAGCTAAACAACATGCATAGCAATAAAACTAAAGAATTCATAACACATTATTTGTTCTCGAGGAAACCCTCGCCAAGGGAAAACCTTGGTGGGGATGGTACCCACAAAGATCCACTAATCAAAAGTATCCTATTATGGATGTTGACCCTATTAGGAGTCTATTACATGCATATAGTGTCTCAGTCATGATTAAGAGACTATAGGCCTTGTTAGAAGCCTCAACCTCGTTAGGAGTTGGTAGTACAAAATGTGATTACCAGATGAGCCCACTACCCAAACAAGTAATATACAATATTTATTGATTACAAAAATAGATCAAGGTAGATAACCTTATAATGCTTGCATCAATATCTCTCCACTTCTCTTTCACTATCGCTATTACATACATTTGTTACTTCTTTTTTTTACAATTACATCTTTACATATCTTTATACAAGTTATTAAGATTAATAACTTTCCAGTCAGCTATCATATTACAAAATATCTTTATCCAAGGGTTAACATCTAGGATGTTTTCCCTTTATATTTTTAAGTCATTATTTTGATAAACAAAAAAATCCCTTAACTCTTTATCTATTCTATCTTCATATTCTGTCCTATTGGCTTAACACTGTCTTTAGTAAAACTGTCATAACTTCTTCCGTACATGTCGTACTGACTTGCACTCTAAGATGAGTCTTCAATAGTCACCATAGAGTCTATGTTCAAGTGCACAAGCACTGACCTTACTCCAATCAAAATCACAAACAAAAACTATCATTAGGTTCACTGGTAAAAACACACTGTCTCATACTTAGACAATTTCGCATTGCGCTCTAACATACTAGCTCTCTAACCTATGTGATCTTCATGTAGATCATATGTTTCCATAATGAAAACATCTATGTGACCAACTCAGCCAAATTTCCAAAAATCTCCCCCTTTTTCATTGGTGGCAACTTATGAGAAAATTGGCTAAGTCTTACAAGTTCAAAATGTCAAAATTGTGGCCATAATACAAAACATATATATACTATCCTTATGACTTTATTAATCCTTTCTATATATTGTACTCCCCCTAAGAGTATGTATCCTTAATAGTTTTTTTCTATATATCTCTCCCCCTTTGACAACAATGAAAAAAAAGGTAAGGAGGGTAACAAAACTATGTTCACAAAAAGTTATACCATAATTCAATATTGCAAAGCCAGTAGGCTTGCAACACAATCTGCAAAATTGATCTTCATAGCTTCTAACTCTTTCTCCCATGATTTCTTAATTGAATCTACCACACTAAGTAGTGTTCACAATCCATAAGATGCAATCTCACATGCTTGGAGATTCTCATAACTAAACTTCTGAAAAGATGTCTTTGCTGAAAGACATTCTTCTAGTTGCCCTTCAATAGTGCTCAAGTTTATAGAAATGTGTTCTCTCAAAAGAGTGAATCTCTTCAGCTTCATATCCTTGTCATCTTGAAAAATTCTTATTTCATCAATGATTTCTACTTCCTTCACCTTCATCTTCTGATCTTCCTCTGCTACCAAGTTTTCCAATTTTGTACACTGAATGTATAAATATTTTCCTCTTTCCAAGTTCTTCCTCAAGTCCTTTATATAGATATCAAGGTTATTGATATCATTCCTAATATTCTAACTGATGTCCAAAAGTGTCTTGGCCTCATAATCTGCTTGAGCTTTCATCTTTGCTATATCAGATAGGTTTGTAAACTCATTATCAAAAGTGTTCATTACTTCCTTTTCTCTTTCCAGAGGGTCATCTTTTGCAATCTTTGTAGTAATAATGCCTTGTAATTTCTTAGTAAGCTCCTTCAAGCATCCTTCAAGACTCTTTACTTTCTTATTCTTTCCAATGATCTTGTTCAAAGATGTGATCAATTCCATTTGATCATCATCATCTACTTCCTTTCCCAAATTCTCAATCATAGAGCCAATCTGAGTTTTCTCTCCAGTCTTAGGTGTAAGACTGATTTCTTCTTGAGTGGGAATAGGTACTTGTTTTTATGTCACTTTAGGTTCTTACAATTGTGGTCTTTGTTTTCTCTTCTCCTTTGGAAGTCTCTTGCTCTTCAAAAGCTGAATTGTCAACAATGTTTTCAAGATTCTTGAATAAGTTATCATCACTATCCAAGGTGATCTTAGTTCCTTCTACATTCATGACTTCATCCTCAATGTTTATGGCTGGTGGAGAGGGAATGTCCTCTTGTTTAGGTTCTTCTATTGCTTGATCTTTAGATTCTACTACAATTGATGATTCTCCAGCATTCTCTGACATTACCTTAATGATTGCTTTCTTTGTTTTTGCATTAACTTCTTCATATCTACCTCCCATAATCTGAATGGTTCTCTTCTTGGTTCTCAAATGGGTGCTTAAAGCTTTCATAATATGATTGAAGTGTACTTCATCTCTTACAACACAAATCTTTCTTACAAGCTTTTCTCTAATAGCTATGTCCTCTTCTGATGCTCTCTTCTTCCTATTTACAAGTTTATTGTACAAGTCATCAGGTATCTTACCCTGAATTGTATCAAACTTCTTATTAGATAAAATCATATGCTTTACCACTGCATTTTATAGATTTAGTCTCTCTACATAATCATAGAGATCATAGTACTTGTTCATCTTTGCAAAGTCTCCATCTTGAATGATCTATTCATTAACCTTCTCAACTCTAGGTTTCCAAGTTTTCTTCTTAACATGATTACTTTCATCATCTTTGATTTTTGCAATTTTCCTTTGAACTGGTGGTACCAAGGTCTTCTACCTCTTACTTGGTCTAGTAGCACTCTCTTTTACTCTTTTTCTAGGTGTGGAGGAGGTGGATCTAGTGGATATCCTTGCTTCTTGATCCTTCTCTATTTCTTCCACTTTTACCTTAACTAGTGTTTCTTCTTGTTGTGCTGCAATTGATGATAGAGGTGGAATAGACAACACTTCTTTTTGTCCAATATCTCTAATTGCTACTGCTATTTTCTTGGCTACCAAGAATTTATGTTCAGTCATCCCTGTATCTTTTAGAATTTTCTTGATAGTACTCTCAACTCTTTTCTTTGACTATTTCTCTTCAAGGATGGTCTTTGCAGAGTTGAAGTTCTCCTCAAAGGTTCCAAACCTATTACAGTGAGTGTCCAACTTGAACTTAAGTAATCTTCTCACATATTCTTTTGTCTCAACCTCAGATATCTCATAGCCAAGAGGGTCTATGAACTTTGTTCTAGGTTCTATTGCTTCAATGTAAGTAAAGTTAGTATCAACCATGAAACATATTTCATTTTTATACTTCTCCACAAGAGACTGTGGGATCCTTGATCTGCTAGACATCAAATTTTGAGAAGACTTAATTACCAATACTACAGTTTCATTTACTTTATCAATAACATGCCTCCTATACACTTGGTTAATCCTTTCCATTTTAGTTTGGCCATCATTCTAGGTATTTTCAATGGTGAATGGAAATCTTCTCAATAGATGAAAATGTTAATCTCTATTGAGCATTTTTGGTTGTCATTAGTATCAAAGGATAGTAAACAGGTCAGTCAGTTATTTACATTGAGACAGTCGGTAAAGCCTTATACCGAGCATCACACAGTTAACCGAGCACCAGGGACACCAACACCGACAGTCAGTAAACACCAAGCATCACAGTATACACCGAGTAGATTATATAGTGTTTATCAATGGTCACAATAAATGACATAGTAATCTAAAATGGCACATTATTCTATGCAAATGGTTATAATAGATCATAAAATGGTTTACCAAGATCAAGGAGCATTTCTTGTAAAAGATATTCATTAAATGCAATGATTATCTTATTTGTATTAGTTGATAGAGGTTATTTTGCACCGTAGATCTTAGGGTTATGATTTTATTTTGTAACCTAATTTTTGCTTAAGCGGAAAAAATAGAACATTATATATTCTATATGTTCACACCATTTTATAGGGTTGTTGAACTGATATATATGAATCACAAAGCACTTGAAGAAATTGCCTATCTTCAAGACAATCAGTTTACCGAGCAGAATAGAGTATAGAGGTTTTCAGATTGAACAGAATCAGACAAGGCTACCAAGCAGAACAGAGCAGAGAACCATCACAGATAAGGTGATATTTTGATAAGCACTTATAGATCTATTTCAAACAATTGAGTTGTCAACTAGTAGATAGTTATCCATTACTTTCAGACAATTGTGATAGAGTTTTTGTGAAATCTCTTAACAGAGTAGACTTAACAGTCTTTGTATAAATCTCTTAATCGAGTACACACTTCATATAGTGTTGTTAAATCCTATAACTAGGTAGATCTAGCTGATCTAATATGTTACTCCTAACAGGGTAAGATCACCAGAAGTGATCAAAACTTGTAGCCTTAACAGGCAAACCTTTTCTATCTGTAGTAGTGAAGAATTTGTGGGTGTCATCCCCACCGCAATTTTTACCTTCTAACAAGGGTTTCTGTGTTACCAAAATACTTGTGTTATGTGATTGTCATATTGATTTCATATTGTTTACTTTCTTAAGTTAACTAGATGATTGATTTATGCATTTAGATTCAAGTTATTTTGATAAGTTATCATAGTATTCAGTTATAAGATCAAAAAGGTTTTTGCAACTAAAGTTTTGAAGGCACTAATTCACCCCTCCTCTCTTAGTACCTATCTCTCCTAATTCCAATAATTGGTATCAGAGCTTGATTCTCTTGTTTAATAGTTTAACCATTGAAGGGAAAATATCTAAGTCATGGAGAGATACAAACTTGACAAGACTATTGAAAATTAGAAGATACAAATGTAGATGTTTGTGGAATAGTATAAACAAGCCAAGGAAGAACTGAAGAAATTACTGGTTGAAAGAAAGAACCTTGCAATTCAGTAGAATGAAATAAGCTATCATGAAGAACCTATTGATGACATATTTGATCATATTGGACCAAGCTCTGGAAGCATCTCTAACAGATTTGAAAGCATAATCTCTGAGTTATTTGAAAAGAATTAGCATCTATCCGAGCAAGTGAAAGCACTTCAAATCGGTCATGAATCTCAAATGGTGAGAATGGTGGAAATCATGAACAATGGTAGACAAGCTGAACAAGATTGAAATATAGCTATTGAAGATTGAAGACTAATGACTGAACAACTTCAAGCAAAAGAAAGTGAAATCCAGAGACTCACTGATCATCACTTCCAAGTATCAAATCAGATGATGACAGTTAATCAAGAAATAAACTGAGTAAATGGAGAATTATCAAGAACACTTGAAGATGTAGCAACACTTAGAGAAGATAATGAAAAACTAAAAAATAAAATAAAAACACAAAAGAAACACAATGAGATGATGAAGATAGCTGAGGACAACTCTAAAAAGATTGATGATTTTCTAACTAATCAGAGGAGATTCAGAAGCAAAGCTAGTATAGGCTACACCGGTGAAGGAGAATCATCACAACAAGCTGAAGAAGTCAACAACAATCAAAGTCAAAAACCTAAAGTGTTGACATGCTACCGCTGTGGAAAACTAGGACATACATCTAATGTGTGTAGAAGCAAAGCACAAGGTAAACCTCCTGTCATTCCTAAGTTCAATGGATATTGCTATTACTGTGGCAAGTTTGGACATCCATCTTATGAATGTAGAGAAAAGAAGAATGACATTGCTAATAACACTACTGAGGAGAAAATATGCTATACTTGTAATAAGTATGGACACACTGCAATGGACCATAAGACAAAAATGAAGCAGGTTTAGACACCTAAAGGGAAACTACAACGAAAGCCATATCAACCGAAGAGACAAGGTAACTCATATGTTTGGGATTATAA
Source organism: Chamaecyparis obtusa (assembly GCA_027943335.1). NCBI lineage: Eukaryota > Viridiplantae > Streptophyta > Pinopsida > Cupressales > Cupressaceae > Chamaecyparis > Chamaecyparis obtusa. Next base: position 315,242 of record BSBK01005022.1, read on the forward strand.
TACATGGACTAATTGTACTGCATGTAGTTGGTATGGACATATTGCAGTAAACTACTATAGAAAGAGTCAGATTGGACAATCAAGTAACTGGACAAATGTAGGAATGGCATGTATGCACTATCACAAGGTCGGTCATGTAAGCAAGAACTGCAGAGACCGAGCACCTAATGAAAACCATATATTTGAGAGTGGATATAACATTGCAGAAATTACAAAGTTAAGGAACACAATGTGGAAGAAGGCATCTAATGAGAATGCTGAGTTAAGTAACACTATCGGTGAAACCTCATCAACTAGATTGGGTGACATCGGTACCTCCACTTAAGATGACAAAGGTATGTATGGAACTGACATTTTAAATGATCATATTTTACATATAGTTCCTTATATATGATGTACAAATACCAAATCTGCATGAATGAAGATGCACTATGGTTTATATGTTATAAGTTTGCAAATGTTATCTAGTCGGTAAAAGAAGAAACATGAGTTGGTTACCCATCGGTAATCACTATACAAGGTTAATCGATAATAGTTCAAACCAATGAAGAAACTCTATGTTAACCAAGAAAAAGACCTTACTAAGCTAATAGCCATCTCATACCAAAATTTAGGTCACACATTTAATGCATCAAAGTTTGAGTGGGAATATCAAAAAACCCTATATATACATGAAAACAGAGTTCATTGCTACATCATGATTTCAAAGAAAGGAGATTTTTACAAAGAAGAGTTTGAGCTGAAATTTTTAGAACAGATTCAAAGAAACTAGATTGAACTGATGAGAATTTCTTCGATGATAATAAGTAAGTTCACCTACCTACTAAACATTGGCTATCTATTGTTTACCAAAACCCTAGAAACAATTTATGGCATCATCTTTGACCGTGAGCAAGTCATAGAATGTTGAGGAAGAAGTGGAATTAATTGTTAGGGCACACTTTGCCAAGGAGAAATTCAAACCTCATCCTAAGGTTGCAACACAAATGGATGATATGGGTGCATTCTCTAGTATTCTTGATAAGGTTTTGTTAACAAAAGACGTTAGGGCTTACATTCACTGCAAGATCGGTGAAGTATGTGACTTTGAGACCATAGTAGCTTATCAACAAGTCTATGGACTAGATGGTAAGATCAAATTTGAGCATAAAAAGATTAAGGAATCAGGGTTACATTATTTCACATACTTCCCACAATCATTTCACAATGACTAGATATGAATCATGCTTAGAAGATTCCATGATGGAAAATTTTCACTAGACAAACCAATTGAGGTCACCAAGAAGATTAGCAGTAGGGTTACTGGGTACCCTACAACTGACAAAGCCAAAGCATTTTGAATTTCATCTTGTCCCAATGTAGAAAAGAACATAGGAGCTCGATGGGACAGTAGGGCACTAAAGATTTCAACTATCAAAGATCCAGTGGTAAAATTTGTAGCTCATGTCATCAGGTACAAGATATTTCAATCAAGCAGACCGAATAGTGTACCCTACAACACTGTGCACATGGCTTACAAAATTGTGAAGAAAGATCACTAGGTTGATCTTGCCAAGCTACTACTACACCAATTGCATGACAACATGAAGACAATAAAATAAAAGAAGTGCAATACATGTAAGTATGGATCATTGCTTGTCTGTACATTCCTCTATTTGCAAAAATTTGTACTGGGTATTGGAAAAGTTAACTGGCAATTGGACAGACCGATAATTGCTCAAATCGGTGATATGATGAGAAGTCTAGGAGACAATGTGAACAAGGAGTTCCATGCATATTTCAGGGAATTTCAAACAAGAATGCAACAAAGAAGTAGAATTCCAAAAGAATTAGTAAGGAAATTTGAAGATGACATATGCTTTATGGTAAGCATAGACCACTCAATGATAAAGGTAGTAGAACCGAGAATAAAATGGCTAGCACCAATGGGTTATGAAATGAATCATGATTTCACCTTGAAATCTATTAATGCATTGCTAGCATTACTGATTGACATCACTGCTAGTAGGTTTGGAGTGTATGAGGAAGCTAAGTCTAGAATCACAATGGACATTGAGATTGGTAAAATGTCAAGAAGGGAAAAGAAAATGAAAAAGGATCTCACAGTAAAATATGGAACTACATTTGACTCACCTAAGGAGTCACCAGTTGATGAAGCAACCGAAGGTCAGTTATAGCTGGCTGAAAAACCCTATGACAGTGAGGAGACCGAGTCAGACAAAGAAAAGGATAACACACCGGTTCCTCCCACCAATGATGAAGAAGAAACTCAACTTCCTACAACTGATGAACAAGATACTCAGCTACCTGAACCTGAGGGAATGAGGACACATTCAACAACTACAGCCCAATCAATCGAGCAGAAAGAAGAAGTAGAAAAAGTTGCAAAAAGAAGAGTAGCTACACCAATGAAGAAATACATCAAGAGAAAGAACAAGAAAGAAGCTGAACCACCAAAGAAAAAGAGGAAATACATAAGGAGTAAAGAAGACATAGAGGAGACTAACACTAAAAATGAACCTCATCAATTTAAGCTAGTTCATAATAGGGATAGTACCATAGAAGAAATAATTGAAGATATTATTGAGAATGGAAATCCTAATGATCTAGGCATAGGCAAATTCAACATCATGTCAATTGAGGACAAGACAAAGATAGAACATGCTATTGTTCAAATGATGATCAAGTTCAAAAGAGTACCGATGGAACTTGCATGTCAACTACTGAAGGAACTTGATGATAAAATAAGTGAAAGATGGGTTATTGCTTTAGACATAGAGAAAAGAAAAATAGAACACTCTCTAGGTCATGCAGCCACACACTTTAGCTATGCTGAGGTAAGTGAATACATGACAAAGTATCAACCTAGATTTTCAGTCAAGAATAGAGCTATGTAGATTATTGATGAAAATGTAGATGAAATGGATGTCGTATGTGACTCCCTATGGACATCAATTTTGAAAGCAGAAGAGAAAGCTAAACAGGAAGCATACCTGAAACTATCTAAAAAGAGACACAATTTAAAAGGTAAAAGTATTTTCATTGATGATAATAAAGGCAAGAAAATAGAAGACATCGGTATATCAGTTACCGAGGTAATTGATATCACCAAGAAAAAGGAAGAAATCAAAGTTTCACAGGATGCATCGGATCAAGCTAAGATCCACTTGCAAAAGAAAATTGATGATGATGCACTCATTGTGGACATCACTAACAATGATCCTGGTGATAAGGATGATGAAGATGTAATAATTACACAATACAAAGATGAAGCATTAAACACTGACAATGTGTGTACATCTCTACCGGGTGAACTACGTGTACTTGCAGAGGCTACTGAAATAATTTCACAAGTACAACCTGATGCCTCTCATCCTGACCCAACCAAAGATACAACTGAGATTCAAGCACCTGAGCAACCTGTAGATACAAATGAGCCTGTCAAACCAGAGGCATAGTTTATAGAATAGAAGGAACCTAAAGAAACCAAGTCAACCGAGGTGAACCAGCCTGACACTACCACTGAGACTCCCACTCAATCTACCGAGGAGCAAAAGAAGGATGATATAGTGTCAAATGGTAAGGATACTCTGAGGAGTGAAGAAAAAGCTATTGTTGTAAGTGAAAAGAAGTCACCTCTAGCCCCGAAGAAGAAAAAGAAGAAAGCCAAGGGGCCGGTCACCATTGATGGAGTTATCATTGTACTCGAATGTGACCCAAGGACTCTAAGCCCTGAGGAACTAAGTTGGTATGGGGAGTTATGTTCGAGGAAAGTGGCACAAGAAAAATTGAGGCAAGAACACAAACGCAAAGAAGTGTTAAATGATGTAAGGGATATTCTACAACAGATAGTACCGGAAACAAACATTGATGAGAATACTCCCATTTTAGATCAACTTGCCAACCTCGCTGATAGAATTAATGCCCCTGATATAGATGCAAAAAAAAGAATAGAAGAAAGGGCAGAGTCAAAGATTCAACACAAATTGGTAGAAAGGATTAGCACTGAAGTGGCACTCAACAAGGTAAAATTATTTGAGGTCATTACCGAGGTAAAATCTATCACCCAGGTAATCTATCAACTACTAATAAAGCTTTATACTACAGACACCTTCATTGTAGAAATTAGTGAAAAGATAAAAGGTTTAGAAGAAGAAATCAAGGTGAGTACACAAGTAGCTATCACCAAGCCAACTGCTTTCTTAAAGCACATTAACTAAGTTCAAGAACTCTGGCAGCTGATAGCAGACTTAAGGAAATAGGAAGAGTACATCACCGATCAGGTCACAGAGTTACATAAAGAACTCACTCCTTACCTAAAGATTTTTGAATCACATACTGTCAAAGCTAAGCAACTTGTGGCAATGCCAGAGATTTCAGTGTTGGAAAATATATTTGACATGCATGCACAAGTCGGTCTTGAGCAAATTGCTCTTACCAACTTGAAAGAGGAATGGGAAAACCTCTTGGAGTCTGTGAAGAAAACCCATTAGCACATTTTTAATAAGATGTAAGTATACATTACCTATTTTTTTGGGAATTTGGCATTATTATCAAAAAGGGGGAAAACATGTATATGCCAAATAATATATTTTTGATATGTATATTACATAATACCGAGAGCATGCACTGAGGGGGAGTACTTTTGTACTTAGAAGTTTTTGTAGTGGATATGTATATAGTGGAGACATAAGGGATATATAGAAACATTTTGTCTATATACATTTTTGAAGTTTTGATACTAATGCCAAAGGGGGAGATTGTTAATCTCTATTGAGCATTTTTGGTTGTCATTAGTATCAAAGGATAGTAAACAGGTCAGTCAGTTATTTACATTGAGACAGTCGGTAACTAGAAGTAAGATAGAGCAGTCGATAAAGCCTTATATCGAGCATCACACAGTTAATCGAGCACCAGCGACACCAACATCGATGGTCAGTAAACACCGAGCATCGTAGTGTACACCGAGTAGATTATACAATGTTTACCGATGGTCACAGTAAATGGCATAGTAATCTGAAATGGCACATTATTCTATGCAAATGGTTATAACAAATCATAAAATGGTTTACCAAGATCGAGGATCATTTATTGTAAAAGATATTCATTAAATGCAATGATTATCTTATTTGTATTAGTTGATCTAGGTTATTTTGCACTGTAGATCTTAGGGTTATGATTTTCTTTTATAACCTAATTTTTTCTTAAGCGACAAAAATAGAACACTATATATTGTATATGTTCACACCATTTTATAGGGTTGTTGAACTAATATATATAAATCATAGAGCACTTGAAGAAATTGCCTATCTTCAAGACAATCAGTTTACTGAGTAGAACATAGTACAGAGGTTTTCAGATTGAACAGAATCAGACAAGGCTATTGAGTAGAATAGAGAAGAGAACCATCACAGATGAGGTGATATTTTGATAAGAACTTATAGATCTATTATAGAGATGTCAACTAGCAGATAGTTATCTATTATGTTCTGACAATTGTGATACAGTTTTTGTGAAATCTCTTAATAGAGTAGACTTAACAGTCTTTGTATAAATCTCTTAACCAAGTACACACTTCATATAGTGTTGTTAAATCCTATAACTAGGTAGATCTAGCTGATCTAATATGTTACTCCTAACAGGGTAAGATCACCAGAAGTGATCAAAACTTGTAGTCTTAATAGGCAAACCTTTTCTATCTGCAGTAGTGAAGAATTTGTGGGTGTCATCCCCACCATAGTTTTTACCTTCTAACAAGGGTTTATGTGTTACCAAAATACTTGTGTTATGTGATTGTCATAGTGATTTCATATTTTTTACTTTCTTAAGTTAACTAGATGATTGATTTATGCATTTAGATTCAAGTTATTTTGATAAGTTATCATAGTATTTAGTTATAAGATCAGAAAGGTTTTTGCAACTAAAGTTTTGAAGGCACTGATTCACCCCTCCCCTCTTAGTACCTATCTCTCCTAATTCCAATAGAAAAAACATATAAGTGATTAAAGATGAAAACCTAAACTGTGAATACTTTGTCTTCTTTATCTTTTCTAAATTTTTGAACAACTGTATCGTCAAAATCTCACACATATCAACTTGTAATTTATCCACACACATCAAGTAAGCTACATGTATCATTCTAGTTGCCATGTCATCCTCTCTTGAGTTAGCACAAAACTTAGTTGTTAGGATCTTACATAAGTATCTAACATAATCTTTTTGTATCTTGCTAATTACAATTCCTCTACCATTGTAGGATGAATTTATGTTGTCTATGACTATTTTCCTCATGTTTTTCTCATTTAAAGGAATGGCTCTAGTTTTAGATAGGCCAGTTACTTCATGAATTAGGTCAGCTATGATATCTATCATTCTGTCATCTAACCAAAACTTTCCATTGTGAATTCTGCTTAGGATTATCTTGGTACATTCTTCATTATCAAATTCATATTGCCAAGCATACTTAATAATCTCATTATCTTTCAAATGCTCAAACCCTACTTTCAATGACATGTCCTGATTATAGATTTTTTAATATTCCTCTATGATGTCACTATCACTAATAGTCTCCAGTTTACATCCCAGATAACTTCTAACATTCTCTAGATGTAAAACTCCGTCTGGTATGAATGGTAAAGCTAACCTAGGATCATCTTCCAAGGGTTCTACTGGTTCCCTTTTCATATTAGGTCTATTTTTATCTTTGAAATTTTGAATCAAAGAAACATCCATGATTTCCACTAATTCCTTAACTAATTTAAAGATCTGCCAAGTAAAATACCTCGATTTCACGATTTAGGGCTTGTGTAGATTTGGCACAAAATTCTTCACCAAATCCTTGAAAAATGCTTCCAATCACTACTCTTTGATCTCCTTAACACTTGTATTCACTTTGATGATCAAATAACATCGATTGTGACCTTTTATTAATTCAATCTCACTTAGATCTGACATTACATTCAATTCTTTTGCCACTTCTTTCCAAAAAGCTAATTTTGTTAACCTGCAAAACTTAAAACTTCTTGCGATCTCGCAAAACATAATATTTTTCTTTTCTCTCTTAACCATAGCATTAGAACATCATATAATACCTTGCATCAATTGTGCAAGACTCAATTCATCATATATCAACTTCTACACTAATCTAAGTTCCTATTCTATTATAATTTTCATGAATTAAGTACTTTGAGATGGGCCAGGTGATTCATTCTTACCATTTAATACTTCACCTTTCTAACTTCCTTTAGTGTTGAATGTGTCTCCTTGATTTGTGCTTTTAATAAACTTCACTTCATCTGAATTACTACAGCATCCTTTCTGACTATTGCTTCCATCTTCATTTCTTCTTGCATGACTTCTAGGATTAGGATTGGTATGAAAAACTCTATTGTTCATTTTGCAAAACCTTGTTGTGTGTCCAATCTTGTTACATATCTGACAAACTATTCCATTGTTTCCATATCTTGGTCCAAGCTAATTGATCTGTGATCTGCAATTTCTAGCAATGTGTCCAACCTTGTTCCATCTATAACAGACTGCTCCATTTCTTCTATTCATATCTTCAGTGGGTTTCTTATCTGTATGGTTAGTATTTCTAAACATTCTAATACTATTTTTATTCTCAACAAATTTAGGTTTTCTGCATTCAATAGCTCTATGTCCAAAACCATGACAATTATAACAATAACCATTAAGAGGTTTAAATTTCTTACCTGTGCAATCTCTCTTCATATGACCAACATTATTACAAACAAAACATCTACCTTTGAATTCTCTTTTCATACCTTTAGGTGATTCCTCTTGCTTAGGTGGTTCTTCTTCCTTATGTGTATCTTTAGATTTGTTAATCTCATCAAAATTCTTCTCGTCTATGTTTTCAGATATTTTCATATCTGGTTCCTTGCTTTCTTCATTTTCTTTAAAAGTGTTGAATCCAAGACCAGTCTTATCATAGAATGGTTTTTGATAAGATATTTGTTCATAAATCTTCTCACTAGTTGAATATAGTCTTTCAAGTTGCTGCTTAGATTGAGTCAGTTATCCTTTCACAATTGTATTATATTTCTCAAGTTCAACATACTACAAATTGACTTTCTCAAGTTTATTTGTTACTTTACCAAGTTTAGATTTTAACCCTTCATTTTCATGCTTAAGATTTTCATTCTCAGATTTTAGATTTTCTTCATTCTTTCCATTTCCATCTTTCAGACTTAGCTTCAGATTTTCTATCTTTAGTTCATGTTTAAGGATCTCATTTTCTTTTTCTAAGTTGTCATCACAATCTTCAATGTGAATTTCAGATTCCTTTTCAAATTTTAGATCTTCCAATTTGTTTTTCAGTTTCTCAATGAGGTTCTTTACATCATCATATTTTCCTTTTAGATTATCTTTTTCTTCCATAAGCATATCAATCTGTTCAAGAGCTTCTTCAAGATTCTTCTGTAGATGATCCATATCCATAGAGATCTTACTCAAGCTATTAGGCTTTCCTTGAATGATTTTTTTCTGAGTAACTAAGCTCTGATACCAATTGTTAGAAATAGGGAATACTAAGAGGGGAGGGGTGAATCAATATTCTACAAACTTTAACTTTTGCCCAATTATGGATATAACAGATTATCTTAACACATGCATAACATAAGAAGCTAAACAACATGCATAGCAATAAAACTAAAGAACTCATAACACATTATTTGTTCTCGAGGAAACCCTCACCGAGGGAAAACCTCCGTGGGGATGATACCCACAAAAGATCCACTAATCAAAAGTATCCTATTAAGGATGTTGATCCTGTTACGAGTCTATTACATGCATATAGTGTCTCATTCCTGATTAAGGGATTATAGGCCTTGTTAGAAGCCTCAACCCTATTAGGAGTTGGTAATACAAAATTTGATTATCAGATGAGCCCCACTGCCCAAACAAGTAATATACAATATTTACTGATTACAAAAATAGGTCAAGGTACATAGCCTTATAATGTTTGCATCAATATCTCTTCGCTACTCTTTCACTATCACTATTACATACATTCGTTACTTCTTTTTTTTACAATTACATCTTTACATATCTTTATACAAGTTTTTAAGATTAATAACTTTCCAATCGGCTATCATATTACAAAATATCTTTATCCAAGGGTTAACATCTAGGATGTTGTCCCTTTATATTGTTAAGTCATTATTTTTATAAACAAAATAATCCCTTAACTCTTTATCTATTCTGTCTTAGTATTCTATCATCTCATCTTAACACTATCTTTAGTAAAACTGTCATAACTTATTTCATACATGTCGTACTGACCTGGGCTCTAAGATGAGTCTTCAATAGTCACCATAGAGTCTATGTTCAAGTGCGCAAGCACTAAACTTACTCCAATCAACATCGCAAACAAAAACCGTCATCAGGTTCACTGGGAAAAACACACTGTCTCATACTTAGACAATTTCGCATTACGCTCTGACATACTAGCTCTCTGACCTGTGCGATCTTCATGTAGATCATATGTTTCCATAATGACAACATCTATGTAACCAACTCAGCCAAATTTCCAACACTTACCACATACTTGCATGTGTATTGTGATTATGTGCATGTACTCCATGACAAATCTGCAGGGTTGAGTTCTTCTTCTGAAACATCTGGAAGTTTCATCTTCTCACAAGCATTCCTTTACAGTTTCTTGCATTGGAATTGAGGTAGGGTTTGAGAAAACCTCTTTGTAAATTTGTTTATGAAATTTTTAGTATTTTATTATGTTTGGATAGATTTATTATTTTAGATCTGTATTCAGTTTTGTTTATGATTTGGGTTTGAGAAAACCCTTAGATTCATGATTTTTAGTTTATTTTGAGACTTGGCATAGTAGGGTTATGTTGCCAAAATTTCATGAGAAAATTCATTATAGACCCCTTAGAAAATAAAAAATTAATTTAGCTATGGTGTAAACTATTGAGTTGCTAAATTAGATTAATGGGTTTGTGACAAAAATCCAATTTGGTTTGAAAAACATCATTCTAGAAAAAATTTATTCTCTGTGTAAAAAAAATTATAGTAAAAAAAAAAAGACTTACCCAGAAAAAGACAAAAAAAAAACTCATTAGTCAAAAGAAAAGACAAAAAAAAATACAGGCCTATAGATATGAAGGAAAAAAGAAGCATTTGTGCATAAAGAATAAAAGTAGTCCATTTTTATTTTTGGAAAAAAAATTCTTTTGGTTGTTCTTTCCTTTTTCAGAAATGTGCTTGTATTAAAAAAATATTCCCTGTTTAAAAATACATTAGCTTTTGTTAAAAAAAAATATAATAAAGTTGTTAAAAAAAAACAATGTTGATATTGCTCTGTACTGAATTTTAAAAAAATTAAATAAAAAAAAATTATGTTTTGGGGGGCGCGGCCACCAACCCCCTACCCCCCCTCTTACCTTTATGTGCTACATATCGTGCAGTGCACGACATTGCAGATCGTGCAGTGCATGGCACTGTAGCTGCAGCAATGTTGTAGTGGTGATGCATGCGTCGTGGGGTGAGGCCCATGAGCCCCCCACTTGCCTTTGCAATTTATTGTTTTTAAAAAAAAAAGTTTTTTCTTTAAATATAATTTAGTTTTATGAATTGTTTTAATTTCATTTATTTAGTAATAAATTTTATTTATTATTAAATGTTATGTTAATATTTAAAAATCTTTAGTTTATTAAAAATTAGTTTAATATAATGTTTTAATTTATAATTTATAATTATAAATTTAATTTATATATATAATTCATTTTATATAATTAAGTTTTCTTTTTAAGCAAAATTTTATTTATTATTTATAAGTTTTATTTCAAAAGGAAATTTGTTTATTAGGTTATTTAATAAACATTGGTTATGGTGAAATATTAATAACAATTTTAGAAATTGTTTTATCACTATATCTAAATGTCAATACCATAAATTTAGGACTTAGTTTTAGACTTAAATTAAGTCGCTAAATTGATATTAAATTTAAATTTGGGTTTTTAATTACTTATTTAAGTACATGATTGGAAAACTAGATGTGCATATTTACACCATAATTGGCTATTTTTGTGGAATGTATTATTATTGTTCTTGGGTATTGTGTTCATCTATTTTATGGGCATTAGACGATCTAGGAAAGTATAGAGGCTGGGGTTTGATTTCTACATGCTTGTTACTGCTTATGTTTTGCGTGGGTGTGATTCGTATTAATACCCTATCTGACCTTATAGGCTCAATGTGAACTATGTTTTAGTGATTATGTATCTATAGTCTATCTGGATTCCTATGTATGTTTCTGGATGTGGGATTACTTGATTTTATGTATGTTAGATCTAGGAGAGATTTGTGAGCCTAGGGTAGTTTACCTAGATATGTAGTAGGGGGTGGCTTGCAAGTAGGGTAGTTTAGTTATTGTAAGTAATTGTAATCAAGTGATAACCTAATATAACATTGAGAGATATTAAAATGAACCTAATAAGATGTGATTCCTCACCCATGCTTGAGTGCTAGTACAGACTAAGATGGAGGATGAGATGATGCTTTCTGCCTATAGAGGTGTGTGTCTCAGCATAGTTAATGGCTTCATTTGTACAAGCATTCATTGATACCATGTATGGTCACTTGAGTGCTAGGATCCAAAGAGATTATAAGGATGAGACTCAAGAGTTAGACATACATGATGACACCTTCCTATACATAGTCTAGTTATCCTACATGTGTCGGTTGCCTCTAGATTAGTGGATCTTACTTATCACTATACTTGGTTGCCTTGAGTTAGAAAGCTTTCATGATTCCTTTACCTAGTGGTGTATCTTGATTTGACTTTGTTTATCTGAGTGGGGTCTGATGTTATCTCCTCAACATGGTGGGGTATACCTTTGTGGTTCTACATGGACAGGTGGTAGTGATTCTTTACCATTTGAGATTCAACATCCCAATGCCAGTGCTTGATGGTGTCTTTGCAGTTGGACTCCTTATGATACTTCATTATTGATGTTCTTTTCTTATATTCAATTATTGTAATCTTGTATTAGAGTATCACATGTGATACCTAATCTGGATATTGTAATATTGATGTTAGAGTGATTACTACATACCCTACGACATGTGCAATGGATGTGAATTTATTAGGAAACATGGATGTTTATAAGATTGTAATTATTATGATGTAATTGTTTAATTCAATTTATGGAATCTTTTGTTGATGTTATTAGATGAGTTATGTTAGTAAGTAATTCTACGTCATGGGACCCATTAGTTTTGTAACCTATGTTAATGTTGTGTGCTATGTGAGTAAATGGTTATTGCTTTCAAATGAATGTTTATCTTATATGTAAACTTTAGAAAAAAAATTGTTCATCAAACTTAGTATTATGTTCTAGGTTAATTTCTTTTGGGTTCCCTAGTGGGGCATTACAAGACTTTCATTTATGGCTTTTGTTAAAGCTAAGGAGAGATCAGTTCAGAAAGGAGACAAAAGAGCTAAGATAATGGCCAGGGCTCTAGAAACAGTGAACAAGCTACTCCCCTCACTAGTTATCCTCAAAGACAAGAATAAGGTTGAGAATCTTGGTACAGTATTGGATAGCTTTATTAGTCATTTTGACTCATTTCTAAAGACAACAGAGGAAAAGGTTGAAAATAACTTCTTGGAGAAAAATTGAGTGAAGTTTATAAGTCCATTTCATGAGACTTAGGCATTCTTAAGGCTACCACTCTTAAAGCCAAGAGTTGTGTAGTACAAGGTAGGAAACTTTATAGCTATTGCATAAACCCATGTAGACATTTAAACAATATTGAGGAGATCATAGCCAAAGACAAGGCTAGCCTTGATAGTATAATGGATAGTTGTGAATCATCTTCACAAACTATGGGAGAGGTAGATAAGGAGACATCTAGGATATTGGAAAAAATAGGAGTACTGGAAATGGAGAAAGGGAGAGTTGCAGACATATTTGGCTTATTAAGAAGCCTATTGACTCCTAAGCTCAGAATGTTGGAGACTCATCTCTCAGAGGTGATAAAACTTGAAGGCTCAATGTTAGTATCTACTCTTACTAAGCTTAACGTAGAAGACACAACATCATATGCACTAAATGGATTAATCCATGTCAATAAACTACTGATAAATTCATGGATTGAAGAAGTTAAGACCTTGGAAAACTCCTTCCAAGATGTCTTAAATATATTGAGTAAGCACTAAGCCACTTGTGCTTAAGCTCTAGAATTTTGAGAATACCTTTGCCATTGATACAAAGGGAGAGGAAGAAAAAGGAAAAATGAGGAAGAGAAAGAAATATGTAGGGTTGTATGTAGAAAAGAAAACAAAAGAAAAAGTTATAGAAAAGAAACAAAAAAGGTAGAAAAGAAGAAAAGAAAAAGAAAGTTTTATTATAACACTTAGTCATTTTTCTAAGTGTTGCCATCAATACAAAATGGAGAGATTGTTGTCATGTGATGTTTTGGAGTACTGGGAATCACTTAAGGGTTTTCATTTATGGAAAAACTTATGATAGAGTGATCACATGTTGTGGATATTTCCACCAAAGTCTCAGTCATGAAAATGACTAAGTCTAGAATCAGGATAACAGGGTACAGTGGCACAGTTTTGGCCAGGGATGAAGATATATGAGGTATTATGGCTTGTGAAGTTAATTGGAGGTATTTTGGGATGTACACATTCTTTAGTTAAGATCGCATAAGTTTTGGTTATTAGATATATGAGATACAATGTTTGAAAGATATGTGAAGGTAGTAAAATAGTGTAATAGGGTATATGAATAGTTGCAAAGATTAAGGAAGGTAAAATGAATATGGTAATGTGCTAAGATAGGTGAATAAAGTATATTTCTGACTCTTTGATATTGTAAGAGCATCGACTTCATAAATAAAATTTTCATGAGTTACTATTATGTTTTGCATGATAATTTTGAAGCAGACTAGAAGGCTGATTTAGTATAGGTATGGAATGATTTTGTGAAAGAGAAGTATGGTGATTATGATGATGAATAAGTAAGGTTGTGAATATAAGAGTAGAGATCATATGCAAGATCAGTAAGAGGCTGAGCTACAATTGGAACTATCTAAGCAAGATAAGTTCTTGTATTGTTCCTCTATTGAGAACTATTTTGAGACAAGTATTGATTGTAAGAGCAGTGTGCTCACCACCTTTAACCAAGTGTTTTGTTTACCCATAATAGGGTTTTGTATTCCTCTAACAAGGAAATGTACTATCTAACAATCAACTCCTAACAAGGCTAGATCTCCTAACAGGGATACTATATTTTAGTGCATATTTGTGGGTACCATCCCCACCAGGGTTTTCCCTTTGGCCAGGGTTTCCTCAAGAAAAAATCATAGTGAAATGAGTAATGTGTTATGCTTATATGTTCTTTTAATTTTTGCATTACTTTGGATTATTTATAATTGTTTAAAGTTAAAGAGATCAAATTTTTGTAATACTGATTCACCCCCCCCCCTCTCAGTATTACCTAATCCTAACAAAGGGAAGCCAAGATTGCAATGCAAGTTGAGAGCACACCCTCTTCAGAAGTGAAAATAGAGAAGTCTGATGACCCTAAGGAGAAGAAGATAAAAATGGAAAAAAACACTACTGCACCCACTCCTATTGTTGATTTGGAGTCCACTCAAGCATCCTCTAAGCCAAGTAAGTTTCCTAAGAGGAACAAGCAAACAGTCATTAGCCATCCATCCTCAAGATGCACAAGAAGATGAGGAAGAAATTTTCAACCACCTCCTGAGGTAGGATTCCTACAAAGTCTAGAAGTATTGTGATCAAGACTAGTTGATGAAGGAAGAATTCATCAAATAGCTAAGTTCTATGAAAAATACCATGAGATAGATAAATCTAAGATCCATGGTATGATTATAAAACACATGATCAAGTTTAAAAAGATAGTTCTGTAACTTAAGACAATCATTCCAAACAATGTATGGAAAATTATGGATTCCTTGAAAAGATAAGCAACAGAAGAAGATTTTAGAATAAGGGAAAAGACCTTAGATGATAACCTTCATGTTTTCTTAGTTGAAGAGAAAACCTTGTTGTTTAATTTGGTGAAGCCTCACCTTAGAACCAAATTGAGAACTTTACAAATTATGAACAAGGACTATGAATTGGTTTCTAAGGAAATTGAAAAAGAATTTAAGAAGGTATTTTTTGAGCAATGTATGTATCCATCATCTACGCCTGCAACCCAAGTTCCCATTGAGAAAGTAAAAGAAACTAAGACCCCAAATGCACCTATGATAGGTCCACAAGATTCTGTGAATATGCCTGAAGCCAAGGAGGACACAATTATGATAGATAATGTAGAGATATCAATGGTGGCCATAGACAAAGACTTGGATAAGTTTGAGGAAGCATTTGTGAGCACAAAAGAAGTGGAAATTCTATGCACTGATAATTCACCTAAGCATCAAGAAGAAGTTCACATTGAGGACATAACTGGACAAGAAGAAGAAAAGGAGAAAGAAGAAGAGAAGAAAGAAGAAGAAAAGGAGAAAGAAGAAGAAAAGGACAAGGAAGAAGAAGAAAAGGAAGATGAACCTACAGAAGATCCCTTTGTTGGAATGCCTATGAAGGTAAAGAATAAAGTGATGGACAGCTCACTACTTTCCCCCAAACCATCATTATCATTGTTGTCAAGTTTGACTCCTGACACAACAAGTCTAGACTCATGGGGAGAAGAAGACCTGATAAGGATCAGTGTGCTAGAAATAGAGAAGGAAAAGGAGAAACAAGTAATGAGAAATCCATTGTTTTTTGAATCGGTCAACATTCTAAATAACCTACTTCCTAAGGACAAGAAAGTGTCTAGTGTACATTTAGTGTATGATGTTAAGCACATCATGACATGCTTCAAAGAAAACTTCTCAACCCTAGAAGAGTCAACATCCAAAATTGCAAAAGAAAAATATCTTAAGAAAATATTAAATGAGCTGACAACAAACTTCACACTTGACCTTAGTTCACTAAAGGTTGGCCAAGCTATGTTGAAAGAGATTGCAGATAAAAGAAGAAAGATAATAGCTGATTTTATGGATAAAGACAAACTTACATTAGATCTTTCCAACAAGATTAAAGAAGTTGAATCCATGATGGAAGCTATGAGAAAGTCAGTGCTAGATCCCTCCACTAATATAAATATGTGAAATAATGTCTATCAAGGACAATTGGATAAGATTGAGAAGGAGGATCAAGAAATGGTTAAGATAAGGGCTAGGCAAGCACAGTTGAGACATGCACTTGTGCCTTCTTTAAATGTGCTAAATCAAAATATCAAGGAGATTGATGCCACTATTGTGACATATGATCAAGGTCTAAATTCAGATTTGGAGAAGATGGAGAAACTTACATATGCACTGAAGGCATTTTGGCAGCAAGAAATTGCAAACCTTGAGACTGCATACCATGATATACTATCAGTGTAAGTACTTGAAGTTCCATTATTGTGCACCTTTGTTATTAATATCAAAGGGGGAGTAGATTAATATGGATAATTGTATATAAAGGGGAGTAGATTCATATGAAATAATAGAAGGGAGATATAAGATAGAGTATATGATAAGGATATATGTTAGAAATATTTTGAAGATTTTTTGTATAGATGTAGTTTAGCAACATTTCCATATTCCTTTGTTACCATTAATGAAAAAGGGGGATATTGTTGTCAAGTTGAATATAATAGTGCATATGACTTAGATTAGTGTTTTCATTATGGAAACAAATCCATATGAAGTTTTGGAGTCAGCGCATAACTTAGAAGATCAGAAAAATGGCTAAGTATAAAAGACTTGACAGACAGTGAAGTACCTAAGGTACAAAGCATCAGTGCACATGTGTATAATTGAGTTTTGGCACCCTTGAAGATAATTTTTTAATATGCTATTGGTTAAGAGTTCAAGATCAGATGAGTCAGCATGATGAAGATATAATGAGTTGAAGTGACACAGATAGTGAGTGACAAAATAGAATAGAGCATGGAGCCCACTGTTAGTATTTTGGTTAGCAGTTATAATATTTTTCTATAAAGTCTATGTTCCTATTGTATTTGTGTTGTAAACTTGTTAATATCATTGTATTTAAACACGCTTGAGCCAATTCATTTGGAAGTGTTGTATGTAATTAGTTATAGGTTGACTTGGTGAATAGTTTTGTTTGCACATATAAATAAGGCATGCGCCTTTGTATTTAGGTATGGAATGAAATATAGAGTTGATAGAAGAAGAGTAGAAGTATGCAAAGAGAATTCAGTATGAGATAGAGCTTTACAAGAGGCTAAAGCATAATCACACATAAGGAACTGATCATACAATTAGCATCATAACAATAGTTCACCATTACAAATATAGTGTGTATCTGATACTCAAAATGTTGTAGCCTTCACCACTTGAGCAGTGAGCTCTAGGATAGTGTTTCCTCACCCCTAACATGGTTAATTATAAAAGACTCCTAACAGGGTCTAACCCTTGACAAGGTCATTGTACTTAAGCATTGTAATAAAAACTTCTAACATGGCTAAGGAACATTAACAGGTTCATAATACACAAGTACAATTATTAGTGGGTATTAATTCCCACCAAGGTTTTTCCTTTGGCCAATGTTTCCCCATAATCATATATGCTTTATGTGTTTTGCAGTGTTTACTTTACATGCTTTGATATTCAGCTCAACAATTAAGATATTGAGTTAAGTTTCAAGTATAAGAAAGTAATTTTATAGAACACTGATTCACCACCCCCCCCCCTCTAAGTGTTCTCATTCCTAACACAAATCAAAACTTAATTACATATATTTTCAATCATTTGTTTAAAATACTTAAGATCAAATTGAAAAAAAAAGAACTCTTCTTCATGTGCATCTAGGAGTTTCAATTCTAAAAATCCTCTTAAATCTAAGTGACGTAAAACACTTAACCTCAAACAAGTTCACTTGTTTTACTTCTAGCAAAACTTGTCCAAAGAGGAAAGTGCTTCCTCTTTGGAGAAAGACTTCAAACTGGTACTTCATCGACCGGTATAAAAATAAAGCATTCAAAAAACTCTCACTTCATCCCCTCAAGCTCGAGAAATGCGTGTTGATGGTATCCCAAGGTAGGTGAATATCCCTACTATTTCAACATGGTCAACTAGGCTCTTAAGTGAGTCACGCATGTACAAATTGATTGGGAGGACTCCATAGACCAAATCAAAAACCTGTTAATTAGAAGCTACCCAATCTACTCTTGAAGGTATCAAAATGTTTGTGCAAGGACCGATCCAAGTGGTTTCTTGGATCACCTTAAGACACTCACCATCTGTATTCCTTTTTGGGATATCAAGCTATGGGAAAAGATTTTGATACTAGCCTAACTTCTAGGTAATTCTTC
The DNA here is from genome assembly GCA_027943335.1 of Chamaecyparis obtusa. NCBI lineage: Eukaryota > Viridiplantae > Streptophyta > Pinopsida > Cupressales > Cupressaceae > Chamaecyparis > Chamaecyparis obtusa. The sequence goes on from BSBK01005022.1 coordinate 333,634, forward strand.
TTGATGTGTTTTCCAAAGTTTCAGACTCAATGCAAAACATCTGTTGAAACATACACAAATGAATATTTCTACACATCAAAATCCTTTTCCATATCAAATCAAAATCTAGAAGTCATCCAAAACTTGCAGTATCCTATCATCCTAGTCTTCCAAATCATGGTCTTCCAGTCACATTGCATTGAGTCTTGTCCACCTATCCTAGGTTAGAAAAGTCATCTTGGTCATCCCCCATCTCCTTTCTATCTTCCTATAGAGTCAGTATTTTCTCATATCTTAAGCCAAGACCAAACCTACTCCAAAGCTTTAGTCTTCCAATTCGTCTTCATCCTTCATCCATATCCAACTCATTTTGTGAGTCAACATGTCTCAAATCTATTATGATGAGTTTGGTTGTCACTTATTTTCCCCCACTCCATCCTATTCCAATGATGATGAGAATCTTGTAGATCATGATGAGTACTTTAAAAATCCTCGAAAGCTTGCTCCAAGCACTTTTTGGCATCCAATAATTCCTCCAAAATATCCTATCGTGCCTTCTCACTTATCCACTAGCACTCCCTTTCATGTCCTTGGCAAGGGAAATCCATTATCCTATTCATCCACACCATCTTCCTATATTGAGCCTACATATCCTCCATATGCATCCTTCATACCTCCACCTCTATATATGGTTGTATCCCAATCACCATCTTTCCATAGAAATACTTCACGCTACTTCCCTTATCCAAAACCTCCATCTCTTCATCCTCTAAATCATTGTCAAATCCAAAATCCTAGTCTTCCAATCCCTTATCCAAATATATCATCTCCTCATTCTCCAACACACTTTCAAACCCACAATCCTATTCTTCTAATCCCTTATCCAAATCCTTCATCTACTTATCCTCCAACATAGTTGCAAAACCAAAATCCTAGTCTTCCAATCCATTACCCTAATCTCCCATCCTATCTAGATTCACCATCTGCTATATCCTATTCAAATCTAGCATCTTCCATTCTTGCCTAGATTGCTACAAATCCCCTTTCAAAAAAATATTTTATCCCTCAATCTACTTCATATCCCATATCTCAACCCATCACCCCTACCTCACCGAAAATTCCATCAAGTTCACAAGCTTCCTCAAAACCTACCTATGTGAACTATCCAATCCCACCATCTTCCAACTCCTTGTCTACACCATCATCCCCTCAAGAAGGTTCACTATCTTCCACCCCATCTTCATGTGAGGACTATCCTATCTCTCCATCTCCTCCACATTCCAATCCTTCATCTCAAACCCCATCACAAAAGTCTCCAAGGATTTTTACAAGGAAGCAAGCAAAAAATCCCTCTCTAAAAGCTAAAGAGCCAAACCATCTCAATCCTTCATGTGAATCCATCATTGATGAGGCCCATCCATCTCCTACATGCATCATTCCTCCTTTATCACTCCCATCTTTTATCTATCTTCCATACATCCTACTCATTGATCATCTTCCATCTCCTAGCATGATTGAGTCTCTTCCATCTATGGACTCCATCCAATCCCCATCAACATCTCCTACCCCTAGCATTATCTAAAGCATATCTGATGAGCCTCATAACTTCACCCTTCTTCTACCATCACAATTGTAGAATCTCCCATCCTTCCATCCACTCTATCTAAGGAGTCCATCCATACATCCCCCATCATTCTATCTACACAAATCCAATCATGTCAATATCTTGTCCAAAAGCATGTTGAAATACTCATAGAAGAAAATCAAGATCCAATCCCTTCACTTCCTCTATTGCATGGTCTATTTCTCTCATCACCCCCAATCCAAGCTCCTAGCATCCCAATTCCTCAAATCCAAGATCCTATCATTCTAATTCCTCCAATCTAAAATCCTTTCATCCCAACACCTCAAATCCAAGATCCTATCGTCCCAATTCTCCCATCTCAAAATCCATCACCATCCCCCAATCCCAGTCAAGATCCCATCATCCCATCCTCTCCACTTGAGGATCCTCCAATCGAAACTATACAACTTTCATCACTATATCCTCTTGGTCCACTTACATTTGTCAATGGTAGTCCACTTGAAGAAGAATAAATCAGTTCCATATCTTCTACCACAATACCAGATACTGGGAGTTTATCTTGTTCCCCAAGTCAAAAATATCCTTGCTTGGATAAAATTCTCAAGAAATAGAATTATCAAGGAAAATTCTTGGGCACTCGTGAACAAGGAAATCTAGAGCCCATTCAAGACAAGAAACATCCAAAATCATGTGGAATTGGTCACACATTCAAAGAAGGCACTTTCTCTAGAAATGTTGGTACAACTAAAGCTAAATTCAAACATCCTCCCAAAAAGACCACTACATCTTCCCATCATCCCTTCAAAACATACAATGATATTCCTCCTCCTCTATCATTGCAACCAAAGACAACCTATCACATTCCTCCTTCATCGTCCAAATCCATTTTGGTTCCCTATGTTCCAAAATCTACCATCTCATATCCCCTACATACCAAATACATTTTGGGACCTTACATCCCAAAATATCATCCCCCATCTTATCCTACTCTATATTTCATCCAAAATCCAAACATCCCTAGTTAGGATCAACAAAGGTGCATTCCCATATCTCCTATCTACCTATCTCCTTCTCCATCCATATTTCCTCCATCCTGCACATCACCTCATATTCATTCCAATACTCCCTACAATTTGGATGCCAACTCAAGAATGCATAAAGGGAAACATCCACAAAAATCTAAAGATTTTCATGTCCAGTCTAAATGACATGATCAATAAAATAAAAAGCCAATCAAGCAATCCAATGCATCCCAATGGCCAAAAAGGCCCATCAAAGAAAATGAAAAATCCAATACATCTCAATGTCCACAAAGGTCCACCAAAGAAAAAGAAAAAAACTACTACATGGCCACAAAGGCCCACCAAAGCTAAAGTGAAGATGATGTGGATCCAACAGAAAAAAGATGTAATGCATCTAAAATAAATATCCACAATGGCATCTAAAGTTTCTAATCCACCAGCTACTCAGTCTCCTCCTCCATCTCCTCAATCTATTTTGGGTTCTAATGATCCAAGATCTCCTAGCACAAATCCTCTCTCCTATTTGCATCTATCTACCAAAACCCATCCACTTCATCCATCTTCCTTGCAACATGTGCCAATGTTGGTCCTAACAACATCCTCCTATCATGATCAATTCCCATCCTTCCATCTAAACACTTTCTACCACCATATCTCCCATCTCCCTCATCCCATCCATGCCTTTACATAATCCATCCATCCTAACAAATCTGTACCAACATCTAGACAAACTAGAATATTAGCAAAAGGTTAGCACAAGCTCAACAACAAATTAGAAGATCAATAGAATATCAATGAAGAAAGTCAAAAACAAATCATAACTCAACAAAAAATTGAATATTAGTGGAGAAAGTTAGCAGCAAATCATAAGTCGGCAACAAATCAAAAGATCAATAGAAAGTGAGTAGAAAATCAGAAAATCCATAAAAATTGGAAAAATCAAGAGAAAAATATCAAAAAAGAAAAGAAAAGAAAAAAGAGCATTCATTCAATGGTGAAAACTAGGCAATTCAAGAACCTTGGACAAGTACCATGATGAAAACCTGGCAAACAGGCATCATTCATAGGTCCCCCCAGTTCCTCTCTACAATTGGAGGCCATTCCCTTCTATCACATCTTATCTAGTTCCTCCATCCCATTTGTCTCTCACCTCCATCATCCTCCTTCGGATCTTGATGAAAAATAGAGACCAATAGGTATACATGCTTTTGGACACCTTTTCGGCATCCATCACACCTATTGGACATGTATATTTCATCCAGTTGTACCCAATCCTAAAGCCTTTGATACATGAACTATCCTAAGTAAAGGGCATCTTATTCCTTGGTGACATATTCCTTGGAGACTTATCCAAATCCTTATCTTCTATCTCCCTATCCAAAGCATTCCTCTATTCAATCCTCAAGAAAATCTACCATCTATCTCCCCAAAGTATTCCTATATCCAATCCTCAAGAAAATCCGCTCTCCAAATCCCTCAACATTCCTCCAGTCTAAATCTCCAATGCAATTAAGCCATATCCAAACATTACTAGCAATCTTCCAACATCTTCCAATCCTATTCACATCTTATAGTAATCCAAAGATCGAGCCAATCCATCTGATCAAATCCTTGGTCTTGTGGAAAGCCTTGATCTCAGTCCAATCATCATCATTGGGATGCGTCCTTCCCAAATCTATGTCATTTTAGGGTACATCATCCACCATTTATCCTATCTACCATCAATCCAACTTGGCTTTCTAGCCCAACAGGGAAATCATCTTGCATATCTTTGTAGCTTTGGATTCATCCCCAAATCCCTTGTACATCCTATCCTGAGTCTTGTACCATAGCATCAGTTGTGTCTCCACCTAGACTCATTTGTACATATATGTCTTTAGGTTCCATCCTTTGAGTCAGTCAACCCTTGTGTCATTGTGACGAAATCTAGCTCAGTGGTTCAAAAATCATCCCTTGGTCCTTTCAAGGTTCGAGAATCTTACCTATCTCTTGTCATAGGAATCTTTATCCAGTAACCCATCATCCACTTCATAGCATAATCTTTTGAGTTTCTCAATCCTTATCCTAAATCAGATGTCAACCCCAGTGCTACTCTTTGATAGAGCATTTTCTAGAGAATCCTTACTTGTCCTTGTTAGCCTCATCATCTTGAGCAAGAGATTGACATACATTGATAAGAATCCAATCATTCTGAAGATCATCAGTCTATCTTTGGTTGACAATCCAGTCCTATTGCTTGATCCTACATTAGGAAGCAAAAACTCATCCCTGATGATTTGCAATCTTCTACCAATCACACCTGGTTCGTGATGATGTATCCTTCCTCATGTTCATAACAAATCTTCACACCATCAATCCAATAAATCATCCTCCATCATCCCACCTATGGAAAAAGTTGTGTGAGATACTTGTTATTTCATTTGGTCCTTTAAATCTTTTCTTATCTTTTGAGCTCTCCTATACATATGTCCTCATCCTTTGTATATATTGTCCTATCTTGTTGTACATATTCTTGTCAGTCCTACAGCAACATTTGATCAGATATCTTGTCCCACCCAGCCTTGTACTTCAACAACATCAATTGTCAACTATCCTTGATCACCATGGCTATCTTTGAACCACATTATTTTCCAATCAGTAACATAGCATTCACCCCATCAACATGGGTTTGCATAGATGTATGGTTCTATATTGTCTAGCCTAAACCTAATCATAGGTCCGCACAGATGTACCCTTCTATATTTTTCGACCTAAGAAATCAAACTGGGTCCATGACAATGTATCCTTCACCATGTTCAGACCTAATTCCCCCCCATCAATCAACCATCAACCTCTCTCCTTGGTAAAGGATGTCTTTTGGAGTTATTATTTTGACCTTCGATTTTTTCATTTGGGTCTTGTTAATCTTTTACGACTTCTCATTGTCCTCTACTCAAAGTCACCATGATCCTCTATATCATGGTGAGAAGAGAATGAGGACAATCTAGGGAAAGGTCTTTTGATCTTTTGCTTCTTCCTATGAGTCAATCATGTGTTTTTGGTTTCTCCAGCATCATTTCAGTAATGCCTCCTCTGGGTTTCATGTGTGATGTTGGGGCAACCCTTTGTGTTCTTGTCTTTTGTGTCATTCCTATGCAACACTGGTGACAAGGCCTTGTGTTCTTTCATAACCTTGGAAGGTCTCTAGCATTTCTATATCAAACTTGGTTGTGCTCTCAAAAGTATCCAAAGCATGGAGCTCCCTAAATCCCCCATCTTGCATCATATAGATTAAATCTTGTATCTTGCATCTGTCATATAGCTTCATCTTGTGTGTGTCTGAATGTGGACCTCTAAATCAGGCACAAACGCAACATAGTCATTGCTCAATCATGAGATGGTGAGTATGAACATGAATTGTCCATCTCACAACATCGATTGAATTGACTTGTTGCCTCCTATGTGGATGGGGTGTTTAATTACTCTCAGAACGAGAGCCAACAACCATGAGACCAATCCCACAACAGAGGATTTTCCAAGAGCTATGAAAATGAGTAAAATTGTAACTAAACTAAGATGAATATGCAATTTAATCTAAGAATTGAGATGCAATTACTAATAACTTGAAAGAGATAGGAAGTGCAATTTTAATCTAAATAGCTTAAAAGAAATATGATACTAAACTATGAGCATGTAAGCAAATTGATCTATTATAGCAATGCAATACTATATTAAATAAGAATTTAAACTAATTGCAAATGAAAAGCTTTGAATAAAGTGAGACTAAAAATCACTATAGTTTAATTACTCTCAAAAATTGCCTCCTTTGAATGAAGAAATGGGGTTCATTAAATAGAAAAGCCTGAGAAGAGAATGAAGGGGATCTTGAATTGAAACTCCTGACCCTTCATTTCTAATTGAGACAAAAAAGCATTGAATTACTTAATTAAAAGAATGTAATTTACCACATAGGGGACTTTTTGAATATCTTGAATTATTAATTCAAAAATGAGTGTCCATTCAAATAACAAGTAATTATTAATTCCTTTTTTATGGGTAATCAGCTAAAGGGGGTAGATTTTAATTTAATTCCAAGTACTTAGGACTTAAGGATTAAATTAAATTATCATAGGGGTAATTTAGCTAATAAAAGTTAAAGACTTTAGGAATTAATTTTGATATTTGATTAATGCAATTTATGGTATTTGCAATTGACATCAAGTCGAATTAAGTCAAGTAGGAGAGAGAAAATTGCCTAGGAAACTAGGACTTTGGAGATGTGAAATTGATGAAAATGCACCAAAATTAATTGAATTTATTAGGTGCCAATTTTGGGGTATTACACATCCTGCATCTCATGTCATACTACATTCGTGCATATTTTCTCTTGGAAGTTTGGTTATTTATCCCCCTTCTTCTTTTTCTTCCAATCCCCCTTTCCTCTAAATTCTAGCCTAGGGCATCTTATTTTCTTGTCTTTGATGCCACACCACTTATGGCATCCCATCAAAGAGGGGAAAATGTAGAAACCTACAAATATAATAGAAAAAAAAGTATTTTTATTTTTTTGAAAACCCATAATGACATCATTTTTAACTAATTAATTAATTAATATATTTTTTTGCCATTAATCCCTTTATTTGAATTAAACATTCTTAATTAAAAGATCCTACCCAAAAGTATTTAAATCAATTTTAAGTAATTTTCCTCTCTTTATTAAATCATATTCAATAAATGATGTCACATTCCCTAAATAAATTTCATATTTATTTAAAGCCTTGTTGCTTCTTGGATAGGATTTTACACTCCATGAGACACCAATATACCTATGACTAATATTAAGGAGGGGTTAGATCCAAATGTGAGAAATCTATAGGTAACTGGACCAACTATAGGGACAAGACTGCTCTCTTCACTTCTGGCTTTGTAAAACTAAGGTGAGTACACTTGATCCAATAGATACAACTCTATTCCTTACTCAGTATTGGATCTTACAATAGATAATAGTGAGAAAGTACTAAATAACAACCTATTATTCATTGACTCTCCATCATTGGGTAGAACTAACTGATATGCACAAACATAAAACTAAAAAGATTGAAAGGATTTGATTAAACTTTTGTAGAATACAACAAATCCCAACCAAACATGTATCAAGATAAAGTTTACTTGCTTCAGATTAGTGCCTTATCCATTGGGAAAATCATCTAGTGCACTGCAAAATATAAAGACTGATTACTATTACTTCACCATAGATCCAACTCATAAACCCAAATACCCAGAACCATATTGCTTATAGAAATCTCTAAGCAAACCCTGTGAACTTGTGTATCATCTAGAGCACATTTTAATCTGATTGCAACTAGAACTGAAGAAAAATGATAGATGTATGGATAAAATCCATACAAAGAATTAGAACATTCAAAACCCATAAAACTTGACACAGATGGAGAGAAATGGAAGTGAAAACTTGAATTAAGAATGAGGACCTAAGCCTCTGCATACACCTTGTTTGAAGATTCACAACCACTTGACACAATATGCAAGAAATCTGCTACTTTCTACTTTATCCTGATACAAAATGGACTGAACATGTCCTACTCCTTGACTGAAGGTTCAGGATATGACCTTGTGAACCAGAAAACCAACAACCTTTGTAAATGGTCTTGGAAATCCATATATAGGATTGCAACAAGCTTAGGACCATTTTAGGGTATTTTTAGGGCAACACAGTCAACCCTATGACTAACCAAAAAATATCTTAGATAAATCTAATTTCATTTACATTCCAGAACATATCTTTAAAAAAAATCTTATCCTTACTCAAATTTGACCTCGGATTACACAGTCCATTACTGCTCTCACCAACTTTGTCTAAACTGAAAATAAACACTGCCATTGGAAAGCTCATTTTGCGTCGATTTCAAAAACATATAATATATCCATATTTGCATAAAAATTTATCCCTAGAAATCATTTTTTGTGAGCAGCCTGTATTATTTTAATTTTTCAATTTTTACATAGTGCTGACTTTACAAATTTGAATTTAAACTTTATGCAGACATTTGAATTTGAAAGTGGGCCCCATGTACCACGTGGCATGATCTTATTGGATTGGCTAACCACCTCATCATCCAGTTGGACCTGTGTACACCTCCCTGCCACATGGCGATCTATCATTGGCTCCTCTTGTTGATCATGCATCTTCATCCTTTCAGAATAGTGAGCACTGTCCGATCTACATGAATCACGAGGCGGTCGACCAACTATCTGTCTTGTGTCTTGTCACCTGTCAAATGCCACATGTCACAACCTCATTACTTCATCATCCACCAAGTGCTGATATCATCAGATGACACGTATCATCAGGTTGCTGAAGCACCATGGTATCCTCCTTGCATCTTCATCGTCTCACTGTAGCGATGACCTTCAATTTCCTGGCACATATCCTGAGAAAGTCGAGCTGCTCACTGTGTGTTTCATCAAAATTTCACTTTACTTGCATGTGTGGGGCCCATTTCCCATGTCATCATCCAATTTCCACCTACCAAACACCTCAGTCAACGTACGCACATGAGGAAAGCCTCTAGCCAGTTGTCTACTTGAGACATTTTCATTATTGTGGATTTTGGATTATAAATTCCTTATTCCTCTCCCGCGGCGTGAATGTGGGATATATATCTCATTGCATATAATATTTTCTATCAAAATATGATTATAGTGGGCGCTCACTTGGCCCCACCAAACCTGGATGGCCCACTCATTCCTTCCTTCCTTCTTTATTTACTATCGATCTAAGCCTCGTTTATTTTAAAACTCTGATATATCTATTGCAGGCCAAATGTGGGATAAAACCCATTACACAATTTCACCGTTTGATCACCCAACTCCTTCATTATGCATGCCCAGGTCTTTCTTCATCTCACTGGCACATGTAAAAGGAGGCTTGAATATCCCTCATGCCTTGCAAATAAAAAAAAATGAATGGGGGCATATGCATAGGTGAAGGCCCCACACAAACTACCCTATGCAAGTCCACAAGAAGCTCACACAAGCACTCATTTGGTGTATGTGGGGAGGGGAGAAAAAGAAATAGGCCACCTCCCAATCTCTACAAAATGCATACCAGAACAAGAAAAAGACAACCCCCGACAACCTCTATTGTCACACGTCAAGGGATTAATCCATGAAAATGTATTACAAACCTTTTTGTTGCAAGAGATATTTTCGCAGCCTTTAAACTAGTCTACATGCCCCTTGGAGTATTTATGCAATACCTTAATGGATTTAGTGCACACTACACCAAAATTGCATGGTGCATGTGCAGCTCAAAACAAAGATACGCACCTCCCAAATTAATTTGCACGCTTTGCATTTTGTGCTCAACTCACCCACATGGATACCAACCACTTCAAACCTTGGCATGCACATTTTATTTTGTTGATGTACTAAGGGGATGGGATGTGGTGCTCAGAACTCCCATAAAGATCCTACACAGGTCCCAAGAGGCATACAGACCTTCCTCTACACTTTGTAGCACATCCAAATCTCAGTGCATGAGGGAAAAAGAAGATGTCAGGTTGCCTCCACCATGTCCTTTGTAATAAAAGAATTTGCAGGTTTTTCTTGCTACTCAAACAAAATATCTAATGGGAATAAACCACATCCTGTCTACTAATAGAAAGCATTGATTTCCTCCTCAATTAGAGGTTCCTCTTTAGCATGTTCATCCCACCTAAGATAATGCATAAAGGCAAGTTCCTTCTCTTCATTAGAAAACATGCAAGAGACATAATTCATTGGCTCTAGATAAATTCGAGAATCCATCTTCTTAACAGAAGGCTCACCTTTTTCAGGGACAGTAATCTTCACCATTATGTTTGTCTCATTGTTATGAAGACCACTATCGGTAAAATCATTTATTTTCACACCAGTTACAAGTTTAACCCCCGAATAACTACTCCCATTCAAATCACTTTCTTTCTTTTGCATTACTAAAGTTGATCTATGATGAGACCCACTAACGAGCAATAAATTTTGACCGTTCTCATCAAATGCAAAGTTGTTGTCTTCTATGCATAATTTTGATCCTTTGGAACCAGCCAATGCTGATGCACATTTCTAACACCATCAAGTTGCATTATAAATTTGGCTAATAAATCATAGCAATTAGCATTTCTTTTACTTTAAGGTTATAAATCGTATGTAATCGAAGACTATAAGGCTCCTATTAAAATACTGAGGTAGGCCGGACACACTTGGCCCTAAAATTTTTTTGATTTCAAACAACCGGCCTTGAAAATGACCAAGAATGACTAGCAACAACAAATGGATCCGATCCAGACAATCGAGCATCTTTAAAACGTTCAAATTCTAATATTTTGCCATTCGCCAAATCTTTACAAAACACCCTCAGTCGCGCCACTAAAACATTGATCAAAACATAACAATGAATGCTGAAACTTGGCAGACACAAACTTTGTACCATAGACAATGATCCTGCCAAAGGGATTTTTCAAACAATAAACAAGGCAGAAGATTTTTAAAATTCAAAACACCCGTTTAGAATTGCTAGTAAATCACGAACTGAAATCATCATCGACCGCCCTAAAAAATGATGGATGAAAAATATCAAATGACGAGTGGAAGACAAACTACTGAATCCAGTGGAAGAGCCACCAACAAAGATCGCAACAAAATAAATCTCAATTGGAGATGAGCATCTGGCAAAAAGCTACGAATTTTTGAAAATGATTGCATAATTTTTTCTATCCGCACTTTTTCATTATAAAACCCTTTTCTATCTGGACTTGCAATCACATCAAATGGAAACCTCACTATCTAAAACCCTGGATGAAGATTCTCTCACACACACAGAAAATAATTCTATGATTAGATTCATCAAATGATCAATCGATTATCAATAATTAATCCTCAAAGTCAGCCACTTAGAACATTCCGAACTGAAAACAATCAGATTCGTAGAAATTGCATTTGGAATTGACCTTGGAAAGTGATCAATCGGATTCCTCATGATATGAAACTTATCATGGAGCATCACTTCCATGCCTACAGTATGAAACATCATTCAATTACTTTTGACCTCGATCCAGGTGCAAATGGCACAATCCCAAAATGAGCCACTTATAAAACTGAACTATGCACTGCTGAAGAAACTTAGCAATCTGCAAACTGAAAAGCTCTGGCAAACATGTCAAATGGGCACGTGGGGAGCTGAAAATTAGCATGATGACTCATTCCCATGCCTACAACATGATGAAACAACTGGTACATCTTGATCAATCACAAGGCACATAATTCACTCATCCGAACAGGGCCTCTGACTAAACTGTACAACTGATCTTCATTAAAATGTTAGAAACTGCAAACAGAATCAGATTGGAAAATGGGGCAGATGTACTCACCATGGCCTAAAAATTGAAACACAAGAATTATTTGACCACTCGAATAGAAGGAAAAATAAAATTTATTAATTGGGTCACAAGGTCAAAAGTTATAATTAGTCAAACAGGACCACTCATAAAATCGGGCACATTAGAGAAATAGGACAAATCTGGAAAGCCAACTTTGGGGGATCCAAAAACTTATCAAATAGACTCGAAATGACTTGACCTTTGAAATATAAGCTCCTTGGTATAGATTCTAAACATTCCCAAAGTGGTGAGCCATGAAACCTAATAGGACACAAGATATTCAAATGCAAACATGGCCTACTACAATGATTTGACACTTAGGCAAAAATGCAGACTTAAGTGAACACCTCAAAAATGGCTACTCCCTAAATATTTTAGATTTTAAATTTATGAGCTGGAACCCACTGCACATGTCAAATAAAAGGTGTTAAACCTATTCCCCAAGCTGCATCTAATGAAATTTATCAGGCCCATCTTTGTATGCACTTGAACTAAGGTCCTTTTAAACCCCTTTTGAAAGGCACAAACTTTTCCATTGGAGAACTTTCTGATTACGGGCTCAAAAATTTACAAATTTTTAATAGTACCAATAGTGGCTTTGATTGGGGACTCATGCCCCTTTTGGGAATGCAGAAAAATCATAAATCTTTGGTACATCAGACCACCCAAAAATAAAAACTAACTTCTTGTTCTCTCTCCAAAACCGAGAACCTTGCTGAAAGAAACACACCACACAATTGAAAGAAAGGAACTGTATAATACGTACAATATTTACAAATGGGTAACAACCATCAAATGAAAATCACCATTTTCCCCTATCAAAAACTTGATTCTCATTTCCATGGGCTAGACGTAAGCGATACTTATTATTTCTTGCAACTTGATCCAACATGTTGCCCAATATTTTAAGCATATTAAACAACAAATAATCAACCTCCTCCATGTCATTAGGTGATTGGAAGTCACCCCAATACTAAGAATACCGACCATTATGTAACACAAAATTGTCACACTCTTTATCACCGCTGACAAGCTGAAAAGGATAATATTCCATCCCCTTTACATGGCTGAAAACAAATCCAACTTGGATTTTAGTTTGTAGAGAGGACTCAATCTCAATCATAACAACAAATTTCAAACCATCCAAGTCAAAACATAATTGCACAACATTTGTGACTTCTTGCTGATCAAAACTTTTACCAGCACTCTCTAAATCTGAAAATGGATCATTAATTAAAAATTTATGTAACATTTGTAAATCTGAGAATACACATGTAGATTTGTTACTTTCTTCAGCATCTTGATCAAAACAAGAACCACTCTAACCAAAATCATCCAAATCTGAATCCATAGCAGCATATGAGTCATCATACTTATCATATATGACACTCTTATATTCCTTGCACTCATATGCATTATAATCTTGCAAAATGTTCAACCTCTGAAAATCAGCTTCTAAGAGGTCTGAGATTTGTTCATTGTTCAGTGTATATGGGATTTCAATTTTATTCTCTTTGGTTTCTTGATTGATGCTGAAAACTTCTTTTTTATTTGGAACAAGGACTGCAAACTCTTGGATCAAATCATTATTGCAGCAACTTTCATCTACATCATATCTATCCCTTTGTTGTATGCACTTGAACTAAGGTCCTTTTAAACCCCTTTTTAAAGGCACAAACTTTTCCATTGGAGAAATTTTTTATTACGGGCTCAAAATTTTATGATTTTTTCATAGTACCAACAGTGGCTCTGATTGGGGATGCATGCCCCTTGTGCACATATAGAGAAATCATGAATCTTTGGTACAACAGACCACCCAAAAATAAAAACTGACTTCCTGTTCTCCCTCCAAAACTGAGAACCTTGCTGAAAGAAACACACCACACAACTAAAAGAAAGGAACTGTACAATATGTATAATATTTACAAATGTGTAACAACCATCAAACTAGAATCACCATTTTCCCCTATCAAAAACTTGATTCTCATTTCCATGGGTCAGAGGTAAGCAATACTTATTATTTCTTGCAACTTGATCCAACATGTTGCCCAATATTTTAAGCATATTAAACAACAAATAATCAGCATCCTCCATGTCATTAGGTGATTGGAAGTCACACCAATACTAAGAATACTGACCATTATGTAACACAAAATTGTCACACTCTTTATCACAATTGACAAGCTGAAAAGGATAATATTCCATCCCCTTTACATGGTTGAAAACAAACCTAACTTGTATTTTAGTTTGGAGAAAGGACTCAATCTTAGTCATAACAACAAATTTCAAACCATCCAAGTCAAAACATAATTGCACAACATTTGAGAATTCTTGCTGATCAAAACTTTTACTAGCACTCTATAAATCTGAAAATGGATCATTAATTAACAATTTATGTAACATTTGAAAATATGAGAATACACATGTAGATTTGTTACTTTCTTCAGCATCCTGATCAAAACGAGAACCACTCAAACCAAAATCATCCAAATCTGAATCCATAGCAGCATACGAGTCATCATACTTATCATATATGACACTCTTATATTCCTTGCACTCATATGCATTATAATCTTGCAAAATGTTCAACCTCTGAAAATCAGCTTCTAAGAGGTCATAGATTTGTTCACTATTCAGTGTATATGGGATTTAAATTTTATTCTCTTTGGCTTGTTGATTGATGCCAAAAACTTCTTTTTTGTTTGGAAGAGGGATTACAAACTCTTGGATCAAATCATCATTGTAGCAACTTTCATCCACATCATATCTATCCCTTTGTTGTTTGCACAAATCCGTCTTATACTGGGATAATAAAAGTGTTCTCTTATGTTGATAAAAGGAGAGGTCTACAAACTTAATAGAAATATTATTAACTGTAGTCTCTTCTTCATCATCTTCATAACCAATGAACTCACTATCAGCATCATAATCTTTATCTGCACAAGGCTGCTCACAAGGATACCTTACTGTCATGTCTTGATAATCTGATTTTTTATCACTAGAAGAACATACTCTTATATCTGGCATAAAACCATCGTCAATATAAAATTTGGAACCATTAAACATGATGTTCTGACTTTACATCTCTGTATATGGAAAGCAATCAACACCTTAATTGTATGTTTCAACATCAAAAGAAAACCTTTGAAATTCAACCATATGCATATCACACAAGTCTTCTAGAAAATCATTTTGAAATGCAACTTGTGGCTTTAAAATAAATTCATTCCGGAAGATACCATCATTCTGAACTGACAAAGTAGAAGACGTATTTTTTGATTGGTAATTGATATGTGCTTGTTGGCATGTTTCAACTCCTTCAAAAAATAGGGCACCAACACTCTTTACATCAAAATCTTGGATAAAAGAACATACCACTAGCCGAATCAAACAATCTGATATGGAATTTGAAAAGTCATTCAATTTCTTATCAAATATTTCAAATTGTGGCTCCAACAAATCAGCAGACAACCCATTGCACATGTTCTCCCTTCAGCATATGTCTGCTTGACATAGTTCACTATTGTAGGGCAAATTATCAGCATTATTGACTTCATCTTGATAAGACACTGATTCTATATTATTAACAATATCAAAATCTTCAGTACCTACATCAAACCAACTGACTTCCATTTCTAGTTCAAGGGAAAATATAGTTACCATGGTCTCATATTCGAGCTCATAGAAGCCTTCATTTATGTTCGAATTAATAATTTTACATGGTAAATCAAAAGCTGAAAACATACAAACTGAAAAATCAGTTTTATTACCACTGTCATTTGAAACACAAGAATTCATTAATGCTCTAGTCATATCAATCTTTTTACAATCATTTCCAACACATGGAAACTATTCATTTTGTTTACAAGGTTGTCCATAGACCACTTCCTTGTCTTCAAGAACATCAGGATCACTTTGACTCCTTGAATTTTCTTCTTCATTTCCAATCCCGCTAAAATTTGATAGACTTTCATCACTTGGGGCTTTATCATCATCTGATGAAAGATTTTCCCCCTCTTCATTTTCAATACTTGGCTGCAAACCATAAGTCTTTGTAGCCTCACAACTAGAAAAACTAATCTCAAATCTACATGGTATATACCCCTTGTATATATCTATCTCTTTATCAAGCAAATACTGCAATTCTTCACTAACCATGTTAACTTCTATATCGGGGACATTCATTGTTTGCTGCAAATTTTCTTCATTCACATTCTGCTCAGAAGCACAACTTGAAACATTATGAGTAAGATCGACAGAGATGGAGACACTTTGACATTGAGTTTCATTTTTTGATTTACACTTATTTTCTTCAATCAGAGTATTATGGCAATGAACTCCAGCACATAAAAACCATTTGGTAATCTTATATCTCACATTATTTTCAATGTCCATCACTGTCATAAAAGCCCGAGGTAAATTTTTTGGCTCTTTATTTCTTAATACGAAACTCATCTTTTTTACTGAAAGAACCCAAATAAACTATTAAACATACTTGATCATTTGGTCTGTAACTCTTTGGAATATCATTTAATGTCTTAGCAAATTTGATATTGAAAGATGGAACAAAATCATCTTCTTGTATTTGAGTCTCCATCAAATTGTTCAGCAAGATGCTCACATCAATTCTTTCAGCAAACTGTTCCATGAACGTTGAATTGAAGTTCTCCCATGAAGAAATAGAATTTGCTGGCAGTGAATAGAACCATATCCTAGCATCATCCTTCAATGTTTGAACCAGCAACTTCATGATGAGATCTTCATGACAAATTTTGAAATCTGCCATCAGATCAAAAAACCTTTGTAAATGTTCACATGATGAATCTGATCATTTCCCCTTAAACTCTTGCAAATGTTTTCTAATCTTGGTAGGAATCTCATTTGGGAAACCATGTATGCCATCAAAACATAATGGTGCATACCTTTGTACAGAAAGACCTCTACATGAATCCATTATGGACTACACGTCCTCTTAATGAGATTCTTAGATTGTATTATAAATAACTTATGCAGCCATAAAACTTTTCACACATACATATTCCTGCAATGATACAACCCAAATTTTTTTTAACAAAATCCAGAGAAAAATGCCGACCCACATTTCTAAAATCCTTTTTATATGGTGACTTTTTTCTCCTAATGAGGATTATACAAATACAAAACATCTAATGAGAAATACCTGGTAAGTTTTGATGCTGCAATTCTTTTTTTGGCTGGAAACAATGGAAAATTTCAGAGCTAACTTCATAGCTCCACCGGGTCTCTTTTTTATAGAGTTGCCACCTCCTTGAAGAGGAAAAATATTTTTGTCTCCATTTTTGTATACTCTTTCCAGCCAATATGAAACTTCACCAAAATTTTAAAAACTATTTATCAGAGCTGAATACATCATATCTTTATTTTGAACTTTGCATTGATCAAACCAAGGATCTTAGAGTCGCCACTCACAACTTAGTGAGATGATTTGACTTTAAAAAATGAGTCTTATATACTTCAATGGAAACCACTAGATAAAAAATAAGCCGGCCAGGAGTCAAAGCTCTACTCGTACCCATGTTATTTATAACTGATTTATAACACTAGAGATATCAACTGATTGAAATAGGAAGGTCAGGAGTCCAACTGAACTTGGAACTTGCATTATTTACTCATCACTATAATCTCCCTAGCAGATTCACCATTTTTTTGGTTCCTAGATAGGATTTTACACTCCATGAGACACCAATATACTTATGACTGATATTAAGGTGGGGTTAGTTCCAAATGTGATAAATCTATAGGTAACTGGACCAACTATACAGACAAGATAGCCCTCTTGACTTCTGGCTCTACAAGACCAAGCTAAGTACACTTGATCCAGTAGATACAACTCTATTCCTTACTCAATACTGGATCTTACAATAGATAATAGTGAGAAAGTACTAAATATAAACCTATTATTCATTGACTCTCCATCACTGGGTAGAACTAACTGATACCCACAAATATAAAACTAAAAAGATTGAAAGGATTTGATTAAACTTTTGCAGAATACAACACATCCCAACCAAACATGTATCAAGATAAAGTTTACTTGCTTCAGATCAGTGCCTTATCCATTGGGAAAATCATCTAGTGCACTATAGAATACAGAGACTGATTACTATTACTTCACCATAGATCCAAGTCATAAACACAAATACCTAGAACCATACTGCTTACAGAAATCCCTGTGCAAACCCTATGAACTTGTGTATCATCTAGAGAGCATTTTAATCTTATTGCAACCAGAACTAAAGACAAATAACACATGTATGGATAAACTCCATACAAAGAGTTAGAACATTCAAAACCTGTAAAACTTGACATAGATGGAGAGAAATAGAACTCAAAACTTGAATTAAGAATGAGGACCTAAGCCTCTACATACACCTTGCTTGAAGATTCAAAGCCACTTGACACAATATGCAAGAAATCTTTAACTTTCTACTTTATCCTAATACAAAATGGGCTGAACATGTCCTACTCCTTGACTGAAGGTTCATGATATGACCTTGTGAACCAGAAAACCAACAGCCTCTATAAATGGTCTTGGAAATCCATATATAGGATTGCAACAAGCTTAGGACCATTTTAGGGTATTTTTAGGGAAACACAGTAAACCCTATGACTAACCAAAAAATATCTCAAATAAGTCTAATTTCATTTACATTCAAGAACATATCTTTACAAAATATCTTATCCTTACTCAAATTTGACCTTGGATTACATAGTCCATTACTGCTCTCACCAACTTTGTCTAAACTAAAAATGAACACTGCCATTGGAAAGCTCATTTCACACCGGTTTTGAAAACATATAATATGTCCATACTTGGGTAAAAATTAAGCCCTAGAAATCATTTTTCATGAGCAGCATGTATTATTTTTATTTTTTTATTTTTACATAGTACTGACTTTACAAATTTGAATTTAAACTTTATGCAGACATTTGAATTTGAAAGTGGGCCCCATGTGCCATGTGGCATGATCTTATTGGATCATCTGGGCACCTTATCACCTAGTTGGACCTGTTTACACCTCCCTGCCACATGACGATCTGTGATTGGCTCCTCTCACTAATCATGCATCTTCATCCTTTCGGAATAGCGAGCACCATCTGATCTACATGAATCTCAAGGTAGTCGACCAACTATAGTGTCTTATACCTCATCACCTATCAAATGCCACATGTCACAACCTCATTGGTTCATCATCCACTAGGTGTTGATGTCATCAAATGACACATGTCATTAGGTTGCTAAAGCACCATGGTATCCTCCTTGCATCTTCATCACCGTGCTGTAGCGATGACCATCAATTTCTTGGCACATATCCCAAGAAAGTCAAGCTGCTCACTATGTGTTTCATCAAAATTTCACTTTACCTACATGTCTGGGGCCCATTTTCCATGTCATCATCCAACTTTCACCTATCCAAACACCTCGATCAATGTGCACACATGAGGAAAGCCTCCAATCGGTTGTCTACTTGAGACATTTTCATTAATGTGGGTTTTGGCTTATAAATTCCTTATTCCTCTCCCACGGCATGAATGTGGGATATATATCTCATTCCATATAATATTTTCTATCAAAATATGATTATAGTGGGTGCCCACCTGGCCCCACCAAACTCGGAGGACCCACTCATTCCTTCCTTCCTTCTTTATTTACTATCGATCTAAGCCTTGTTTGTTTTAAAATTCTGACATATCTATTGCGGGCCAAATGTGGGATAAGACCCATTACACAGTTTCACCGTTTGATCACCTAGCTCCTTCATTACGCATGCCCTGGTCTTTCTTCATCTCACTAGCGCATGTAAAAGAAGGCTTCAATATCCCTCACACCCTGCAAAGAAAAAAAATGAATGGGGGCATATGCATAGGTGAAGGCCCCACTCAAACTTCTCTATGCAAGCCCACAAGAAGCTCACGCAAGCACTCATTTGGTGTATGTGGGGAGGGGAGAAAAAGAAATAGGCTGCCTCCCAATCTCTGCAAAATGTGTACCAGAACAAGAAAAAGATGGCCCCCGACAACCTCTATTGTCACACATTAAGGGATTAATCCAAGAAAATGTAATACAAACCTTTTGTTGCAAGAGATATTTTCGCAGCCTTTAAACTAGTCTGTTTGCCCTCTGGAGTATTTATGCAATACCTTAATGGATTTAGTGCATGCAACACCAAAATTGCATGGTGCATGTGCAGCTCAAAACAAAGATACGCACCTCCCAAATTAATTTTCGCACTCTACATTTTGCGCTCAACTCACCCACATGCGTACCAGCCACTTCAAACCTTGGCATGCACATTCTATTTTGTTGATGTACTAAGGGGATGTGATGTGGTGCTGATAACTCCCATAAAGATCCTACGCAAGTCCCAAGAGGCATACAGACCTTCCTCTACACTTTGCAGCACATCCAAATCTCAGTGCATGAGGGAAAAAGAAGACGTTAGGCTGCCTCCACTATGTCCTCTATAATAAAAAAATGTGCAGGTTCTTATTGATGCCCAAACAAAATATCTGATGGGAATAAACCACATGTTGTCTGCTAATAGAAAGCATTGATTTCCTCCTCAATTATAGGTTCCTCTTTATCATGTTCATTCCACCCAAGAGAATGCATAAAGGTGAGTTCCTTCTCTTCATCATAAATTATGCAAGAGACAATTCTCCGGCTCTGGATAAATTCAAGCATCCGTCTTCTTGACAGAAGGCTCGCCTTTTACAGGGACTGTACTCTTCACCATTATGTTTGTCTCATTGTTATGAAGACCACTGTTAGTAAAATCATTTATTTTCACACCAGTTACAAGTTTACCCCCCGAATAACTACTCCCATTCAAATCACTTTCTTTCTTTTGCATTACTGAAGTTAATCCGTCATGAGACCCACTAACAAGCAATAAATTTTTACCATTCTCATCAAATGTGAAGCTGTTGTCTTCTACGCATAATTTTGATCCTTTGGAACCAGCCAATGCTGATGCACATTTCTAACATCATCAAGTTGCATTATAAATTTGGCTAATAAATTATAGCGATTAGCATTTGTTTTACTTCAAGGTTATAAATCTTATGTATTCGAAGACTGCAAGGCTACTATTAAAATACTAAGGTAGGATGGACCCACTTGGCCCTAAAAAAATTTTGATTTCAAACAATCAGCCTTGAAAATGACCCAGAACGACTGGTAACAACAACTAGATCTGATCCAGACAACCAAGCATCTTTAAAAACTTCAAATTCTAATATTTTGCCAGTCACCAAATCTTAACAAAACACCTTCAGTCCCGCCACTAAAACATTGATCAAAACATAACACTGAATGCTAAAACTTGGCAGACACAAACTTTGTACCATAGATAATGATCCTGCCAAAGGGATTTGTCAAACAATAAATGAGGCGGAAGATTTTTAAAAGTCAAAACACCCATTCAGAACTGCCAGTAAATCACAAACTGAAATCATTGTCGACCACCCCGAAAAAGGATGGATGAAAAATATCAAACCATGAGTCGAAGACAAACTACTGAATCTAGTAGAAGAGCCATCAACAAAGATCACAAAAAAATAATTCTCAACTGGAGATGAGCATTTGGAAAAAAGATATGAATTTCTGAAAATGATTACTTTACAGAATTTTTTTCTATCCGCAACTTTTTCATTATAAACCCCTTTTCTATCTGACCTGGCAATCGAATCAAATAGAAACCTCACGGTCTAAAACCTTGGATGAAGATTCTCTCTCACACATAGAAAAAAATTCTATGATCAGATTCATCAAACAATCAACCGATTATCAATAATTAATCCTCAAATTCGGCCACTTAGAACATTCCAAACTGAAAATAATCAAATTCGTAGAAATTGAATTTGGAATTGACCTTGGAAAGTGATCAATCAGATTCATCATGATATGAAACTTATCAGGGAGCATCACTTCCATGCCTACAGTATGAAACATCATTCAATTAATTTTGACCTCGAACCAGGTGCAAATGGAAAGATCCCAAAATAAGCCACTAAGAAAATTGAACTATGCACTGCTGAAGAAACTTAGCAATCTACAAACTGAAAAGCTCTGGAAAACATGCCAAACAAGCACGTGGAGGGCTGAAAATCAGAAAGATTACTCATTCCCATGCCTACAACATGATGCAATAAATGATACATCTTGATCAATCACAGGGCACATAATGCACTCATTCGAACAGTGCCTTTGACTAAACTGTGCAACTAATCTTCATTAAAATGTTAGAAACTGCAAACAGAATCAGATTGGAAAATTGGGCAAATGTACTCATCATGGCCTAAAAATTGAAACACAAGAAGTATTTGACTGCTGGAATATAGGGCGAAAGGAAATTTATCAATTGGGTAACAAGGTGAAAAGTTATAACTAGTCAAACAGGGCCACTCAGAAAACTGGGCAGATTAGAGAAATAGGACAAATCTGGAAAGCCAACTTTTGGGGATCCAAAAACTTATCAAATGGACTCAAAATGACTTGAGCTTTGAAACATAAGCTCCTTGGTATACATTCTAAACATTCCCAAAGTGGCAAGCCATGAAACCTAACAGGACACAAGATATTTAAATGCAAACATGGCCCGCTATAGCAATTTGACACTTTGGCAAAAATGCAGACTTAAGTGAATACCTCAAAATGGCTACGCTCTAAATATTTCAGATTTTAAATTTAGGAGCTGGAACCCACTGCACATGTCAAATAAAAGGTTTTGAATCTATTCCCCAAGTTGTATCTCATGAAATTTATCAGGCCCATCTTTGTATGCACTTGAACTAAGGTCCTTTTAAACCCCTTTTGAAAGGCACAAACTTTTCCATTGGAGAACTTTCTGATTATGGGCTCAAAAATTTACAAATTTTTAATAGTACCAACAGTGGCTTTGATTGGGGACTCGTGCCCCTTGTGGGAATGAAGAGAAATCATAAATCTTTGGTACAACAGACCACCCAAAAATAAAAACTGACTTCCTATTCTCTCTCCAAAATTGAGAACCTTGCTGAAAGAAACACACCACACAATTGAAAGAAAGGAACTATACAATACATACAATATTTACAAATGGGTAACAACCATCAAACTAAAATCACCATTTTCCCCTATCAAAAACTTGATTCTCATTTCCATGAGTGAGACGTAAGTGATACTTATTATTTCTTGCAACTTGATCCAACATGTTGTCCAATATTTTAAGCATATTAAAAAACAAATAATCAGCATCCTCCATGTCATTAGGTGATTGGAAGTCACCCCAATATTGAGAATACTGACCATTATGTAACACAAAATTGTCACACACTTTATCACCACTGACAAGCTGAAAAGGATAATATTCCATCCCCTTTACATGGCTAAAAACAAACCCAACTTGGATTTTAGTTTGCAAAAAGGACTCAATCTCAGTCATAACAAAAACTTTCAAACCATCCAAGTCAAAACATAATTGCACAACATTTGTGACTTCTTGTTGATCAAAACTTTTACCAGCACTCTCTAAATCTGAAAATGGATCATTAATTAACAATTTATGTAACATTTGTAAATCTGAGAATACACATGTAGATTTGTTACTTTCTTCAGCATCCTGATCAAAACAAGAACCACTCAAACCAAAATCATCCAAATCTGAATCCATAGCAGCATATGAGTCATCATACTTATCATATATGACACTCTTATATTCCTTGCACTCATATGCATTATAATCTTGTAAAATGTTCAACCTCTGAAAATCAGCTTCTAAGAAGTCTGAGATTTGTTCACTGTTCAGTGTATATGGGATTTCAATTTTATTCTCTTTGGTTTCTTGATTGATGCCGAAAACTTCTTTTTTATTTGGAACAGGGACTGCAAACTCTTGGATCAAATCATCATTGCAGCAACTTTCATCTGCATCATATCTATCTCTTTGTTGTTTGCACAAATCCCTCTTATACTGGGATGATAAAATTGTTCTCTTATGTTGATAAAAGGAGAGGTCTACAAACTTAATAGAAATATTATTGACTGTAGAATCTTCTTCATCATTGTCATAACCACTGAACTCACTATCAACATCATAATCTTTATTTGCACAAGGCTGCTCACAAGGATACCTTACTGTCATGTCTTGATAATTTGATTTTTTATCAATAGAAGAACATACTCTTATATCCAGTAGAAAACCATAGTTAATATCAAATTTGGAACCATTAAACATGTTGTCCTGACTTTTCATCTCTGTATATGGAAAGAAATCAGCACCTTCATTGTATGTTTGAACATCAAAAGAAAACGTTTGAAATTCAACTGTACACATATCACACAAGTCTTCTAGAAAATTGTTTTGAAATGCAACTTGTGGCTTTAAAATAAATTCATTCTGGGAGATACCATCAGGCTGAATTGACAAAGTGGAAGATGTATTTTTTGATTGGTAACTGATATGTCCTTCCTAGCATGTTTCAACTCCTACTAAAAATAGGGCACCAACACTCTTTACATCAAAATCTTGGATAAAAGAACATACCACTAGCTGAATCAAACAATTTGATATGGAATTTGAAAAGTCATTCAATTTTTCATCAAATGTTTCAAATTGTGGCTCCAACAAATCAACAAACAACCGATTGGACATATTCTCCCTTTGGAATATGTCTCCTTGACATAGTTCATTGTTGTAGGGCAAATTATCAGCATTATTGACTTCTTCTTGATAAGACACTAATTCCATATTATTAACAATATCAAAATCTTCAGTACCTACATCAAACCAACTAGTTTCCATTTCTAGTTCAAGGGAAAATAGACTTACCATGGTCTCATATTTGGGTGCATAGAAGCCTTCATTTATCTTCAGATCAATAATTTCACATGGTGAATCAAAAGATGAAAACATACAAACTAAAAAATTAGTTTTATCACCACTCTCATCTGAAACACAAGAATTCATTAATGCTCTTGTCATATCAATCTTTTTACAATCATTTCCAACACATGGAAACTATTCATTTTGTTTACAAGGTTGTCCATAGACCACTTCCTTGTCTTCAAGAAGATTGGGATCATTTTGACTCCTTGAATCTTCTTCTTCACTTCTAGTCCCACTGAAATCTGATAGAATTTCATCACTTGGGGCTTTATCATCATCTGATGAAAGATCTTCCCCCTCTTCATTTTCAATACCTAACTGTAAATAGTAAGTCTTTGCAGCCTCACAACTAGAAAAACTCATCTCAAATCTACTTGGTATATACCCCTTGTATATATCTATCTCTGTATCAAGCAAATACTACAATTCTTCACTAACCATGTTAACTTCTATATCAGGGACAGTCATTGTTTACTGCAAATTTTTTTCATTCACATTCTATTCAGAAGCACAATTTGAAACATGATCAGTAAGATCGACAGAGATGGAGACACTTTAAAATTGAGTTTCATTTTTTGATTTACACTTATTTTCTTCAATTAGAGCATTATGGCAATGAACTCTAGTAGATAAAAACCCTTTGGTAATCTTATATCTCACATTATTTTCAATGTGCATCACTGTCATAAAAGCCTGATGTAATTTTTTTTTGTTGTTTATTTCTTAACAGGAAACTCATCTTTCTACCAAAAGCACCCAAATAAATGATTAAAGATACTTGATCATTGGGTATGTAACTCTTTGGATATCCTTTAATGTCTTAGCAAATCTGATATTGAAAGATGGAACCAACTCATCTTCTTGTATTTGAATCTCCATCAAATTGTTTAGCAAGATGCTTGCATCAATTCTTTCAGCAAACTATTCCATGAAAGCTGAATTTAAGTTCTCCCATGAAGAAATGGAATTTTTTGGTAGTGAATAGAACCATATCCTCGCATCATCCTTCAATGTTTGAACCAGCAACTTCATAATGACATCTTCATGACAAATTTCAAAATCTCCCATCAACTCAGCAAACCTTTGTAAATGTTCATATGCTAAATCTAATCGTTTACCCTTAAACTCTTGCAAATATTTTCTAATCTTGGTAGGAATCTCATTCGGGAAACCATGTATGCCATGAAAACACAATGGTGCATACCTTTGTATAGAAAGACCTCTACTTGAATCCATTATGGACTGCACTTCCTCTTAATGAGATTCTTAGATTGTATTATAAATAACTTATGTACCCATAAAACTTTTCACACATACATATTCCTACAATGATACAACCCAAATTTTTTTAACAAATCCAGAGAAATATGCAAACCCAAATTTCTAAAATCTTTTTTATATGGTGAATTTTTTCACTTAATGAGGATTATACAAATACAAAACATCTAATGAGAAATACCTGGTAAGTTTTGATTCTACAATTCTTTCTTTGGCTGGAAACAATGGCAAATTTCAGAGCTAACTTCATAGCTCGATCAGGTCACTTTTTTATAGCGTCGCCACCTCCTTGAAGAGGAAAAGTATTTTTATATTTGTTTCTATATACTCTTTCCATCCAACACCAAACTTCAACAAAATTTCAAAAACTGTTTATCAGAGCTGAATACATCATATCTTTATTCTGAACTTTGCACTGATCAAACTGAGGATCTCAGAGTCACTCACAAATTGGTGAGATGATTTGACTTTTAAAAATGACTCTTATACACTTTAATGGAAACCATTGGATAACAAATAAGTTGGCTAGGATTCAAATCTCTACTCGTACTCATGTTATTTATAATTAATTTATAAGACTAGAGATATCAACTGATTGAAATGGGCAAATCAGGAGTCCAGCTCAACTTGGAACCTGCATTATTTACTCATGATTATAATATCCCTAGAAGAGTTGCCATTTTTTTGGTTCCTGGATAGGATTTTACACTCCATGAGACACCAATATACCTATGAATGATACTAAGGAGGGGTTAGTTCCAAATGTGAGACATCTATAGGTAACTGGACCAACTATACAGACAAGACTACCCTCTTCACTTCTGGCTCTGCAAAACCAAGGCAGGTACACTTGATCCAATAGATACAACTCTATTCCTTACTCAATACTAGATCTTACAACAAATAACAGTGAGAAAGTACTAAATAACAACCTATTATTCACTGACTCTCTATCACTGGGTAGAACTAACTGATACCTGCAAACATAAAACTGAAAAGATTGAAAGGATTTGATTAAACTTTTGCAAAATACAACACATCCCAACCAAAAATGTATCAAGATGAAGTTTACTTGCTTTAGATGAGTGCCTTATCCATTGGGCAAATCATGTAGTGCACTATAGAATACAAAGACTAATTACTATTACTTCACCATAGATCCAAGTCATAAACACAAATACCCAGAACCATACTGCTTACAGAAATCCCTGTGTAAACCCTATGAACTTGTGTATCATCTAGAGCACATTTTAATTTGATTGCAACCAGAACCTAAAGACAAATAACACATGTATGGATAAACTCCATACAAAGAATCAGAACATTCAAAACTCATAAAACTTGACACAGATGGAGAGAAATGGAATTGAAAACTTGAATTAAGAATGAGGACCTAAGCCTCTACATACACCTTGCTTGAAGATTCAAAGCCACTTGACACAATATGCAAGAAATCTGTAACTTTCTACTTTATCATGATACAAAATGGACTGAACATGTCCTACTCCTTGACTAAAGGTTCAAGATATGACCTTGTGAACGAGAAAACTAGTAGGCTCTGTAAATGGTCTTGGAAACTCATATATAGGATTACAACAAGCCTAGGACCATTTTAGGGCATTTTTAGGGCAACATAGTCAACCCTATGACTAACCAAAAAAATCTCAAATAAATCTAATTTCATTTACATTCCAGAACATATCTTTACAAAATATCTTATCCTTACTCAAATTTGACCTCGGATTACATAGTCCATTACTACTCTCACCAACTTTGTCTAAATTGAAAATAAACACTACCGTTGGAAAGCTCATTTTGCGTTGATTCTGAAAATATTTAATATGTCCATATTTGGGTAAAAATTAAGCCCTAGAAATCATTTTTCGTGAGCAACCTATATTATTTTAATTTTTCAATTTTTACATAGTGCTGACTTTACAAATTTGAATTTAAACTTTATGCAGACATTTGAATTTGAAAGTGGGCCTCATGTGCCATGTGGCATGATCTTATTGGATCATCCAGCCACCGCATCACCCAATTGGACCTGTGTACACCTCCCTACCACATGGTGATCTGTGATTGGCATCTCTCGCTGATCGTGCATCTTCATCCTTCTGGAATAGCAAGCACTGTCTGATCTGCATGAATGTCAAGGCAATGGACCAACTTCCTGTCTTGTGCCTCACCACTTGTCAAAAGCCACATGTCAAAACCTCATTGGTTCATCATCCACCAAGTGCTGATGTCAGCAGATGACATGTGTCATCAGGTCACTGAAGTGCCATGGTATCCTCCTTGCATCTTCATCACCGCGTTGTAGCGATGACTGTCAATTTCTTGGCACATATCCCAAGAAAGTCAAGCTTCTCACTATGTGTTTCATCAAAATTTCACTTTCCCTGCATGTGTGGGGCCCATTTTCCATGTCATCATCCAACTGTCACCTATCCAAACACCTCAGTTGACATGCACACATGAGGAAAGCCTCCAACTGGTCGTCTACTTGAGACATTTTCATTACTGTGGGTTTTGGCTTATAAATTCATTATTCCTCTCCCATGGCGTGAATGTGGGATATATATCCCATTGCATATAATATTTTCTATCAAAATATGATTATAGTGGGCACCTAGCTAGCCCCACCAAATCCATATGACCCACTCATTCCTTCCTTCTTTCTTTATTTACTATCGATCTAAGCCTTGTTTGTAGGCTTGAATACCCCTCATGCCCTACAAATAAAACAAAATGAATGGGGGCATACACATAGGTGAAGGCCCCACTCAAACTGCCCTGTGCAAGCCCACAAGAAGCTCACGCAAGCACTCATTTGGTGTTTGTGGGTAGGGGAGAAAAAGAAATAGGCCGCCTCCCAATCTCTACAAAATCCATACCAGAACAAGAGAAAGACAGCCCCCGACAACCTTTGTTGTCACACGTCAAGGGATTAATCCATGAAAATGTAATACAAACCTTTTGTTGCAAGAGATATTTTCAGAGCCTTTAAACTAGTCTGCATGCCCCCTGGAGTATTTACGCAATACCTTAATGGATTTAGTGCCCACAACACCAAAATTGCATGGTGCATGTGTAGCTCAAAACAAAGATACACACCTCCCAAATTAATTTGCACACTCTGCATTTTGCACTCAACTCAGCCACATGCATACCAGCCACTTTAAACCTTGGCATGCACATTCTATTTTATTGATGTACTAAAGGGATGGTATGTGGTGCTGAGAACTCCCATAAAGATCCTATGTAGGTCCCAAGAGGCATACAAACCTTCCTCTACACTTTGCAACACATCCAAATCTCAGTGCGTAAGGGAAAAAGAAGACATCACGCTGCCTCCACTATGTCCTCTATAATAAAAAAATGTGTATGTTCTTCTTCCTACCCCAACAAAATATCTCATGGGAATAAACCACATCCTGTCTGCTAATAGAAAGCATTAATTTCCTCCTCAGTTAGAGGTTCCTCTTTAGCATGTTCATCCCACCCAAACGAACACATAAAGGTGAGTTCCTTCTCTTCATCATAAATTATGCAAGAGACACAATTCACCAGCTCTAGATAAATTCAAGCATCTGTCTTCTTGACATAAGTCTCACCTTTTTTAGGGATAGTACTCTTCACCATTATGTTTGTCTCATTGTTATGAAGACCACTATCGGTAAAATCATTTATTTTCACTCTAGTTACAAGGTTAACCCCCGAATAACTACTCCCATTCAAATCACTTTCTTTCTTTTGCATTGCTGAAGTTGATCTGTCATGAGACCCACTAATGAGCAATAAATTTTGACCATTCTCATCAAATGCAAAGCTGTTGTCTTCTATCCATAATTTTGATCCTTTGGAACCAACCAATGTTGATGCACATTTCTAACACCATCAAGTTACATTATAAATTTGGCTAATAAATCATAGCGATTAGCATTTTTTTTACTTCAAGGTTATAAATCTTATGTAATCGAAGACTGCAATGCTCCAATTATAATACTGAGGTAGGCCAGACCCACTTGGCCCTAAAAAAGTTTTGATTTCAAACAACCAGCCTTGAAAATGACCCAGAACGACTAGTGAAAACAACAGGATCCAATCCTAACAACTGGGCATCTTTAAAGACTTCAAATTCTAATATTTCACCAGTCACTAAATCTTAACAAAACACCCTCAATCGTGCCACTAAAACATTGATCAAAACATAACACTGAACGCTGAAAATTGGTGGACATGAACTTTGTACCATAGATAATGATCCTGCCAAAGGGATTTGTCAAACAATAAATGAGGTAGAAGATTTTTAACAGTCAAAACACCCATTCAGAACTGCCAGTAAATCACAAACTAAAATCATTGTTGACTGTCCTGGATAAAGATGGATGAAAAATATGAAACGAGGAGTTGAAGACAAACTACTTAATCTGGTAGAAGAGCGATCAACAAAGATCACAAAAAAATAATTCTCAATTGGAGATGAGCATTTGGCAAAAACCTACAAATTTCTGAAAATGATTACTTTACAGAATTTTTTCTATCCACAGTTTTTCATTATAAAATCCTTTTCTGTCTGACCTTGCAATCACATCAAATGGAAACCTCATGGTCTGAAACCCTGGAAGAAGATTCTCTCTCACACATAGAAAATAATTCTATGATCAAATTCATGAAACGATCAACCGATTATCAGTAATTAATCCTCAAAGTCAGCCACTTAGAACATTCTGAACTGAAAACAATCAGATTCGTAGAGATTGCATTTGGAATTGACCTTGGAAAGTGATCAATCAGATTCATCATGATCTGAAACTTATCACAGAGCATCACTTTCATGCCTAAAGTATGAAACATCATTCAATTACCTTTGACCTTGAACCATGTGCAAATGGAAAGATCCCAAAATGAGCCACTCAGAAAACTAAACTATGCACTGTTGAAGAAACTTAGCAATCTGCAAACTGAAAAGCTCTAGCAAACATGTCAAATGGGCATGTGGGGGGCTGAAAATTGACAAGATGACTCATTCCCATGCCTAAAAAATGATGCAACAACTAATACATCTTGATCAATCACAGGGCACATAATGCACTCATCTGAACAAGGCCTCTGACTAAACTGTGCAACTGATCTTCATTAAAATGTTAGAAACTACAAACGAAATCAAATTGGAAAACTAGGTAGATGTACTCATCATGGCTTGAAAATTGAAACACAAAAATTATTTGACCACTGGAATATAGGGAAAAAGGAAATTTATGAATTGGGTCACAAGGTTAAAACTTATAACTAGTCAAATAGGGCCACTCAAAAAACTGAGCAGATTAGAGAAATAGGACAAATCTTGAAAGCCAACTTTGGGGGATCCAAAAACTTATCAAACGGACTCAAAATGACTTGACCTTTGAAACATAAGTTCCTTGGTATACATTCTAAACATTCCCAAAGTGGCGAGCCATGAAACCTAACAAGACACAAGATATTCAAATGCAAACATGGCCTACTACAATGATTTGACACTTGGGCAACAATGCAAACTGAAGTGAACACCTCAAAATTGCTACTCCCTAAATATTTTAGATTTTAAATTTAGGAGCTAGAACCCACTGTACATGTCAAATAAAAGGTGTTTAACCTATTCCCCAAGTTGTATCTCATGAAAAATATCAGGCCCATCTTTGTATGCACTTGAACTAAGGTCCTTTTAAACCCCTTTTGAAAGGAACAAACTTTTCCATCAGAGAACTTTTTGATTACGGGTTCAAAACTTTACAAATTTTTCATAGTACCAACAAGCCTAAAACCCTAAGAAACTTCTAGCCTTTCCTAAACCCTTCCAATATTTCCTAAACCTTCCCTAAACCCATTTAGGAGATGTTTCCTACATTTCTTACCCTAATCCAAGTCTCCTTGATTTTTGGTCAAACCATTCCCTTAATGAGCCTTACACACTCATTAAAGCCTCTTAAACACTCATTAAGGCTTCTTACAGCCTCATAAAGAGACCCATGTCTCTTCTTTCACACTTGTTCCCCTTGCACACTTCCCTAATATTGGTAACATGTGTGAGAAACCCTAACCCAAGGTCAAACCTTACCATACCCCAAACCTTATCCCTAACTCTACCCCATACCTTACCTCTAACCCTAACTCTCCTTCCTAACCCAAGCCCTTAGAAAGTCCTATAAATACTCCTCCTTCGAAGAGAAAATAATTAGCTTAGTTTTATCTTCAATGCATTGTTATCATGCTCATTTACTTATAGATTTAGCATAATCAAACCTAATTATTAGGTTTCATTCATCTTTCAAGCTTTCATAACACATCTTAGCTTAGCATAATTGGTTGAACCTAGTTTTTTTCATTGTTTTTCATTTCTCTGAATCATATCACATTTTTATTCTGTTAAAAGAAATCTTAGCATAAGCATCATGTAGCTTAATCTACATTCTAGCTCCATTTTGGTTCCTTGGGCCTTAGGGGCAAATCACATGTTCTATACCTGATTATGTGCAAATATAGATTATCCATGGTCCTTGAATGATCCCAAACCCCCCTAATCATCATTAGGGATATTCTCCATGTGATTCAAGAGTAAACCCACATCCCTAAAGAGAGATAAAATCAAATGGTGACAGGGTGCTCCCATTTTAGTTCTAGTTGAGTGTCTTTGCAAATGTTTTCTATTTAAATTCTTAGGAATATGTTGTTAGATTTATTTTAACTAATGTTTGAATGTCTATGCCTATTTCAAATAGGTTAAGTTTTCACTAATCACATTTTTGCATGCCCGGTGTGACCCTACATGCCTTCTAAAGTGCATTTTTTAGGGTTTTCTAGGCAAAAAAACTCAGTTTTCAAAAAAATCATCATGTGGAGGGATCTTCCATTGATTTAATTACTACATCTATCATAGCTTCTACTTCCTCAATTTTCTTATTAAGGTCTGCAGTCAATTTTTCTTGGTTCATACAATCTGCTAATATCTTTCTTCCCTTAGCTACAAAATCTTTTAGCAATGCTTGACCAACTTTCAAAGAGCTAAGATCTAGGGTGAAGTTACCTATCAATTCACTTAGCCTCTTCTTAATATATTTCTCTTCTGCAACCTTGGATGTAGATTCTTCTAGGCTAGAGAAGTTTGTTTTGAAACTTGATAAGATGGATTTGGCATCCTCCACTGAGTGTACACTGGACACTTTCTTGCTCTCAGGCAGTAAGCTATTCAAGATATTGACTGATTCAACAAATAATGGATTCCTCATAACATGTTTCTCTTTTTCCTTTTCCATTGCTAGCACACTTATTTTTATAAGGTCTTCTTATCCCCATGAGTCTAGACTTGTTGTGTCAGGGGTCAAACTTGACAACAATGATAATGATGGTTTGTGAGTGAGAGGTGTACTGTCCATAAATTTAGTCTTAACATTTACTTGCATT
Source organism: Chamaecyparis obtusa (assembly GCA_027943335.1). Lineage (NCBI taxonomy): Eukaryota > Viridiplantae > Streptophyta > Pinopsida > Cupressales > Cupressaceae > Chamaecyparis > Chamaecyparis obtusa. Next base: position 367,265 of record BSBK01005022.1, read on the forward strand.
CCAATCAAGGGCTCTGCTTTAGGTTCATCTACTTTTTCTTCTTCTTCCTTCTCCTTTTCTTTCTCTTTTTCTTCTTCTTTCTCCTCTTCCTCTTCTTGTCTAGATATGTCTTCAATGAGAACTTCTTCTTGCTACTTAGGTGAATTATCAGCGCATAGAATTTCTACTTCTTATGTGCTCACAAATGCTTCCTCAAACTTAACCAAGTATTTTTCTATGGCTGCCATTGATATCTCTATATTATCTATCATAATTGTGCCCTCCTTGGCTTCATGCATAGGCATAGAATCCTATGGACCTATTATAGGTGCATTAGCAGTCTCAGTTTCTTTTACTTGCTCAATGGGAACTTGGGTTGTAGGTGCTAATGATGGATGAATATGTTGTTCTAAAAATACCTTCTCAAAGGATTTTTCAGTTTCCTTTGCAACCAATTCATATTCCTTATTCATGATCTGCAAGGTTCTTATCTTGGTTGCAAGGTGTGACTTCACCAAGCTCAACATTAGTGTTTTCTCCTCAACTGAACATACTAGAAGGTTATCATCTAGGGTCTTTTCCCTTATTCTGTAGTCTTATTCATTTTCTTGTCTTTTCAAGGAATCCAAGATATTCCATACATTTTCTAGAATGACTGACTTGAGTTCCAGAACTGTCTTCTTGAACTTGATCATGTATTTTATAATCATACCATGGATCTCAAATTTGTCTATCTCATGGTACTTTTCATAGAACTTAGCTATCTGATCAATTCTACCCTCATCAACTACTCTTTATCTCAATACTTCTAGGCTTGGTAGGAATCCTACCTCATCAGGTGGTTGAACATTTCTACCTCGGCTTCTTGTGGATCTAGAAGATGGATGGCTGGTGACTGTCTGCTTCTTCCTTTTGGGCATATTGCTTGTCTCGGGAGATGGAGTGGACTTCAAACCAATAGTCTATGTGGGCCCAGGAGTGTTATCATCAATTTTACTTTCCTTCTCCTTGGGGTCATCAATCTTCTCTATTTTGACTTCAGCAGTGGGTGCACTCTTAATTTTCATTACTATCTTGCCTTCTCTAGCTTAATCTAGGTCAGCTTGAGTGACACCATGAATCTTAAGTATCTTAGAGGTGATTTTAGAAGCTTTTCTCTTGGTTGCAACACTTTTCAAGACTGCATCTACTTGTCTAATCTTTTCCTCATAAGTACCTCATCTTGGTTCATTGGGATCCTTCAGCGTTGATAGGAGGACTTGTGTATACGCTTCTAGGATATGTTCCTCCACTTCATAACCAAGTGGATGAATCCACTTAGTTCTTGGCTCTATAGCTTCCATCCAAGTGATATCTATCTCAACCATAAATCAAATTTTGTCCTTATACTTTTCAATAATACTCTATGATATCCTATATCTTCTTTGCATTTTTATCCTGAATGTCTTAATCTCCAATTCTTTGTAGTCCTTCAAAGTGCTTCAGATGATGCCTTGAGTGAAATTTGAGTCATTGTGGGTAGACTCTTGTCAAGGTATAAATATGATACTTTACCAACTATATGGAAGTACATATAGATGATAAGTGACCCGAATCTGAATATCTTACTCTTATTATGCTTGATTTTTGTTAGGTTGTCTATCAACCATGCGCACAAGATCTCACACAAGTTGAGTTCTCCATTTTCTTTTACAATCCTTATTGTTGCTAAAATAGTGGCTACAGACACACTATTCACCCTATTTTCATGATGAAACCTATATCCAAGTATCATTGCAATCAAATTGATATATTTTTCTTCAATCGACTCAATTGTCATGTTGTGTTTGTCACTATAGGACTTAAAAGCTTGTTCTACCAATTTCCTTACATCCTTTCCACTAGGAAGAATGGTGCCTGTCTTAGATAAACCTATCATTTCATGAATGAGATTAGTAGTGATTCTAATAGGAGATTCTCCAATCTAGAATAGGTCATCATGTATTCTTCTTAACAAAATCTTGATCCATTTGGATTCATAGAACTCATAGGCTATCACATACTCACCAATAGGGTTGTTCTCCAAGTGCACAAACTCATTAGTGAATGTTTTATCTGGATTCATTATGGTTTCTAAGTGCGACCTAATTCTATCCAAACCAACTGGCTACTTTTACAATAAATATATGCGCGTATGTCCTCTACGTGCATTACTCCCATTGGGGTCCTAGAAAATGCTCCTTCTAGGTCATCTAGGACTGACTTGAATGGATACTTTTTAAAGACATATCTCTTCCTCTTAGCAAAATCAAAAACTATAGTAGCCATAACTTACTTTTTTAATCACTTCAAATGAGTTTCCAAGGGTTTCTGAACTCTTGCATCAGTGTAATGCCCAAAATACAATAGACAAAACACAATGATAATTTTTTTTCAAAAAAGAAAACACTAAATGACACTATTGCTACACATAAAGCTCACTTAATGCAAATCTTGAGACATAAGGACTAGTCACCCAACATCTTATAAGGGGGTTCATGGCATGCACTGGTGTGCCAATGTCCCTTATTCGCCAGATGATATTAGGTGACATCAACGAAAGGATCCTAACTAGGTTTGACATAGATTAGTCTATTTATTTATCTTGGTTCAATCTAAGTTTAGTCTTAAAGATTTAAAAAATCACTAGCGTTTTCTTCCTAAGATTAAATGCATGGTCACCATGGTTACTTAAATAATCAAGATAAGTAAATGATTATGTCTAGGTGGGGATTCACCTAGGTTTCCCTTAGGACTAAAGATGTAAAGGGCTGAGCTCAAAAAATTATTCAACAAAAGCATTACCAAGGTTCTCTCATTAAAATAATTGCAATTAATACCCCTATTTTATTAAGGCCCCCTTTTAAAGAAGTAATAAAATAAATTAAGCGATCAAAGGTGTAGAATAAAGAATCTATTATGATAGTAAATTTCCCTTAATTAAAATTTAAATGAGTAACTAATCTCCCTTATTTAAAACCATTTATTAAAAAGGATAATATGGTCGTTAATTGATTAATAATTCCATAATTTAATAATAAATCCTATTATGTGTTCATTCATAATCCTAGTTTATAATAAATACAATTTAATAAAAAAAAAAGGTCCAATTAATTTAATCATCATTCACTTTTAATTTACATTTAATATTACTCTAATGATCAAATTTAATTAAATGAGTATAGCACTAAATCCAAATATAAACATTCTAAATTTAATACCCTATTCCCAAAAACTTACTAAAAGGATTATGAAAAATACAAAAATAATAAATTTCAACATCAAAGGGGTATTCATTATGACATTCATTAAATTAATTAAAAATTAATAACAATGTGGAAACAAAATTAACAATTGTGCAACAAAAGGATATAAAAATAAAATAAATAAAGATATCAAAGTAGGGACTCCCTAGTGGGAAACCCTAACCCTAATTTGAATTTAGGGTTAGGCCCCACTTTATAAAGCTATAAAAACCCTAATTTGCCATTTTGTGTGTGTGCAGGTTGAGCAATGGTAGGGGTGATAGATGGGGAAGTTCTTTTGCAAACACAGTAGCTCTCATAGGTGTATATATACACCAAGGGTGTGTATATACACCCATAAATGCTGGTATTTTTGTGCTTAAAACAAGATCTTTCATAGGAGTGTATACTCCCTCCTGAATCTACCTAGGGTTTGATCTAGTCCTCTAAAAGTTTGATACAGTAAGTTTTATGCAGGTGAAATTATTTGTTTTAGGAAAAGAATTTAGTTAGTATAATGTTCTTTTCAAATTTACTTCAGAAAATTCTCTTTTTCTTATATATCTCTCTGTGTAAATCAGAGATATCTCTGTATAGAGTTTTTTTTCTTTAACCTCTTATTCTTTTTACTAAAATAAAATCTACAGTAGTTTTTGTTTAACTCTCTATTATAAAATTCATTGTGCATATAATTCTTTTTTTTGTTAAACTATAACATGCAAAAAATTCTTTCTTTTTCTATTTGTAAATTTGTTTTTATTTTTTATTTTTAATATTTATTCTATTAACATTAGGAATTTTATTTTCTAGTATCTAATACATTTAGATAAAGTTTTTGTTTTCTATAGTGAATAGATAAAATAAAAGTAAAATAATATGAAAATCTTAGTTTAAGGAAAAATCTGTAAAAAAAAAATATCAGTAATCTTATTGTAATTCAACACAAATTTTTGACTTGATTCCGAGATGATTATTAAGGTCATCTGGCATGATTTAAGGGTCATTCGTAGTAACAGAGGTTTTTATTACAACTTAAAGAAAATTTTGAGGAGTATTGTGAAAAACTTTGAGAAGGGTTTTCCAGACTATTATAGAGCTATGGGAGGTAGGAAGAAAAGATGTGAGCCAGGGAACTGCAGCGAGTGGAGCCAGAATCAGGAGGTGTGGAAGACAGTTAAAGATGGGGGTTTGGCAGTTTATATGGAGAAGTTACATGGAGGGAAAGTGGTTGTGACCAAGAATTTCATTAAAACTTGGAACATAGGGAAAGTCATGGTAGGAACGTAGAGCATGGAGGTGACTAAGGAGATAATTGCAAAGGTGATAGGTTTGAGGATTGAAGGCATCAACTTCTACAAGGATAGGAAGATCTTAGATAAAGTGTTGGAGGATTTTGCACCAACAGAGTAGGAGAGGAAGCGTATGGTAAAGGTGGACAATTCCTACTTTAATCCTAAAAGTATTTTCAGGCCTTGGCGTCTTGTTCTTTTTGTGATTATAAGCTACATTAGGCTTGATGGTCGATATACTAAAATTTACAACCATCATTTGATTTTACTGAATCATTTTAGGCATGGGGTTAAAATCAATTTCCCCTTTTACCTTTTAAGCTCTTTGAATGCTTCTATCCTCAGTTGGTAGAGGGATCCAGAAGGTGATCATGCCTATCATGAAGGGCTTATGGTCCTCATTTATGAGGTTTTGAAATCAAAAAAGGTGGAGAGGCCTCGACTAAATAGGAAAGCCCTTGAGGACTATGATACTGATGGGAAAGAGTTAGAGTAGTCCTTCATGGAGGATATTGAGGATGAAGAGGGTGATTCTGAAGAGTATCAAGAGCCTAGGCCCAAAAGAAAGAAGAAGAAGATTAAGACGGAGGACTCGGTAATGGAGATGGATATGGAGGAAGAGGAGAGTAGTGAGGAAAGTATCAAGAAGTAGGGCAAGAAAAAAATTGAGCCCATTGGAAAGCGTACCAGAGCTAAACAGGGGAAGAAGAAAATAGCTACGAGGGTGTTCCTTTCCTCTAATGAGGGTTCCTCTTCTCAGGAACCCGCATTGGAGGATCAAAATGTTTTTTATTGAGGACAATATTATGCATGATGTTGCCTAGGATGTGCTAAACATTGAGAAGGATTAATGAAGGGTGCTCCCCTTAACACCACAAACACATAACAGAAATAGAGAAACAACAACAATATGCAAGAATAGAAAATTGGCTTCTTATTATCTCCACAAATGTGGAATTACAAACTTTCAGAATTACAATATGCAAAGCCACATGGGCATTCCCTTACAATATTCTATAGGACAAAGCCTCGAATTATTACCCAAATCTACCACCCAAAACTATCCCCAAACTACCTAAGAAAACACTATAGACCTTTCTTATATAGGTAATTTCCACCACTTCAGAAGGTTCTAGAAATTTAGCCCTTTAGGCCGACAAAACATGGAATAATTTTATTTTTACAATTATTACAATAGGGTCGGCTCAAAGAAAATAATAAAATATGCTTTTAGGTATTCTAACTTTTGGAGGCCATAAATTTTTAACCATAAGTCTATTTTTTATTGTAACCACTTTTCAGAAATGCCATGACAAGATCTACAGTGTCTAACATGCGCTAGTGCCAATCAGCTGGGGGTTGACCATGATTCGGAGCCTCTAAGACCTTCAAAATTGACCTGAAAGATTTCATACCCAAAAACCTCAATAACTTCACCAATACTAATGATGTGGCAATGAAACTCAACTGGTAGGTTGAAATGACTGAGATGAACCTCCAACTATGAAATCAGAACATTCCAAGATCATAAGACCAACTTACTAAACATAGTAAGTTTCCATAAATAGCAGCTCTGCACAAGATAGCCCTTATTGAAAAGCAAATAGAAATATTTTTGGGTGATGCAAGATTGCTCTTACACCTAGGATGCTCCTACATCAGACACCCGGGGTAATTTGAGAAGTGACCCTATCACGACTCAGGTGTGTAGAGAAAAACCAAGATGGTTAACCTCCTCCTTTGCTAGCCATGATGAATCTTTAATAGGTCATCCTTTCCATTTGACCAAATACTCTTCATATGTCTTGTTCCTTGTGCTTCTGCCAACACGACTATCTAGTATGTCTTCAATCTCCTTGATATCTGAACTAGTTGCTAGAATACTCCACTGTGCTGCTGTAACCTCATCTTCAACACCTCCTTCATGATACTCTGTCAGATTTGAAACATTAAATACTGGTGAAATATTCAACTTAGTAGCCAACTTGACCTCATATGCATTTCCTGAATCATGCTTCTTCAGTATCTTACATGGCCCAAACTTTTTCATTTTCAACTTGTTATATGTACCAACTGGAAATCTTTCCTTCCACAAATGAACCATGACTTCATTCCCAACCTAAAATTCCTTATGCCTCCTTTTCTCATCTTCCTTAGCCTTATACTGTACATTCATCTTGGTAATATGATTTCTCACCTCCTCATGGATTTTATTCAAATGTTTTACAAAATCGTCAGCTTCAACACTACTTATTTCTCTTTTATCTATCTTCCTCAACTCAAATGCATTTCTGGGACTACTTCCATATACAATCTGTGGATGATGTGATGAACTAAACTTCAAATCTATCTTCAACTCTTCACTTTCCACTAGTGTCATTCTATGTGATGCCTTATTTGGCAAATTGGCTCCTGGAATCAAGTACATCTGATGACTGATCTTTCTTACTGGTGGTAATCCATTAGGTACATTATCAGGTACAATATCCTGAAACTCATTCAATAATTCTACAACTTCTACAAGTACATCTTCTACTTCCTCTTTCCCAGCCTTTGGAATTAAGGTAAAACAAATATGCTCATGCCTCATATCATCTGAGAAATTTCCTCTATCAACAAAAGTTATTCTTGCATTACCACATACCTTTTCTTCTATTTCCTTCAATGGTTTTAGCTTATGTCGCACTCCATCCTTTGTTAGGGAATAGGTATTCACATGACCATCATGTAGAACACATCTATCAAACTGCCAAGGTCTACCCAAAAACATATGAGATGCATCCATAGATATGATATCACATAGTACCTCATCTTGGTAACCGCCAATCTTGAACTTTACTAGGCATTGTTCACTGACCATGACCTTGTGGTCATCTTGCACCTAGGCAACCCGATATGGATGTGGATGTTTCTGCCTCTTGAGCTTCAACTTTGTCACCATCTCTTCTGACACCAAATTGTCAATGCTTCCACTATCAATAATCACATCACAACACTTACTCTCACACTTGCATCTAGTGTGAAACAGGCTCCTCCTTTGTTCAGGTTCATTCTCACCACTCAGCAGGACTCTTCTATTAATCAGCATTTCTCCTCTTTCAGCATCTTCAAAATTTGATGATTTGGCATCTTCATCTACATGTGCAACTCTAGCCTAGCCTTCATTCCTCCTATCTATCCATCCTTGGCGTTGAGGACATTCAAATTCCCTATGACCTTCTTCTCCACAGTGAAAACATGTTCCACGGAAGCCTTCTCTTCCAGATCCTTGTCCTCTTCCTCTTCCTCTCCGATCTTTATTGTTCTGATCTTGGAAATGGTTAAAATTATCTCCTCTCTGATTCTGACTATTACTGGCCTCATCCTGCTTTTTCAAATCTTCATTTTGATCTCCATATGACCGTCCACTAGATCTTCCATCACGACCTCTTCGGCTTTGTCTACTCTCAAACTTCTTGTTCAACTTTTCCTCTACTTTTAGGGCAAACTGGTATGCCTCTTCAATACTGTTTATTCAAACTAGATTCAATTCTTCCTAAATGCTTGACCTCAACCCATTAAGGTAACGGGAAAATTTCTCCTTATCAACTTCCGCATGGCCTATTCTGATGAGGATTCGATAGAAATCCTCTGTATACTCCTGAACAAATCTTCCTACTTGCTTCAAACTTTGCATCTTCTTCAGAAGGTCAAGCTCATAATCAACAGGAATGAATTATCACTTCAATTTATCCACCATCTGATCCTATCTTGTGTTTTTATCTTTCCCTCTTCTATTTCATTCCAATTGAATCTCTTGCCACCAGATCTTTGCGTGACCCTTCAGTTTGGCCTTCACAAATTTGACCCTATCAGGATCCTCAATATCTTCATACTCGAAATATTTTTCACATTCATTGATCCAGTCGATCAATTCCTTTGGGTTAAGATTCCTTGAAAATGTAGGAACCTCAATCTTAGGTCTTTTCCCGATCTTGGAAATGGCCCAAAAAAGCCTTTCTTCCTCTTGATTCAAAACTTTAGCTTCTTCTTCTTGATCATCATTTCCTTTTTTGGCTTCATCCTCGCTTTCGTCTCTGACATTAAGATTCATTCCTCTGTGAATCTCTTCTTGCAATGCTCACACTTGTCTCTAGAGTGCTCTAACCTCAGGTGCTACAACACCAGCTCTTCCACCACATTCCCTTTGTGCAGGCATTTTCATGCTTCTTGCTAAAACCCTAACCACGGTCCTGGTGTAAACTACCTCACAGTCGGTGATCTGTTGACACATAAACCCTAACCCATGGTCTTGGTGCAAACTGCCTCACAATTGATGATCTGTTTACACACTCAGGAACTCCTGCTCTGATACCACTTGATGAAGGGTGCTCCCCTTAACACCACAAACACATAGCAGAAATAGAGAAACAAGAATAATATGTAAGAACAAAAAATTGGCTTCTTATTATCTCCACAAATGTGGAATTACAAACTTTCAAAATTACAATATGCAAAGCCACATGGGCATTCCCTTACAATATTCTATAGGAAAAAGCCTCAAATTATTACCCAGATCTACCACCCAAAATTGTCCCCAAACTGCCTAAGAAAACACTACAGACCTTTGTTATATAGGCAATTTCCACCGCCCAAGAAGGTTCTTAAAATTTAACCCTTTAGGCTGAAAAAATATGGAATTATTTTATTTTTACAATTATTACAATAGGGTTGGCTCAAAGAAAATACAAAATATGCTTTTAGGTATTCTAACTTCTAGAGGCCATAACTTTTTAACCATAAGTCTATTTTTCTATTGTAACCACTTTTCAGAAACACCATGACGAGATCTACAGTGCCTGACACGCACTAGCGTCAATCAGCTGGGGGTCGACCACGATCCAGAGCCTCTAAGACCTTCAAAATTGACCTAAAAGATTTCGTACCCAAAAACCTCAATAACTTCACCAATCCTAATGATGTGGTAATGAAACTCAACTGGTAGATTGAAATGACTGAGATGAACCTCCAACTATGAAATCAGAACATTTCGAGATCATCAGACCAACTTACTAAAAATAGTAAGTTTCCATAAATAGTAGCTCTACACAAGATAACCCTTATTGAAAAGAAAATAGAAATATTTTTGAGTGATGCAAGATTGCTCTTACACCTAGGATGCTCCTGCATCAGAAGGACATGGTCACCACGGGGAAGGGAAAGGTGGAGAGTTCCAAGGAGAAGATGGAGGGAGGGAACAAGGATTTTGAGAATCTGGGTTGTCTAGCTTTTTTGACTACCCTAAGCATAATGAAAAATGACATCACAGCTATGAAGTCTCACATTCATCAGCTCCAAAAAGAGACTGGGGTCCTTGTAAAAATGAATCTGGGGGAGAAAACCATTGGCCAAACTATTGATGAGCTCATTGAGACTGTCGGAAGGGCTAAGGGGCTCATTGTCTTTAATGATAGAATCACTGCTATGGAAGAAAAAATTAAAAGTGGTGAAGGGATGAAAAAAATGATTGAGATTATGGAAAATAGAGTTGACAAGCTAGAGAAAATGGTGGGGAACATTGCTGAACATAGCTTTGCTATTCTTAAGGCATCGACTAAGCATGTGAAAATACTGGTGGACAAGCTGGACCAAGGAAAAGGGGAGCAGGTGATTACTGAAGTCAAAGATGATCAAGGTCCTAGCAGGAGAACTAGATCGAGGTTTAGGAAGTTGGAGGATGACAAAAATAATGACATTGAAGAACTTAAAGTGTCCATAGCTAACATGCAGATGTTGGCTGATCAGGCAACAAAAATTATGAAATGTATTTAGCCAGTAGGTTGTTGTCCTGCTGTCTTTTTGCTGCCTTTGTCTTTTTGTCTATTTTCTCTATGTTTAGACTTGTGTGTGTGGATTTTTTTGGTGTTTTTACACAAGTTTTGTTGGATCTTTAATTCATATCTTGTAATCTTGATGTAAAGGGTTTTGGGTCATTTCAAAACTTGTTTTTACGTAATCAAAACACAAACTTTTAACTAAATATGAAAACATGAATTAAAAAAAATTAACATTTACAATTATTATGGATATTTTGTTTACAACTGCTATGTTGTATTTTCTACCATGTTTCTAATTGTAATTAATAGGAAACTTTGACAGTAAATTATTTTAAAAAAAAAAAACATAACCACTTATATCAAATTCAAAAAGATAGTAACTTCTACTTTTATGAAAGATGAATAAGTTAAATAAATGTGAACATTTTATTAGTGTTTCTTTTTTTTTCAGAAGATTAAATAAATGTATTGCCACTTAATTCTAACTCTTCTAACAATAGATACTATTTTTATAAAAAGGATTAAAGATATAATATGGTAAACAGTCTAATAGTATTTTTTTTCTCAGATTTATTAACTTCAGTAATGCAAAATTTTAATTTAATACGATCTCCTAAATTTTATTTCCTAATGGAAAATGGACTAAAGAACAAAATCATGAACAGATTCACATAATAAATTCACATTTCTAGAAAAACTGTAATTAGGAACTTTTACAGCCATTTAAGAAAACAAATTAAATAATATCAGTTTTCAACTACTTTCACATTATGAAATCCTTACTTAAAGAATATTACATATTACAAAATTCTTTTGTATAGAAAATTCACAAAATGTTTTTTTATACATTTCAATCTAATCTTCCAAAATTAAAAATAATTAAGCTCTTTCCTTACTAGATGAGTTTAAACAATAAATAATCCTGGTTTATGAGATTTCTATCCAAAGTTCTATATTCCTCATCTTCCAAGGAAGCTAACAACTTGAAGACTAACAAATCACCCTTATGATGACCTGAAAAAACAAATTATCTCTTTCATCACCATTGAGGCTCACCTCCCAGCCTAGGCCATTACATGGCCACCCCTGAGCTAGGGGAAATGAGGAAAGATTAGACACAAACATTCAACACACATTCAACAACAAGAAACAAAGACATCACATTTTTACTCCCAATCCCAAGCTTCCACATAGGATCATAATTGATCCAAAAATGGGTGAAGGTGGAATCATCCACATGAGAGGCCATGCTCATAAAAAAAAATAAGATCTTACAACTCAATATTGCATGCCTTCAAAAGGCTCAATTCCCATATACTAGTTCATCACATAGAGCATAATTCATATCCCTTATGGCCCCCAATTTAATAACTCAAGTAGGCTCATGGATTCCCATACATCCATGTTCTACACATGAGGATTTCTCAACTATGGCCTTCACCCCAACACACTCTCAAATCCTCCCAAGGATAAGAGTAGTCTTGCACACCCTGTTGGTGTTCAAAAACTCTTATGCCACTTAGGGCTGCCAATATGTCTTGAGACTGATGTTAGGACTGGTTAAATCCAAGTGTGAAAGTTCTGCAAGGCAACTGGACCAACTATAGAGACAAAACTACCCTCTTCTACTTCTGGCTCTGCAAAACCAAGGTGGGTACACCTAATCCAGACAAAATTCAAACTCACTACACACCTTATACTTCTGGATTTATATAGCAGATCATAGTAAAGGATTGCTAAATACTAACCAGGTATTCATTAAATCAACTCTACTATGCAGGGTAAAATGGTCTTGTGACCTCAAAACTATGAGGGATTTGTAGGATTAGAGATATTAAATATAATTGGGCTTCCTATAGGATGCAGACAACCATGCAACACTTTGCATCAGCACAGGGATACTAGCTTAAGATCAGTGCCTTATCCATTGGGCATCACACCTGAAGTGAACATAGAACACAAGGACAACTACTAGATTCATCTGAGAATCCAAGCCATAAACACACTTAAACATCTCTTACACTACTTACAAGTATCCTTACTGATTGACCCTAATGAATCTATGCTTCACTCAGAGACTTTTAACCTGATTCTAAATCAAGGCTGAGAGATGAAACATATACATGAGCAACCAAATGCAATGAGCCAGAAAACTCAAAATTCATTAAGAGAAATTAAAGGAGAGATCCAAGAATGAGAAACTGTATTAAGTATGTGGATTCAAATCCCTGCATTACAAGTTGATTCAGAAAACACCATAGACAATATGCAAAAGATACTTGAGGTTTTTCTTTAATGTTGATACAACCACTGGAACTGACAAAAATTTAGAACCTTTACACAGTCAAAATTTTGACTACTTATACCACTGGTTACCTTGGAATCCTAAACCAGTAGGATGCAAGAAGCTACAAGTAACCAGGGTTAAGACTTCAACCACCCAACCAATCAAATCAAGATTCAAAATAATTTATCACAATTTGGAGGGAAAAACACTGAACCCTGCAAGCAATCAACACTTGATCTTCAATCATGAAAGGATCTCTGAAAGGCACCGAAGATCAACAAAAATCTGAAAAACTCAACTTGGAAGTGACCCTACAACTACTTTTGGTACATTTCATTTACTCCCCTACGGCAAGACACTCCTCTTCTGCAATCATCTCACACCCTGGAGCACACTAGAAATAACAAACCAATCGCTTCTCACCAAACAGGTTCATTTCTGCATTGAATTCCATAAAAATAGTACCCTTTTTTGCTGGAAACTCTCAGAAATTCAAACTCAAACTGCAATGGTCACCATGCAATTCGCGGGCTTATGTTTTTAACCATCCAAACACCTCGGGTTAACTCCGCAATGGTGATGCCAAATAGTTGTCGCATGATTGCATAGCTCAAAAATGGGCTATGCAAACATGCGACACGCCACTTCCCATTGCCTTCTTCATAACAGCCAATGCTGCCGCTACCATAAAAGAGTTTGTCACATGTTTGCAAGCCAAAAAACTGGCTCATGTGAACATGCGACAAGCCACTAACATGCACCCTACCAGTTGTCATGTCACCACTGAGAATCTAATAGCGCATCGGCGATCCACAAATCAAACTAAGACCAACATTAAGTCCCCACTGTCAAATCCTCCTATCTTCCCAAATTCATGACTTTAACTCATCCAGGCACCTCAGGTTACTTTTAGCGAGCACACGACAAAGGAAAATCCCATTCACGGAATGAAAGTCTAAACCCCAGTTAAATTTAGAGAACACATGACTGCACGTGTCAAAATAACCCCTTAAGTTATTCGGTGAACTGGTGACTGAAGACATTTCCCTAGTTCACAGAAATAATAGAGTTGCCGCTAAAACATCACCCAAACCAGCGACAGGAAGAAGATTTTTTCAGGCTGCCACATATTTTATCCACACCGCCAAAAACACCAAGAAATTCAACCAGGTCCATGCAGGAAAATCCATGGCCGTCTCATAATCTCATAGATCTGACACACTTCATAAGCTTTTACGCCAACCGTTGATTCTATATGGATGTTAGGTCCCACTGCAACTCCACATCACCATTTGGCTCTACCAACCAAAAATTTACACATTAGTGCCACCGAGTAGACAGGTCCCACCGCACAACTCTGCAACCGTGATACCAGACCGTTGTCGCATGATCCCATAACCTGGAGACGGGCTACGTGAACATGAAACAACCCACAAACCTTAACTGCCACCACATGAAATGAATACCAAGGGGTTTGTCACATGATCACAAGCCATGGAAATGGCCCTTGCGATCATGCGATAAGGCCATAAGAACACCACATCACCACTCGCTGACCAATGAAAAGAGAACACCAGCCCTTGCATGATAACTTGGACCCACCAGAAGACCCCACATCATGAAATTCCACCAAGCCCCAAGGACATGTGTCAACTGGTCACATGATCGCATAGCACAGAGATGGGCTATGCGATCATGCGACAACCCGTAGACTGTAACTGCCAGCATAACTGCCACTACATGAAGTTGATAGAAAACATCAGTCACATGATCGCATAGCCTTGTAAAAGGCTATGCGAACATGCGACTAACCGCTAGCAAACCACCGCCGCATCACCGATGGGCCACAACATAAAAGGGTAACCGATCGCATGGTTGCATGTCAGAAAACTCTGACACGCGATCATGCGACAACCAATCAAAACACATACCTTCACCTCCCATCTAACATTGGGCCCACCTGCTTGAAACAAACAAAATCAACGACTGGCGCATGATTGCATGGGGTGAGAATATTCCATGCAATCACATGCTGACCATCGATCTCCTCCCTTTGTTGCTTGAAGAACTTTGCCCCACCAACCATCGTGCTTGCGCACTTAAGACTGATAAACAAGGAGTGCCAGTAGAAAAGAAGAAATGCAAGGTCAAAAACACATAGGGTTTTTGGTGAAAGATTGAAAACACACAAAGTTTTCACAATGGTGAATGATCAAAAATACATAGGATTTCTGACTCTAAAAGATAAGCACACAAAAGCCGAAAGGCACAGGGTGAAAACAACGAGGGTTTTCACACAGACCGAAAACATCATGAACTTTCAAAAATATTATGGGTTTTCGACACTGTGGCAAATTTTGAAATTATTTCCTGCAGACCTTAGAATTTGAATAACTTTCAGGATTTTGTGATTCAGTACGTGCAAATTGGACTAGAGCTTGGTGACAACATGAAGAACACAGGGTAGGAGCACAAACCATGAAACATTTGTAGGGAGGAGGCCATTTTCAAAAGATTTTTGCTATGACAGAAAAATGGCCTAACAGTGGCTCTGTCTAGGGATGATGGGTAACTTGTGCCCATGCGAGAATTTAAGATTTCTGGGAGAGCAGACCACCCACTGGATAAAATAAGGAACTTAAAAAACACAGGGAACAGGCCAGGAAAGAAACACACAACAAGAAAGGGAAACTGTACAAAGATTTACAATATTTACAAAAGGCTCAAGGCCCCAAAAATTTTGATCAGCCTCTACCTCTATCAAACAAGTAGTTTTCATCTCCATTCAATAGAGGAAAACTAAAAATTATGCTTCCATGTGACAGAACACAATTATATCCACTTTTCAAAAGCTTAAAACAAAGATTGCTAGCAAATTTCCTCCTGAGGGCTGGAAAGGTAATCGTACCAATTCTGAAAATGTTTTGGCACATGCATGTTGCAGTAAAAAAGGAAAATGCTGAAGGAACTGCAACATAAATCACCTTCAAATTTACCACCACATTCGGGAAGCTTACTGTCCAACTGAAAAAAAAAACTCTCCAGCTCTATCAAACTATCAGTGCAATCGCTATTGGATCCCTTCATACTAGAAATTTGCACCTCCAAGGAGAAGATACACCGATCTTCATGCAAACACTGAGGGAACTCATCATATGGGACATGATCACCGAACATAGGAGCAACCTGTATTTTGTCAACAACTGACAAAACCAAAAATTGTTGATAGGTGGGAAGAGAAACATCAACCTATCCATGAGATGGTGAAGCTTGAGTAGCTGAAAGGCCATCCTTCCATGGCTTAGCAAAAGATTCAAAATCAGAAGAGGATTTAGAATCCACACAACTTTTCCAATTAGTACTCAAAATAATATCAGGGACCACTAAGTCACTTGAAACTGAGAAAACACTAGCAACCTCATCATCTAACACATCATATATAATAGGGTTGCTACCTAGTGGTGATGAGGTAAGAAGGGGAGAAGAGGCACACATGTCAAAGTCAAATCCCATTGACTCATGTTTCATATCAAAATCAATGTGTGCTGGTTGTAAGAAATCAGAGCCATCTCCCCCTGAATATCTGAGATATTCACAAGACAATAAATTTAAAATTTGTTCACTATGAAGTGAACAACTGTCCTCAAGAACATCATCTTCTACCATACAATCATCAGTAATACCTTCATCTATCCAATCCTCTTCTTCATCTGACTGATTGCAAAGACTTTCTTCCCCATATTGAGAAAAGGCATCACTTTCATGACTGCAAGAAAGAGTGTCAACACCTGACACATCTCCTTCATAAATTTCATCATTCTCAATATCAGCACTAATAAGGAAAGCCCCAAGTGCATCCTCAAGTTCAAGACTACCATCACCAATTACCCAATCCCTGATACATATATAATGCTCTTCCCACAAGGCATTTGACCAATTGGTTGACTTAGGAAAACAAAGCTCCAAGAAAAAACCAATGAAGTCAGATTCAGGAAACTCAACATCCTTAGGAATCTGATCATATACTTCACAAAATCTATCATAGAACAAGGATATGGATAAATCCTTTCTACTTCCCACATTTAATCTTACTAATCTTATGCAATCCCTAAGGATGCCCTCCTCAAAGAAAGCCAGCTCCTTATTCAACTTATCCATTAAACTTAATGCAATACTTCCATATAATTTTGCCAAACTGCAACTGAAAACTTGAAGTATGCTAACCTCTACTCACACCTTATCCTTCTTTTAGTGCCTGATCACTTTATAAGGAACATTTAAAACTTGAGAAGTACTTGGGAGTCTTGCAGCAGAAGACCTTGTTGACTGGAAGGCAAGGTAGATCTTGAGCTCATCTTGAAGCTCCATCAAATAACTTTGCAATGTAGAGTCACTCCCAACCAATACAAAACTCCAAGTAACTCACTGTTTATCAGGGAGTGCACTGATCAAACAGAGAAAATCAAAGCCACCACTCACAACTAGGTGAGAAGATATCAGCAAATTCTTTGTTTTTGTATTTGACTCTTTCCAATGGCCTCCCCAGCAGAGTCGCCATCTTGTTGGTGTTCAAAAAATCTTATGCCACTTAGGGCTACCAATATGCCTTGAGATTGATGTTAGGACTGGTTAAATCCAAGTGTGAAAGCTCTGCAAGGCAACTGGACCAACTATAGGGACAAAACTGCCCTCTTCTACTTCTGGCTCTGCAAAACCAAGGTGGGTGCACCTAATCTAGATAAAATTCAAACTCACTACACACCTTATACTTCTAGATTTATATAGAAGATCATAGTAAAGGATTGCTAAATACTAACCAGGTATTCATTGAATCAACTCTACTATGCAAGTAAAATGGTCTTGTGACCTCAAAACTATGAGGGATTTGCAAGATTGGAGATATTAAATATAATTGGGCTTCTTGTAGGATGCAGACAACCATGCAACACTTTGCATCAGCACATGGATACTAGCTTAAGATCAGTGCCTTATCCATTGGGCATCACACCTAAAGTGAACATAGAACACAAGGACAACTACTAGATTCATCTGAGAATCCAAGTCATAAACACAGTTAAACATCTCTTACACTACTTACAAGTATCCTTACTGATTGACCCTAATGAATCTATGCTTCACTCAGAGACTTTTAACCTAATTCTAAATCAAGGCTGAGAGATGAAGCATATAAATAAGCAACCAAATGCAATGAGCTAGAAAACTCAGAATTCATTAAGAGCAATTAAAGGAGAGATCCAAGAATGAGAAATTGTATTAAGTATGTGGATTCAAATCCCTGCATTACAAGTTGATTTAGAAAACACCATAGACAATATGCAAAAGATACTTGAGGTTTTTCCTTAATGTTGATACAACCACTGGAATTGACAAAAAATTTAGAACCTTTACACAGTCAAAATTTTGACTACTTATACCACTGGTTACCTTGGAATTCTAAACCAGTAGGATGCAACAAGCTATGGGTAACTAGGGTTAAGACTTCAAACACCCAACCAATCAAATTAGGATTCAAAATAATTTATCACAATTCAGAGGGAAAAACACTGAACCCTGCAATCAATCAACACTTGATCTTCAATCATGAAAGAGTCCCTGAAAGGCACCGAAGATCAACAAAAATTTGTAAAACTCAACTTAGAAGTGACCCTGCAACTACTTTTGGTACATTTCATTTACTCCCCTACGGCAAGACACTCCTCTTCTACAATCATGTCACACCCTGGAGCACACTGGAAATAGCAAACCAATTGCTTCTCACCAAATAGGGTCATTTCTGTATTGAATTCCATAAAAATGGTACCCTCTGTCACTGGAAACTCTCAGAAATTCAAACTCAAACTACAACGGTCACCATGCAATTCATGGACTTGTGTTTGTAACCATCCAAACACCTTGGGTTAACTCTGCAACGACGATGCCAAACAATTGTCGCATGATCGCATAGCCCAGAAATGGGATATGGGAACATGTGACACAACACTTCCCATTGCCTTCTTCATAACCGCTGAAGCTATCACTGCCAAAAAAAGGTTTGTCACATGTTCGCAAGCTAGAAAGCTAGCTCATGTGAACATGTGACAAGCCACTAACATGCACCCTACCGGTTGTCATGTCACTACCGAGAATCTAACAGCGCATCAGCGATCTACAAATCAAACTGAGACTAACATTAAGTCCCTACCATCAGATCCTCCTATCTTCTCGGGTTCATGACTTTAACTCATCTAGGAGCCTCAGGTTACTTTCAGTGAACACATGACAAAGGAAAATCCCATTTGTGGAATGAAAGTCTAAACCCTAGTTAAATTCAGAGAACACACGACTGCACGTGTCAAAATAACCCCTTATGTTATCCGACGAACTGGTGACTGAAGACATTTTGCCAGTTCATGGAAATAATAGCGTTGCTGCTAAAACATCATGTGAACTAGCGACAAGAAGAAGATTTTTTTGGGCCACCAAATATTTTATCCACACCGCCAAAAACACCAAGAAATTCAACTAGGTCCATGCAGGAAAATCCATGGCCATCTCATAATCTCATAGATCTAACACACTTCATAAGCTTTTATGCCAACCGTTGATTCTATACGGATGTCAGGTCCCACTACAATTCCACATCACCATTTGGCTCTACCAACCAAAAATTTACACATTAGTGCCACCGAGTAGACAGGTCCCACCGCACAACTCTGCAACCGTGATACCAGACCGTTGTCGCATGATCCCATAACCTGGAGACGGGCTACGTGAACATGAAACAACCCACAAACCTTAACTGCCACCACATGAAATGAATACCAAGGGGTTTGTCACATGATCACAAGCCATGGAAATGGCCCTTGCGATCATGCAACAAGGCCATAAGACCACCACATCACCACCCGCCGGCCAATGAAAAGAGAACACCAGCCCTTGCATGACAACTTGGACTCACTGGAAGACCCCACATCATGAAATGCCACTGAGCCCCAAGGACATGTGTTAACTGGTCACATGATCGCATAGCATAGAGATGGGCTATGCGATCATGCGACAACCGGCAGACCGTAACTGCCACCGCATGAAGTTGATAGAAAACATTAGTCACATGATCGCATAGCCTTGCAAAATGCTATGCGAACATGTGACTAACCGCTAGCAAACCACCACCACATCGCCGATGGGCCATAGCATAAAAGGGTAACCGATCACATGGTCGCATGTCAGAAAACTCTGACATGCGATCATGCGACAACCAATCAGAGCACATACCTTCGCCTCCCCTCTAACATCGGGCCCACCTGCTTGAAACAAACAAAATCAACAACAGGCGCATGATCGCATTGGGTGAGAATATTCCATGCGATCACACATTGACCATCGATCTCCTCCCTCTACTGCTTGAAGAATTTGGCCCCACCAACCATCATGCTTGCGCACTTAAGACTGATAAACAAGGAGTGCCGACAGAAAAGAAGAAATGCAAGGTCGAAAACACACAGGATTTTTAGTGAAAGATCAGAAACACACAAAGTTTTCACAATGGTGAATGATTGAAAACACACAGGATTTTTGACACCAAAAGATAAGCGCACAAAAGTCAGAAGGAACAGGTTGAAAACAACAAGGGTTTTCACAAAGACCAAAAATATCATGGACTTTCAAAAATACTGTGAGTTTTCGACACTGTGGAAAATTTTGAAATTATTTCTTGCAGACCTTAGAATTTGAATAACTTTCAAGATTTTATGATTCAGTACATGCAAATAGGACTAGATCTTGGTGACAACATGAAGAACACAAGGTAGGAGCACAAACCATGAAACATTTGCAGGGAGGAGGCCATTTTCAAAAGATTTTTGCTGTGATAGAAAAATGGCCTAACACACCCATAACAACACACAACATACAAAGTGGTAACAAGAGTAAAAATACATGAAAACATATTAAGAACATAACACATCAAATTCTCACAATAATTTAACCATACATTACAATTGCATTAACAAAAATTCCATGAAGATGAACCTACCTCTTTTCCAAGCTAAGGCTATGATGAATTTGTTGAAGAGCTCTTCTCTTCTTCTCTAGCCTCTAGTTCTCCCAAGTCAATCCTCTCTCCCAAAAATATGATTGCATAATGTCTAAGTGTCTTACTCTCTCATAGTTTCTTTTCCTAATATCCCAAAGAAATTCCTTCTCTCCTACCCTCATTCCAAGGTAAGTTAGGTTCCTTGGTTCTTCCTCACAAGCCACTTGCCCTTAGGTAAGAAAATAGAAGTAATTCAAGACATGGAAAAATGGATTATCCTTCAAGATATGTCCAAATTCATCATGCTCAAAGAAGACTCACTTTGAGAGGCATTTTGGAAGCCTATAGAAGTGAAAAGAGTAAAAGTTGACTCCCTAACCTTTGCACATGCCTTGGGGTACTTAAAACTAACCCTAACTACATCCTAGGACTCAATTTAACCCTCCAAAAACCTAAGTAAAGATTACATCCGAAAATAAAAAGTGATGAAACATACCTTGGTTTCCAAACCACTAACCATGCCTAGGGATTCACAAGATAACTTAAGGGTGAGGTAGGGTCCACATTCCATTTAGGCATGCCAACACATTACACTAGTGTCGAGTGACACTTCACAAAAGAAGTACACATCACATTACATAATTACATACTTGACATGCCTAATAGATAATTTACATTTACATTTAGACATTTGAATTTATATCCAATTATGCACATATTAACATTTACAACAAAAATCACTCAAGCATTACATTTATGAAATTAAAATCATGTAACAACGAAGTCGTTCTCTTACTAGAGTCGACTTTGGCCTTAAACTATTGTCACATAGATCTGTCCTTGTTTCACTACATTTAAAACCATGGTCATAATCCTGCACACTAAATTCAGACATCAGTATCACATGAAATCATTGCATATATAATCATATTGAAAGTGAAACAGGATTTATAATAACATCTAAATTCAATACATAGAGAAACTGCATTTCATGATTCATCATAAACATAATCCACATTGTACCCTAATTCTATAAACATCAAAATCTAAGTTCAATTTCGCATAAACAAGTAACCCTAAGTCAATTGTAGAACCATTACCATATGTATTCAAGTCACATCTATCACATATAACCATTCCTTAAGATGATGTAATAAAATGCAAAATTCAAAATTCATTCTTTTCAAAACATATAATCAGTATGAATCTAACATAAGTATGTAGAGGTACATCTAACATCATCATCAATATAATAAGTAAAATCATCACATGATGTCTAATGATATAAAGTCATAATCAAAATAGATCTAGCATTAAAAAATAAGGTATCATCTAGATAGTCCAAGTGTCAAATCAACTACCGAGCTAAGATGGGTCGGGGTAGGACCTCACATCCGCCCCCCCTAGGCATGAACTTCCTCCTAGAGTTCATCGAATAGATGGGGATACTGATCTCTCATCTATGTTGTGTCCTCCCAAGATGTTGTGACCTCATCATAGAAATCCCATTGGACCTTAACGTGGTCCATCTCTCGACCTCGAAGGGCCAAGGTCCTGCAAGCCAGTATATGTATTGGCTCATGTTCATTGGTTTCTTGGTTTTTGAGGTTTTGCTTTCGAAATTTTGATTTTTGAGGTTTTTCTATGAGTTTCATGAATTGGTCTTCATCTTTCTTCTAGTCTTAGAGTTCAAAATTTGTTAAAATGTGAAAAAACTTGACTATTAGGTCTAAATTGTCTTTGAAAATTCAAAAAGCCCTAAAATTGCTCGCCCCAAGTCTATTTGGCTGTTACCTTTTTCAAAATCACTTAATGGCCTTTTGAAGCATATGCGCTTTTCTATCTTTGGGTAGTCGCGTAGTCTCCCAATAAGTTTGGCATATTCCTTCTAGTTCAGTGATTACCCAAAGCCTTTTTCACATGATCTCTTTAGGTTGGAATAATATTCCTTATCTTTTAATGACTCAGCGGTGGCCTTTAGTCGCCAAGTCTCCTGATGTTCATTATGAGATCTAGCAACTACTATGATAAATATTTTCAAAGAAACTATAGTCGCTTTATCTCTAAATCAAAGTACCTTCAATCAGGTGATCTCTGAAAGAAATAAAAATTGATGTAATGCTCAGTGATAATGAGTTTTTCCTTTGGTCGTTGAGTCTCCAAATGTAAGATGGCGGTCTATTTTTATGACTGGTCGTTGGATCTCTAACTTATTTAGTGGTTTTCTCTTTCATTTGGTGACTTCACATTTTCAACAGTTGTGTGTTCTCTCAATACTAGCAGTCATGTTTCAAATAGTCAGCGACTCAGAGACACGGTTATCTCCAAGTCTCTTGATGAAGTGGTTAAGTTATGAAAGGTATGGTGACTCGGTGTGAACCGTTGCATAAAGACAATGGTTGATATTTAATCTCATTACTTAACTAGGGTTAAGAAAATATTCTGGTGACTTGGAGGATGAAGGTTTTCTCATGATCTCCATTTTTAAATTGAGTTAAAGAAAATGTCTTACGATTGAGAGATGTCTTTGGTCGCGAGGTTGCCAGAAAAAGGTGAGTTACGAGGAAGGACAATAGATAGCAATTTATAGCCATTAATTTAATCCTAATCAGATGATGGTCACGTAGTCTCTAGAGAAAACCTTGGTTTAGAAAATATTTCAGTGCCCTTGATATTTTCCTTGTCACTCAATCTCTAGATCAAACTCAAGTTAAGAAGGGTACTCAGCGATTAGAAGACTATCTTTAGTTGTCTAGTTTCCAAATGATTGGAAGTTAAATGTTGACTAAGGATAAAAGGTTGAAAAATTATGAGAATCTGTTTGCCAAATTTTGTGATGTGTCCTTCTTTGACTGGTCCACAAGGTAAAAAATAAAGCAATGAGCAATGAATAGATGACTTTAGTCACTGAGTCTCTAGGTCGAGTGTGTCAAAGTTATTTTCTCTATAGTCACCAAATCTCCTAATCACTTGATCTCTAAAGAAAGTCAAGGTCAGAACAAAGTTCCTAATATCACGTGACTATTGTTGATTATCTATTATAAAGAAAAGATCTATCAGTTGTCTCTTAATCACTAAAAAAGGGTGACATCATCTCAAAACAATTGAGACTGAGCGACTACCGTCAAATTTTGATCTTACAGCTATCATGAAGTCACAAGATAAAAGGAAGGCTGGTAAATGTATCAGGAGATCATGAGACTCTCTTTTTGTCACTAGATCTCCAGATGGGTTAGTCGGGAAGTCTCAAGAAAAATTTTGAAAAGTCAACATACTTCAGTGAATAAGAGATAGACTTCAGTTGCCAAGTCTCTGAATGAAAAATTTGATGGTCACCCAGTCTCTAAATAAATTCAATAAAGTTCAAATTATTCAGCGACTATGATTTCTCACTATAGTCACAAGGTCTCGAGAAGGAAAAAGATTATTAAAAAAATGACTAAGGTTTCCTTTAGTCACCAGATCTCTGATACTATAAAGGAAGAACCTTTGTTTTTAGCAATTACAGGAATGTGTTGTAGTCGTTGGGTCACCAAAAAGATAAAATTTGACTACCTATCATTTTCTCATCTTACGACTAGTAAATTGAAGTTTTGAGCATGCCAAGTAATGGTGGAAGTGACATGATTTCCATCTTTTTAGTCTCAGATGAGCCATTGCTTTCAATTCCTCAGAATAAATATAGTTGGTTATCACTCATTTTGAATTACTAAGCATTCAAGAGAGCTAAGGAAAAAAAATTCTTGAGATTTCCATAGCAGTTTTAGAGTTCAGCACATGCAAAATTTGAATTGACACAAAAAATGAGTCAATTATCAATTAGTGAGGCTTCTACCAGTAGAGGTACCAAGGAGAAGGCCAAGGAGAGCTTCTCAGATGAATTTCTCATCTTATTGCCTAAATTGTCACAAAACAAAAAGGTTAGTGATGAATGTTTTATTGATGATCTTGGATACTGTAGGGATGCTAAAACTCTCGATATAACTAGCATGTGCTTGTTCAAGTATTTCTATAAGAATTCTGATAACACAGTCCCCATTTCAAACCTAGTCCCCATTTTAAACCCTTGGACTTCAGGGTTGGCTAAATTGATTATTCTTGATGTTTTTTTGGACATAGACTTGTTAATTGTGTTTTCCCAAATATATGATCCCTTTTCTAGAATAATTAGGAAGGGTGATGGCTCTCCTTTGGTCACTCTTGACCAAAAAAATTTTATGAGAGCCTTTGGAATCCAAATTCCTGTGGCTACTAAGATTGGCCTACAGGCTCAAGCCAATAGGTATACTAGAGAGTCTACAGTGGTCTCTAGGGAAATTCAAAACCATATTCCCAGGGAGAATAGAAACTACATTGCAGCAGTGGCCAGGTCAACACCATATTTTTACAAGGACCTCCATTTTTATATCAAGTACATTGCATATGGATTGTGCAGAGTTTTAGAAATTAATGCTGGGGCAAAAAGAATTACTTCTAATATCCTCATGATGGTACTGGACTTACAGAGTCATCATGTGACCAAAGGATATGATTATATAGGTTATATTATCAATAAGATGCATGAGGGTTTACAAACTTTGAAGAATCACACAACTGGTTCTACACCAAGGTTTATGCACTATTCTTTGTTAATTCATCTCATTTTATACTTCAATTATGACATCATGAACTTGGAGAACCTTCAGCCAAAAATAATGTGGAACAAGTAGCCAAATCCTGTATAGTTCTGGATAAGGGTTTGGAGTCCTTCCACAAGGTGTGATTTCTTTACTTTTGAAAATTGGATCATACTACCTATCCTTAATAGTTTAGGGGTAAATATTTCAAGATTTTCAACCAAAGTTTTGCAGCTAATGAGACCCCAGTAATTCATTGACAAATGGACCAAAGGTCACAATTGGGGAGACATCTATTATGAGAAGGGTTACACAATGATTAGGGTTCATGGATGCCCTCAACCTCCCCACATTTTACCATTCTTTGTTCCACCTAGGGTGGCTTTTTAAGAATTCATCTAGCAGCTTATCCTGACCGAAAATGAGCACTTAGCTTCCCACAAGAAGGGCACTTTCACCCCAAGGCACTTCAAAGTGCATAATCACACAATAGGCAAGAATGCCTTTAATCAGGTAAATGATTGGTTGGAGCAATTTAAAATTTATGCTACCTCCTACAGATATGTTGATATAGAGGGATTCATGGTTGCTGCCAAAAAAATATTATACCCCTAGCATCCCATTCAACAAGAGACATGAGGAATATCTTGAGGAGGATATAATCAGAAATATAATAGAGGAGGAGGAGGTGGTGAGAAGAGATGATCAGATGAATGAGTTGTATGCCATGGAGAAATGGTTGAAGTAGAAAGGATTGACATTTAGTGGCTTCTTCCCTACATTGCCTTATCTCCAAAGCCTAGAACAAATGATGGCCCAATTCCACACATTGATGAGGTCTTTCGAAGACCAAATAGATGAAACAAACAGAGGGAAAAAGGTGCACTCAAAATTTGAATGTGATGAAGATAGTGATGGTGGCTATTTAGTACATAGCATCCCTCCCCTGAAACAAATAATAACTGAAAAGCATAGGGCTAGTGAAAATGTAATTGTTGATTTGAGTGAGCTACCTAGCTCGCAAGATAAAAGTGACCCTCCTGCCAAAAAGAAGAAGTTCTCAATTGGAGAATCTTCCTAGGTAAAGAAGAAAAAGGACAAAGTAAGGGCCCTCTTCACAAGAATAGGTGTCCATGATCACCAATTGAGGAAGAAAATTAGGGAAGAGAACAGAAAGCTAAAATATGAAATAGAGGATGTTGAGTTTCCCTTGGCCCTTTACAAAGATGAGAGGATGTTGGAACAAGATGCATTCTTGAAGGATGAAAATTTTATAAAGTCAAATGAATTTAGGAACTTCTTGATATGGCATAAGAAACAATAGGTTGCTTCTAGTGTTTAGATTATAGAAGAGGGTCAAGTTCTTGATGGGGTAGTACAAACTCTAAGAAAATATGACCCTGAGACTAAGACAACCACCCCAGAAGAACCATTTAAAATTTCCACATACATCCATGAAACCACTTTCCAAAAAAAATAGCCACAGCAAGCATCTTCTTTTCATCTCTCAAAGAATAACTTAAGAAAAATTTCCAATGCTATTCTTAGAAACTTAAACAATATTAATATCCAATTCCTAATATCTAATTGCAATTTTAATAACAGAAAAATGGAAACATCCAATTCTATTGTCAACAAAAATACCTAAGATTCAATTCCATTCTTCGGTCACATTCTAACTAACAGAGTTATTTGTGAATCCATAGAAAGTTAACAATCAACTTTAATACCAAAGAATAATGCAGAATTATAGATTAACTACATAATTACCACCTGTATACAAATACACTTGTTCAATTCTATTACCTCTGTTACCAAGTCACTTATGTACATACTTGTAGGCATAAACACATATATATACATATGAATATACACTCACAATACGTGTATATACATATACATTCCTACAAATACACACACACACACACACACACACACATATATATATATATGTATGTATGCACATACTTATAGGCTCACACACATATATACACATATGCATATACACTCATGGTACGTGTATATACATATATACATATACGTTCCTATAAGTATATAAATATAAATATATATATATATATATATATATATATATATATATATATATATATATATATATATATATATATATATATATATATATATATATATATATATATATATATATTTATTTATTTATTTATGTACCCTTGTATTAAAATAGAGTACAGAGCACTACATCAAAGTTGTAATACAATCAAAAAACATGAAATCATCTATTCCAATCTAAATATGAATTATTAGTTACTGATACAACTCCAAAAATTCCATAGACAGCAAATATACTGCAACAGTAGCCATCAAATAGCCTTCAGACCAAAGTCATAACTAAATCTACAAAAGAATAATGTGACAATAGAGATTTCCATAATAAACCCCACATCAACCGAGAATACCATAGCACCAAGAAACAAAACCATGTTCTTTTCCTGCTACAACATGATCATCCAAAAGAACTTGATTCCTAATAAAATTTACCAATGGACCCAACAATCCTCATAAACAATAGCTGCAGTAATAGAACCGGAACTTAATTACCTCCATCCAGAACATAGAACTGTGAACATTCATATCAACCACTAACACCAGAGACTGATACATATATCATACGATGACTATTCTCTACAAAACTTCATGGTAACCAAATCTCCATCTCTCAAGCCCAATACTACAAGCTACTAGATAGAGAGATGCATTCTACAGAATCTCTAACCACAACTTAACAAAGCTTCCCTATACCAATGCTCGACAAGACAAGAAATACAACATTCTAACAGTGGCATCACAATGAACATTAACTGTGCTTACTAAACAAAATAAACTATCAACTAAATAATATGAAATCAGGTACTAATACGAATTCACTTAATGTTCCAATATTGCCAAGAAAACTTCTCACCATGGTTACACCCATTCTAACCTAGGAACCACATAACCCGATAACTATACCAATTAGAGAATACCATATAACCAGAATACTCAAACCCAAATACCTAGTGACAAGACCAATAACAACACCAGAACAAACTAATCTCGTTCAAAATAACATTCCCAAAGCTCGATAAAAGAACTGGTAGTAGAGAGGCTACAACTTCACAGTCTTCACTCTCCATTGCTACTTCCTTACACAATACATTGTCGTTCCCACTACTTAAGATCACGACAACTGACATGAAATAGTGAAACACACAAACCACCAAACTTAGGAAACCTTACGCTACCACACTCCTATAAACAGTATCATCATTTGGAAAAACTCAGAAAAAACATATTTTAATCAACTGAACTGAAAACACACAACCGAAATCTAGTTTTCAAATAGTGAACATAACACTGCAATGTGCAAAACCACACATATTTTGAAAGACATTTCAACAGTATACAAGAACATTTAATCATATTGCATAACCAGAATATAAACCATTTAAAGGAAATTTTATAACCAGATTCATATAAAAAGCAAGAGTAGAGTTAGAGAATGCCCCTGCCTTAATAATAGAGTGGGGTGTTCTGAACTCAAAGTTGAAGCCAAAGACCTTGCTCCCAACTGGCGAGCTACACCAAAACCAACTCCTTGCTCAGCAAAGCTAAACCCACTAAAAAATTCCAAGAACCAAGCAACGAAACCAAGCACCCCATGATAGAGCTCGTTTCATCAGCACCAAAAACCGAATAGTTCTTCCAAAAGATAGCTCAAAAACTAGAAATAGAGCCGTGAAATGCAAAATGGAGAATCCCATTAATAATGCACAAGTAAAAAACCATATTCCTCTCCAAACTCAATAGAAAGATTCCATTTCCACAACCTTTCTAGGCATCAAACCCATTACTACAACAGAGAAACAAAACCTTGCCAAAGCAAATGACCGACAACGAACTGAAGTCATTCAATTCCCATAAACATGTCATAGCTGCATTAAAGCCCAACTTATCTTCCACTACCACCTTTACTAAACACAGTGACAGCTGTTACTGCAGTACACATACTTATCGAGAACTCCCACTTACCCATGCTCAGAATAAATTCACATCTGTGTAAAACAACCAATTTTTCACTACACATTCCAACATAGCAAAAACAAATATCTTGGCACAGAGAACTTAATATGACATAGCCACATTAATCCTAGTTCACGACACCATAGGGAGTATCTCAAAGCCATAAACAATGTTAAACAATTTACTAATCTTAACTTGCTAACCATAAAACAAAGAATGTTAGGATATTATTAATCTCCCTTCCATTTTAACACATATCTTCCACTAACTCATTCTAACATAATAGACTTATTTATATTCATTTAAATTTCAATTTTCACTTAACAATAGATGCTAACATAATAAAATCATTTATACACTAGCATTAATCATAAAATTAACCATATTTTCCTTCACAATAACAGACCAATATAACATCAAAATTCTCATTAATGAAAACTTAATTGTAGAATAAGAATACCTCATCCTTCTTCCTAAGTAACACAAATTTCCAAGTACCAAAGTCAACAGAGAAATTGATAATTTAGAAAAGACAGTGTCTGCAGATATTAAATTAAATCCAATGTCATAGTCTAACCAAAATTAACAATTAATAGCCAAACTAAATATCCCGTATCTGTCTAAGATATAAATCGAAGTTAAAACAAAGTTATAATCCACTTCTAACCAAAAGAGTCTGAGCATATCAAATCTGAACCAAGACATAAATCCATCCTAGAAGAACTAAATAAAGATGCAAAATTAAAAAAACCAAGGCAGAAGCAGATAGGGGCATGACACCCTCCCCCACCAACCTAGGCTTACTCCTGGAAGCCTGTAAACAAGTGAGGATGTGCTACTTTCATTACCACTGCATCTTCCCATGTAACAGATGTATCATCACTGAGATCCCATAGCACTTTTACCTGCTCTACCTTGTGACCTCTGAGGTTTAGTTCTCTTTGCTAGATAATCTGCACTGGTTCTAGCATCAATTGACCATCTACCACCTGTAAATCATTCCAATTTAGAATGTGAGCAATGTCAAGAATATACTTCCTCAATACAAATACATGGAATACATCATGGATTCATGAAAGACTGGGAAGCAAAGAAAGTCTATAAGAAATTGGACCAACACGTTCCAAGATCTCAAATGGTCCCACAAACCGTGGAGATAGTTTAGATCCCTTGCCATACCTAATAGGACTCTTTCGTGGCCTAACTCAAAGAAATACCTTGTCTCCAACCTCAAACTGATGCTCAATCCTATGTTGATCAGCATACTTCTTCTACCTATCCTGTGCTATAGAAAGATGCTCTTTGATACGTCTTACCTGTTGCGTCAAGTCTTGAAGCATCTCAGGACCTAGAATAATTTTGTCCTCAAGATTATCCCAGCTCAAGGGTGTTCTACATGGTCTCCCATATAGAGCCTGAAAAGGAGTCATACCAATAGAGCTATGATAACCATTGTTGTATGCGAAATCAACAAGGTGAAGATACTCCTCCCACTTACTCTATCTGTCCATAACATACATCCTAAGCATGTCTTCTAATATCTAATTGACATGGTCAGTCTGTCCGTCAGTCTCAGGATGATATGTTGAACTGAAATTTAGCTATGTACCCAATTCTCTCTGCATAGATCTCCAAAGTGAAGATGTAAAAACTGAATCCCTATCAGATATGATCTTCTTAGGAATTCCATGTAATCGGACAACTTGCTCCATGTATATCCGTGCTATATATGCAGCATTGTAAGAAGACCTTACTGGAATGAAATGAGCAACTTTAGTTAACCGATCAACTACAACCATGATTGCATCATGATGCCTGGCTGAAAGTGGTAACCCCACTATGAAGTCAATGGATATAGTATCCCATTTCCACTCTGGTACACTGTGAGATTGTAACAAACCTACTGGATGTTGATGCTCCACCTTCACTCTCTGACATTCCAAACACCTAGCCACAAAGTCTACAATATCCCTCTTCATACCTAGCCAGTAATGGTACTGTCTAAGATTGGCATGCATCTTCTTCACACTAGGATGCATTGAATAGGGTGCCTTATGTGCTTCAATCATAACCAGATTCTGAAGATCCCCATTCTCTAGCACATAAACACTACCTTGGTACCTCATGAGTCAATCAGTGCTAACAGAGTAGCCCTCAAAGTGACCCTCTAACAGACTGCCACTGTCAATCACTGCTTTGACATCTAAGAACCAAGGATCCGAAGATAAGTTTTGAAGTATTCTATCCTTAAGATCCACTATGAGGGTTAAAGAAGAAATTTCATGACATCTTCTACTAAGTGCATCAGCCACTTTGTTTTCCTTACCTTGCACGTACTTCACTTTGAAGTCGTATTCACACAGAAACTCCATCCATTTGCACTGACAAGCATTAAGATTGGGTTGTTTGAATAAATACTGAAGACTTCTATGATTTGTATGCATCTCAAAATGTTGACCCAATAAGAAATGTCTCCATTTGGTCAATGCATGCATTATAGCTGCAAGCTCCAAATCATGCGTAGGATAGTTGACTTCATGATTCTTTAATTTCCTAGATTTGTAAGCAATGACTCTACCATCCTACATCAACACTGCTCCTATTCCATCTAATGAAGCATCCATACAAACAACAAATGCCTTAGATGGATCAGGTACTGCTAACACTGGAGCACTAGTTAAGCATTCCTTGAGACGCTGAAATGCTGCTTCGCACTCCTCTGTCCAAATGAATTACTTTCCCTTTCTCTGAAGTGATGTGATGGAATGAGCTATTCGAGAGAAATTAGATACAAATCTTCTATAGTAGCTAGCTAATCCCATGAAACTTCACACTTCTAAGACATTGGTAGGCACTGGCCACTCAACAATTGCCCTAATCTTGGCCAGATCCATAGCTATACCATCTCCTATGATAATATGACCAAGATAGAAAATGTCAGGCTTGAAAAACTCACACTTCTCAAGATTGGAAAAAAGCTGGTTCCTGCGAAGACATTCAAAAACTAGTCTCAAATGCTGCTCATGCTCTTCAAAGGAATCTAAATACACAAGGATGTCATCTAGAAATACCATGACAAACTTGTCAAGGAAAGTCCTGAGTACACCATGCATTAGGCTCATGAAAACTAATGGTGCATTTGTTAGTCCAAAAGGTACTACTGTGAATTCATAATGCCCATATCTGGTATGAAAAGCTGTCTTGTGGATATCAGCTTCTTGAATCCTTAGTTGATGGTATCCAAGTTTGAGATCAATTTTGGAAAACACCTTAGCACCCTTCACTTGATCAAACAAGTCATCGATGCGAGGCAAAGGATATTTATTTCTGATGGTCACTTTATTCAGTTGCCTGAAGTCTATGCATAGCCTTAGAGAACCATCCTTCTTTTTGACAAAGATGATAGGTGCTCCCCAAGGTGAGACAATAGGTCTTATGAGCCCTTTTTCCAGCAATTCCTCAAGTTGAACCTTCAGTTCCACTAACTCTTGAGTGGTCATACGGTAAGGAGTCTTAGAAATAGGCTTAGTACCAGGCAAAAGATCAATCCTGAAATTAATTTCTCTTTTAGGAGGGATTCCCGGAATCTCAGTAACAAAGATATCTAAAAACTCCTTCAAAACTAGATGATCCAAGTTGGTACTAGAAGAAACTGGTTCATCAAAATCATTGATAGAAACAGCAAATAGTTTGCATCCCATACGCAAGCACTTCTTGAGTTGTTTAGTAGAAATGGTCCTAACTGAAATAGGTCTCTTAATACCTAAAATGTACTTGGCTATTCCAAAATCATCAATACATCTGATGATCTTTTCTCTACAATCAATGATAGTTGAATGCTGGTCCAGCCAATCCATTCCAAGAATAACATCATACGAACCCAAAGGAATAACTCTAAGGCTAACTGAAGTAGTAAAAGCCTTAAGTTGAATCTTACAATCTACAACCACTAACCCTGCTTCTACCTTAGATCCTGATGCCAACTCAACTTGCCATGCCCATTCAGCTTTATTCATAGGAATTCCACATTGATTAACCAAATTTGAAGAAATAAATGAGTCGGTGGCCCCGGAATCGAACAAAATGGAAATTTTCTTACCTTGGCAATTACCTTTTATTTTGATTATGGTATTTTGATGATCAGCCTGCCTTTGATCTATGGTAGCAAAAATATGGTGGTTCCTTCCAGAATCACCTACAGTGACCTCAGAACCTACTGCCCTAGATCTGCCTTGGTTGTTGCCACGAAGGGGACAATTCCACTGAAAATGACCCAACTGCCCATAGTGGTAACATTCCGCTCCTCTCTTGATACTCTTTTGCTGCATTGAATTTGCTAGAGGAGATACATTGCTCTGCTGTCCACTTTGTGAAGAAAAAAATGATTTGGGCTGCTCAGGTACTTTGAAACTCTTGTTGGACTTAGAGAACTTTCCAAACTTCCTTTTCATGAACTTGCCACTAGAACCACCTAAAGCTGCCCTTGAATTGCCTTGAGAAAATCTCTGGTTCTTGCTACTATTCTGAACAAGAGGATTCCCTGCACTCTTGATCATACCTCCACTGAAACCTGACTTCATCTCAGTCAATTTGGCTTGATTAGAGGCTTCTTGAATAGTTTTAGGCTTGAAAGTATGCACTTCTTCTCCAATTTTGGGATTTAATCCCCTAATAAAATGTTGTACTAATGGCTTTTCATGTTCTACCCAACTGGAGTACTTCTTCAACTCAAAGAATCTCCTCTCATACATATCCACCGTAGCATTACCCTGAGAGATATTGAAAAATTTCTCACATCTAGCCTGCTGCCAGTATTCTAACATGAACCTCTCACGAAACCTTTCAATGAACAATTCCCAAGTGACTTGAGAAATGTTGACTCCAAGATGCTCAAGTTCCATGTTCCACCATATGGAAGCAAAGGATCTGAGCTGCATAACAGTCCATCAAACTCTAAAATTACTCTGATAATCATGGAGGATAAAACATCTTTCGATGTTTAGCAGCCATGGTTTAGCAGCGGTACCTTCCTCGATTCCATAAAAGATAGGTCCTTTGAACTTAGTAAGGTCCTTCAACTGAGCCCTTGCAATAGGATTCTCAGCAACAGTCAGGTTTGCATTAGGAACTTGAACCACATTAGCATTTGCATTCGCTCCCCCACCGAGAACATTGTTCCTAGCTTCAATATCATCAAGTCTATCAAGTATCTGTTGGAGAACTTCAGCCCGAGGTTCTCTCTGATCACCTTGATCAACTCCAAACCCACCTTGGTGATCTTTCCCTCTACCCCGGCCACATCCTAGACATCTGCCCCTACCTCTGCCAACTCCAGCATCAACTGGATCACCGTGCCTACGGGCACCTCTTGTGATAGGAGGCATGCTCAAGACCTTAAATAATAAAAGAGAAAGAAAATCATTAATGGAAGCAAAGAGATATAACCCCTTTTCTAAACCCTGAGCCCTTAGTGCTCAAACTTGGCTTTGATACCAATGTAACACCCCAAACTACTAACCAAATAAAAATAAACAACCACAAGAGAACCAATGAAATAAACTTGAACAACACAACAAATTTTTTTATAAACAAGGTACAACATAGAACTGAATTACAAATCAACTGACATAATCAGTTATTTAAATATCTAAGGTAATCAATTACATGAGAGTATATCAATATACTCAACATTTAATACAAACATACTAAAAGTTCCAGAATACATCTAATTGATCCTAGATATCCTAAGCACTGTTCTGATAACCAGTAACCAGGTAATAATTTTTTTTCCATAAATCTTTACAACTGTCAACCATTCCCCCCAAAATATAGTTTTCCTCATCTAGAATCCTAAAAACACCAAGATATAAAACAACCACAACAAACAGGGCTTAGTCAAATAGTCTAAGATAATGGAATACCTCCAAAGCATCTGCATCATACTGGTTAAAACCTTAACAGAATAATCTGAACCATGCATATAAAAATAGATATATTTCATCATTACAAGAAGCATTTCATTTCTAATCAACAGAAATAAACTCGCAAAGAAAATGACAAGGTGATGATCCACTAGCTTTGGGTATCTACATAAGAATCAACAATCAGTAACTAATAGGAAACTCGAAGAATTCATTATGCCAGCCTTATTCTTTCCAAGCAATAAGGTAAAACCATTCCCTTACTTCACCAACATGTGCAAGTAATTAGGGCAACATATTTTATCTTATTAAATGAAACCCATAGCCCATGAATTATTAAATTATCACTTAGTAATTAACTGACAGATATTCTTTCGCCTTCAGGCTCTAGACAAAAGTCAGCTTCCCATACTAAGGATCACACTTGCATTATCTTAAAACACTTCATACTACCAAAAATAGCTAACCATAGTAAAAATCTGAATAACCAATTCAACTAATAATGTATACTTAACAACTAAATCCATAATACTGAAACAACCATTTAAAATTTCCACATACATCCATGAAACCACTTTCCAAAAAAAATAGCCACAGCAAGCATCTTCTTTTCATCTCTCAAAGAATAACTTAAGCAAAATTTCCAATGCTATTCCTAGAAACTTAAACAATATTAATATCCAATTCCTAATATCTAATTGCAATTTTAATAATAGAAAAATGGAAACATCCAATTCTATTGTCAACAAAAATACCTAAGATTCAATTCCATTCTTCGGTCACATTCTAACTAACAGAGTTATTTGTGAATCCATAGAAAGTTAACAATCAACTTTAATACCAAAGAATAATGTAGAATTACACATTAACTACATAATTACCACCCGTATACAAATACACTTGTTCAATTCTGTTACCTCTGTTACCAAGTCACTTATGTACATACTTGTAGGCGTAAACACATATATGTACATATGAATATACACTCATGATATGTGTATATACATATACATTCCTACAAATATATATATATATATATATATATATTTATGTACCCTTCTATTAAAATAGAGTACAAAGCACTACATCAAAGTTGTAATACAATCAGAAAACATGAAATCATATATTCCAATCTAAATATGAATTATCAGTTACTGATACAACTTCAAAAATTCCATAGATAGCAAATATACTGCAACAGTAGCCATCAAATAGCCTTCAGACCAAAGTCATAACTAAATCTACGAAAGAATAATGTGACAACAGAGATTTCCATAATAAACCCCACATCAACCGAGAATACCATAGCACCAAGAAACAAAACCATGTTCTTTTCCTGCTACAACATGATCATCCAAAAGAACTTGATTCCTAATAAAATTTACCAATAGACCCAACAATCCTCGTAAACAATAGCTGTAGTAATAGAATCGAAACTTAATTACCTCCATCCAGAACACAAAACTGTGAACATTCATATCAACCACTAACACCAGAGACCGATACATATATCATATGATGACTATTCTCTAAAAAACCTTGTGGTAACCAAATCTCCATCTCTCAAGCCCAATACTACAAGCTACTAGATAGAGAGATGCATTCTACAAAATCTCTAACCATGACTTAACAAAGCTTCCCTATACCAATGCTCGACAAGACAAGAAATACAACATTCTAACAGTGGCATCACAATGAACATTAACTGTGCTTACTAAACAAAATAAACTATCAACTAAATAATATGAAATCGGGTACTAATATGAATTCACTTAATGTTCCAATATTGCCAAGAAAACTTCTCACCATGGTTACACCCATTCTAACCTAGGAACCACAGAACCCGATAACTATACCAATTAGAGAATGCCATATAACCAGAATACTCAAACCCAAATACCTAGGGACAAGACCAATAACAACACTAGAACAAACTAATCTCATTCAAAATAACATTCCCAAAGCTCGGTAAAAGAACTGGTAGTAGAGAGGCTACAGCTTCACAGTCTTCACTCTCCATTGCTGCTTCCTTACACAATACATTGTCATTCCCACTACTTAAGATCACGACAACTGACATGAAACAATGAAACACACAAACCCCCAAACTTAGGAAACCTTACACTACCACACTCCTATAAACAGTATCATCATTTTGATAAACTCAGAAAAAACATATTTTAATCAACTGAACCGAAAACACAACCGAAATCCAATTTTCAAATAGTGAACATAACACTGCAATGTGCAAAGCCACACATATTTTGAAAGAAATTTTTATAGTATACAAGAACATTTAATCATATTGCATAACCAGAATATAAACCATTTAAAGGAAATTTTATAACCAGATTCATATAAAAAGCAAGAGTAGAGTTAGAGAATGCCCCTGCCTTAATAACAAAGTGGGGTGTTCTAAACTCGAAGTTGAAGCCAAAGACCTCTTTCCCAACTAGTGAGCTACACCAAAACCAACTCCTTTCTTAGCAAAGCTAAAACCACCGAAAAATTCCAAGAACCAAGCAACGAAACTGAGCACCCCGTGACAGAGCTTATTTCATAAGCACCAAAAACCGAATAGTGCTTCCAAAAGATAGCTTGAAAACCAGAAATAGAGCCGTGAAATGCAAAATGGAGAATCCCATTAATAATGCACAAGTAAACAACCATATTCCTCTCCAAACTACATAGAAAGACTCCATTTCCACAACCTTTCTAGGCATCAAACCCATTACTACAACAGAGAAACAAAACCTTGCCAAAGCAAATGACCGACAGCGAACTGAAGTCATTCAATTCCCATAAACATGTCGTAGCTGCATTAAAGCCCAAACTTATCTTCCACTACCACCTTTACTAAACATAGCAACAGTTGTTACTACAGTACACATACTTACCGAGAACTCCCACTTACCCATGCTCAGAGTAAATTCACATGTGCGTAAAACAACCAATTTTCCACTACACATTCCAACATAGAAAAAACAAATATCTTGGCACAGAGAACTTAATATGACATAGCCACATTAATCCTAGTTCACGACACCATAGGGAGTATCTCAAAGCCATAAACAATGTTAAAAAATTTACTAATCTTAACTTGCTAACCATAAAACAAAGAATGTTAGGATATTATTAATCTCCCTTCCATTTTAACACATATCTTCCACTAACTCATTCTAACATAATAGACTTATTTATATTCATTTAAATTTCAATTTTCACTTAACAATAGATGCTAACATAATAAAATCATTTATACACTAGCATTAATCATAAAATTAACCATATTTTCCTTCACAATAACAGACCAATATAACATCAAAATTCTCATTAATGAAAACTTAATTGCAGAATAAGAATTCCTCATCCTTCTTCCTAAGTAACACAAATTTCCAAGTACCAAAGTCAACAGAGAAATTGATAATTCAGAAAAGACAGTGTCTGCAGATATTAAATTAAATCCAATGTCATAGTCTAACCAAAATTAACAATTAATAGCCAAACTAAATATCCCGTATCTGTCTAAGATATACATCGAAGTTAAAACAAAGTTATAATCCACTTTTAACCAAAAGATTCTGAACATATCAAATCCAAACCAAGACATAAATCCATCCTAGAAGAACTAAATAAAGATGCAGAATAAAAAAAACCAAGGCAGAAGCAGATAGGGGCATGACACAAGAAGCCATCAATTTTGAATCTAAAAGAACAGGTGGATGGTGATAAGATTGTGTGGTCAATCCATACTATAGGGGACTTGGAAATATCTCAAGTAATGACTCATTTTGTAAGATTAAATGAGGATAAAACAAAGCAATTATCAGAGAGATATGGTTCCCTATTGGATGACTACAATGCACTTCTAAAAGACAGGGATGTGCGTATAATAAAAGAAAAAGCATTAGAGAAGTCTGTAGATGATTTGACCCAACATATTTTGAATATGTCTAGAGCACCCCCTAGACCATTAGCACCTCCTACAACACCAGAACACAAAGATATAAATGAAAAAGAGTTTGCTGCAAGTATTGAAAAAATCAGATTGGAAAAGAATGAGGCTATTCTACAAAGCCTACTAGATATCTTACAACGAATTAAGGTGCTTAAGGATAAGGTGGACTCTATTTTTTTAGCTTACAATAAATTTCCTAAGTTGCAGGTGGAAATTAATGGTTATGTTTCAATTTTGAATAATTATTATGCAACTTGGTCGATCAGGGAAACACTTTTTGAAAGATTGGCAGTAGTGCAATCTTTAAGAAATGATATTCCAGAAGTAGTTCTACAAGTAGGTGAGGAAATAAATAGAATTAAGGCCATTTTCCCACTTTTTAAAGGCAAAGCAAAGTAGATTGAGGCCAAGATGGCTATATTTGGTTCAGATTTCAACAAGTTCATTCCTCCTATCAGAGATGTAGATGGAACAATAAAGAATATCGACCAATGGAAATCAACTTTTGATCCTCTATTTCCTAGGAAAGAGGCATTTCTTAATGAGAACAATGAGATAGATATGGAGAGGTTTAAGGCTAGTCTGGATGAATCCATAAAGGCAGAAATGGAGCTCACCAAATTTGTGGCAGATGTCAATATGATAATAGACACCAGATGGGAGAGACAAAAAGCATAGTTGCAACATGTCCAAAATTCTAAATGGCCAATAGAGGAAGAAGTAACTACGTGGGATGAGCTTAGAAATCCCAAGAAGATCAAATCTACTACAATTGACTTTGATATCTTGGATAAAGAATGAAGAGGACACCTAGAGTACCTAACACCTAACCTTAGAGCACAGGGATGATAAGCTATCCATAAAGAATGGTGTAAATTAGCCGGATGGTGGTCACCATATCTCATAACAACTCAATGAAGCTATCATGAATATCGACAAACAAAGGTGTCAATGATCAACAAGACATAAGCAGAATAGTCCAAGATATTGTTGTCTTTCCACCACCTGAGGGCTTTCCTTGTAATTTGTCTTATATTCTTTTTAGGTTTAGGGCTCCAACCATATGAAGCTTATTGCATTCTCATTGGTAAGAGAATTCCAAGATGGTTGGGCTATATATATGAGTTGTAACCTCATTTTGAGGGGCTGGTTGAAAGATAATAGATATACAAAAAATACAATTGCTATAGAGAAGACTTCTAAATTTTGTGTCTAACCTTCTAAGCATGAGATTTTGTTTGTAATTCATAGGATTATTTTAATACAAATACACTTCAATTTTTACCTTATATTGTTGTTGTCTCTTTTCTTTTTATGTTTTACTCTTGTATGTTTTATATGTAAGGCATTTAAAATATACCAGTTATCAAACAACATGTTTAATTGATTTATGAGTTTCTTTCAAGGAGAGAATTAAAATCCTCATTATCAATTTCAAAGGGTAAACATATCTGTAAAGATTTTGATGATGATAATATCTGGTTGATAGAATAGCTTGTAAGACATTCTATTTGAATTGCAGATAGTTTGTAAGGCTTACTGTTGTATTTCTTTTAAGATAACCTTGTGAATTTGCATTTGAATTCTTTTTCCCATTAGATTAGGCACTGGTTTAGTGTTTGTTTTTTATAAGTTATCTTTCATAGTCTTTAAAATAGTAAAATTCATTCCATTTACAATATTTTTCACTTTTAAGAGTTCTTTATGTTTTGAAGGAATTATATCCTAATGGTATAATTCATATTTTCGAATTCCTTGAAGAGTGAATCATTAGGTTTCCCCTCCTCAAAATGAAGAAGGATGAGAATCCTCATCTCATTGATCTTTGATATTTTTACAATCATGGTTTATCTAGTCAGGCTCTGTATTTAGTTGATTATGGTTGTTTACAAAGTGTTTTACAAGTTGGTTCAATAGAAAGTCAATAGAAAATCAGTGTCCACTTTAAAATATACTGTGTATGTAGTAATCATTCAAAGGTAAAACCTGCTTGAGCATGTGGAGCTAAAAAATGAAGGAGGATCTTACTCGATCCTCAGCAATTAGGCATTTCTTTTGTCTGAATTAGTATTAGGAAACTTAGTTTTCAAGTAGTTGGTTAATCATTATGATTCATGCAAGAAAAATCCCTAACAGCTCCAAAGCTAGTCATCCATCTGAATCCACTTGTAAAGCATCCCAATCAATGATATGAGACTCATCATAAATATATTTCCTCAAAATAGATACATGAAAGACATTGCAAATGCACAACAGGCTAGGTGGCAAAGCTAAATGGTATGCAACTAGGC
Source organism: Chamaecyparis obtusa (assembly GCA_027943335.1). NCBI lineage: Eukaryota > Viridiplantae > Streptophyta > Pinopsida > Cupressales > Cupressaceae > Chamaecyparis > Chamaecyparis obtusa. The sequence continues at coordinate 408,758 of BSBK01005022.1, forward strand.
CTATCCTCTCCAAAATCTCAAAAGGTCTGATAAATTGAGGGGCCATCTTAGAACCCTTTCCAAAGTGGATTGGGCTCTTATACGACCACACTCTCAAAAAGACTATGTCCCCAACCAAATACTCTCTATCAATTCTCCCAACATCTACATACTTCTTATATCAATCCTAGGCCTCTCTAAGATGTTGCCTAATCAGATCTACCCACTACTCCATATGTCTAACCAACTCTGGACTAATATAAACCCTATCCTCAATCCTGTCCCAACTCAACGGTGTCCTGCAAGGTCTACCATATAAGGCCTAGTAAGGAGGCATACATAATGATGTATGATGTCCATTATTGTAGGAAAACTTGACTAAATGTAGGTACTCCTCCCACCTAACCTGATGATCCATCACATACATGCATAGCATGTCCTCTAATACCCGATTAACTCTCTCAATCTAACCATCTCTCTTTGGAAGATAAGTGCTGAAATTGAGCCTGGTGCCCAAAGTAGTATGAAGCTCTCTCCAAAGAGATGAAGTAAAGAGAGAATCCCTATCTGATATAATCATACGAGGAATGGCATGAAGTCTAAAAATATCTCTCAAGAAAACCTGTGCCACTGCAAGTGCTATGAAGTTATGACAAATGGGTGAGAAGCGGGCTACCTTGGTCAACCTATCCACTATCACCATAATAGCATTATGGTGATGAGAAGACATAGGAAGACCAACTATAGAATCCATGGATATAATGTTGCACTTCCACTTAGGTATCTCATGTGGCTGAAGAAGTCCACTTGGATGGTGGTTCTCTACCTTAACTCTCTAACACTCTAAGCATCTAGCCACAATCTCTGCAATGTGCATCCTCATACCTGACCAATGATACAACTATCTCAAATTTGTATGTAACTTCTTAACTATGGGATGCACTGCATAAGCTGCCCTATGAGCCTCAAGGATAATGAATTCATGCAACCCACTAAAAGAAGGTATGTAAATGCATCATCTATGGCAAAGAAGGCCATCAAAATCTAGGGTATAATATGAGAACTCCTCCAGGGCCTCTAAGCCTATACTATCTAACAAACCTCTAAATAGAAACCATCCTTTTGCAAGTGCTACAGTATACACCCTCTCAAATCTATGCTAGTAGTCATCGCTAAAAGCTCATGACATCTCCTACTCAAGGCATCTGCTACCACATTCTCATGTAGTGAATTTTGAATTCATACTCACATAAGAACTCCATCCATCTCCTCTGTCTGGCATTAAGATTCTCCTAAGTGAATACGTATGGAAAACTCTGATGATCTGAGTGAAGCTTGAATCTATGTCCCAATAAGAAATGTCACCACCTCATCAAAGCATGAACCATTGTGGCTAGCTCAAGGTCATGGGTAGGGTAGTTAAGTTCATGAGTCTTGACTTTCCTAGACTTGTAGGCAATAGCTCGACCATCCTACATAAGCAATTCCCCAATCCCATCTAAAGATGCATCTGTGCATACAACAAAATCCACTAATGGATCGGGTACTGCAAGTATTGGCACACTAGTAAGTGCTCTCTTAAGCTCCAAAAAATATCTCTCACACCTCTCTACCCACTCAAACTTCTTCCACTTTCTCTAAAGGGAAGTGATAGGATGGGCTACTCTAGAGAATCCCTTGATAAAATGCCTATAATAGCCTACAAGGCCCATGAAGCTCCTGACCTTTTTCACACTAGTAGGTGCTCACCAATCCATAATCTCCCTAATCTTAGATGGGTCAACTGAGATCCCATCTCCTGATATCACATGACCTAGGTAATGAACCTCTCTCCTAAAGAAAGAACACTTTGACAAATTGTCGAAAATATGATTATCTCTCAAGCACTGCAAGACCTACCTCAAATTCCCCTCATACTTGTGCTCATCTTGTGAATAGATCAATATGTCATCCAAGAATATCACCACAAATTTGTCTAAGAATGACAAAATAATCCATTCATGAGACTCATGAATACAGTTGGAGCATTCATGAGTCCAAAAGGGACCACAGTGAACTCATAATTCCCATATCATGTGCGGAATGTAGTCTTGTGGATGTCACTCTCCACAATCCTCAACTGGTGATACCCCGACTTCAAGTCTATCTTTGAGAACACATGGGCTCCTTGAAGCTGATCAAACAAGTCATCAATCCTAGGAAGTGGGTATCGATTCTTTATGGTCACCTTGTTTAGCTATTGGTAATCCATGCACAATCTAAGAGATCCATCCTTCTTCTTAATGAAGATTATGGGTGTACCCCATGGAGATACACTAGGATGAATGTTCCCTTTCTCCAAGAGATCCTCTAACTAAATTTTGAGCTTGTTGAGCTCATGGGTAGTCATCCTATTGGGTGCTCTAGAAATAGGCTATGCTCCTAGCACAAGATCTATATGAAAATCCATTGCTCTAGGTGGTGGAATACTAGGTACCTATGATGGAAATACATCTACAAACTCCTATAAAATAGGGTGATCATCAAGACAAGTCTCCTTCTCAACCTCCTTCTCTCTATTACTAATGGTGATAGAAAATAACTCACATCCCTTTCGCATGCACTGCTTAAGCTGCATAGTGGAAATCATACGAAGGGATAAAGGTCTCTAAAATCCTAATATAACTAAGGTCACACCATCATCATCTAAACACTCAACTATCTTCTATCTACAATCCATCTTGGATCTATAGGAATAGAGCCTATCCATGCCGAGAACAACATCATAGGATCAAATTGGTGTGACATGAAGGTCAACTAAGGTGGTAAAGTCCCTAATCTACAACTAGCATCCTCTCACCATGGAACTAATGAACACCCTAGCACCTGAGGCTAATTCAACCTCCTAACTAACATCCTACCTAGCTTCCACTAGCCTACATCGCTCCACTATAAAAGGTGAAATAAAAGATTCATTAGCTCCTAAATCAAAAAGTATAGAAATGCTACTACCTTTGATCATGCTTGTAGCCTAAATAACTATGGCCTGGTGCTTAGCTTTTCAGTTATCAACTGCTGCAAATACTCTACGAGCTCTACCCATGTGTACTACAGTTAGCTCAAAAGTTGTCACCCTCTGATTGCCGGCTGGATGATATGTAGGAAAGTCCCTAGTGATGTGCCCCATGGCACCACATGTGTATCATGGACCCTTGGCCTGGATCTAAATCTCTTGAGGCCTAGACTCATGTTGTCCTCCTATCATATTAGACCCACTGAATCCACCTCTGGATGTCTGAGACTATGCTCTCTAATCTCATTGAGATCTCTAGCTCTACTGAGACTACTCCTATTGCTACTACTACTAAGGTGCCCTAGAAGATCCTAATGAGTTCTTCTGATTTCCCTTCCAGTGAGATTTCTAGAAACTAGAAGACTGAGGTGTAGAATTCCAGTTCTATGATTGGTCCTGAGCATCGCGAGACCTGTTATGGGTCTCTTTAGTGATCATGGCCCTCTCAATGGTATCACGTAAATCTTCAGAGGGTACCATCCACACTCTGTCAACTATGGCATAGTTTAACCCCTTAATAAATAATTTCACCTTGATTTTCTCATCCTTCATGTAATCTACATAAGGAAGGAGCTTGAGAAACTTACTCTCATACTATTCTACCAATAGGCCTCTCTGGTGTAAGTCATGAAACTTGTCAATACGATGCTATCTAAAATGCTCTGGCATATATCAGGCTTAGAATCTCTCCAAGAAGGTCTCCCATGTGAGGGTATCTATGGCAAGATGGCTCTTAAGCTCCTTCTACCTCCACCAAGTAGAGGTGGTCCCTCTCAACATGTGAATTGAAAATCATGCTTTAAGGTTGCTCTCATAAGGATGCAACCCAAAGAAATTATTGAGGCTCAAAAGCCAAGCCTCAGCCTCTATCCCACCCGTGGATCCCAAAAAGGGTGGTGGCTGAAGTCTAATGAGGTCTCTGATCTACTCCCCTATATCATAGGGCAATCTTGGCACTACCACTGGTGGCAGCTCTGGCATGTGGACTGACTCATCCTCATGATCTACCTACTCCTCTACCTTTCTAGGAGGGGGACTCCTACTCCACTCCCGGGCCTTGGTCTACTGACCTCCTAGAGGTAATCTATCCATAATAATACTGGCTAGATTTTGCAAAGCATTAAGGATATCCTGGTTGGGATTAGGTGGCAGGATAGGAGGGGGACCCTGCATGTCACCTACTCCCTTGGCTGCCTGCTCATCTCCCACTACTACCACATGACCACCTCTGGCTCTCCATCCATGTCGGCGAGCACTACATGTGACTAGAGGCATCCTACACTAAGTGAGAAAATAATCAAAGAGTTGGAAAACGTAATGGGTTTTAAGGTTCCTAGAGTAGAAACTGTGCTCTGATACCAGAATGTAATGCCCAAAATACAATGGACAAAACAAAATGATAATTTTTATTCTAAAAGAAAACACTAAATGAAACTATGGTTACACACAAAGCTCACTTAATGCGAAGATTGAGACATAAGAACTAGTCACCCAACATCTTATCAGGGGAATCATGGCATGCATTGGCGTGCCAATGTCCCTTATTCACTTGACGATATTAGGCGACATCAATGAAAGGATCCTAACCAGGTTTGACATAGATTAGTCTATTTCTTTATCTTAGTTCAATCTAAGTTTAGTCTCAAAGATTTAAAAAATCATTAGTATTTTCTTCCTAAGATTAAATGCATGGTCACTATGGTTACTTAAATAATCAAGACAAGTAAATGATTACATCTAGGTGGGGATTCACCTAGGTTTCCCTTAGGACTAAAGACGGAAAGGGTTGAGCTCAAAATAATTATTCAACAAAAGCATTACCAAGGTTCTCTCATTCAAATAATTGCAATTAATACCCCCATTTTATTAAGGCCCCCTTTTAAAGAAGTAATAAAATAAATTAAGGGATCAAAGGTGTAGAATAAAGAATCCATTATGATAGTAAATTTTGCTTGATTAAAATTTAAATGAGTAACTAATCTCCCTTATAAAATAATTTATTAAAAAGGATAATATGGTCGTTATTTAATTAATAATTAAATAACTATTCCACAATTTAATAATAAATCCTATTATGTGTTCATTCATAATCCTAGTTTATAATAAAAACAATTTAATAAAAAAATAAGGCCCAATTAATTTAATCATCATTCACTTTTAATTTACATTTAATATTGCTCTAATGATCAAATTTAATTAAATGACTATAGCACTAAATCAAAATATAAAAATTCTAAATTTAATACCCTATTCCCAAAAACTTACTGAAAGGATTATGACAAATACAAAAATAATAAATTTCAACATCAAAGGGGTATTCATTATGACATTCATTAAATTAATTAAAAATTGATAACAAGGTGGAAATAGAATTAGCAATTTTGCAACAAAAGGATATAAAAATAAAATAAATAAAGATATCAAAGTAGGGACTCCCCAGTGGGAAACCCTAACCCTAATTCAAATTTAGGGTTAGGCCCCACTTTATAAAGCTATAAAAACCTCAATTTGCCATTTTGTGTGTGTACAGGTTGAGCAATGGAAGGGGTGATAGATGGAGAAGTGCTTTTGAAAACACACTAGCTTTCATGGGTGTATATACACACTAAGGGTGTGCATATACACCCATAAATGTTGGTTTTTTTGTGCTTAAAACAAGATCCTACATAGGAGTGTATATTCCCTCCCGAATCTACCTAGGGTTTGATCTGGTCCTCTAAATGCTTGATACAGTAAGTTTTATGCAGGTGAAATTATTTGTTTTAGGAAAAGGATTTAGTCTGTAGAATGTTATTTTCAAATTTACTTAAAAAAATTCTCCTTTTTTTATATATCTCTATGTGTAAATCAGAGATATCTCTGTACAGAGTTTTTTTTTACAATCTTTGACTAGATTTGTGCATGAAAGCTCGGCCAAAAAAAATTTCTCAGGAAATATATTAAACAATGATTTTTTTTACTTGTCTCTTCTTTTAAGTTTCCTAATTTATTTGATTTTTTATCAAATACGGTCAAACTGCCAAAATGCCTTATTTAGTTTAGAGGAGAAAAATTTCCTTTTTTTCACTTACTATTATTATTATTTTTTTTAACAAATAAACAATTTCCTTTTAATAAATTCGTTGTGCATATAAATTTTTTTTGTTAAACTATAACATGCAAAAAAGCCTGTCTTTTTCTATTTGTAAATTTGTTTTTATTTTTATTTTTAATATTTATTCTATTAACATTAGGAATGTTATTTTCTAGTATCTAATATAATATTTTCCAAACTACAAATGCATTTAGATAAAGTTTTAGTTTTCTATAGTGAATGGATAAAATAAAAGTAAAATAACATGCAAATTTCAGTTTAAGGAAAAATCTATAAAAAAAAATATATTAGTAATCTTATCATAATTCAACACAAAGTTTTGACTAAATGGAGAAACATGAATTAAAAAAAAATTAACATTTACTATTATTATGAATATTTTGTTTACAATTGTTCTGTTGCATTTTCTAGCATGTTTCTAATTGTAATTAATAGGAAACTTTGACAATTAATTATTTTAAAAAAAACAAAAACATAACTACTTATATCAAATTCAAAAAGATAGTAACTTCTACTTTTATGAAAGATGAATAAGTTAAATAAATGTGAACATACTATAAGTGTTTCTTTTTTTATTAGAAAATTAAATAAATGTATTGCCACTTAATTCTAACTCTTCTAGCAATAGATACTATTTTTATAAAAAGGATTAAAGATATAATATGCTAAACAATCTAATAGTATTTTTTTTCTCAGATTTATTAACTTTAGTAATGCAAAATTTTAATTTAATATGATCTCCTAAATTTTATTTCCTAATGGAAAATGAACTAAAGAACAAAATCATGAACAAATTTACATAATAAATTCACATTTCTAGAAAAACTATAATGAGGAATTTTTACAGTCATTTAAGAAAACAAACTAAATAATATTAGTTTTCAAATGCTTTCATGTTATGAAATCCTTACTTAAAGAATATTACTTATTAAAAAATTCTTTTGTACAAAAAATTCACAAAACCTTTTTTTTTATACATTTCAATCTAATCTTCAAATTTTTTTAAAAATTAAGCTCTTTCCTTACTACATGAGTTCAAAAAATAAATAATTCTGGTTTATGAGATTTCTATCCAAAGTTCTATATTCCTCATCTTCCAAGGAAGCTAACAACTTGAAGACTAACAAGTCACCCTTATGTTGACATACAAAAATAAATTATCTCTTTCATGACCATGGAGGCTCACCTCCTAGCCTAGGCCATCACATGGCCACCCTTGAGCTAGGGGAAACAAGGAAAGATGTGATACAAACATTCAACACACATTCAACAACAAGAAATAAAGACATCATATTTTTACTTCCAATCCCAAGCTTGCACATAGGATCATAATTGATCCAAAAATGAGTGAAGGTGGAATCATCCACATGGAGAGGCCATACTCATAGAAAACAAACAAGATCTTACAACTCAATATTGCATGCCTTCACAAGGCTCAATTCCAACATACTAGCTCATCACATAGAGCATAATTCATATCCCTTATGGCCCCGAATTTAATAATTCAAGTAGGCTTATCGATGCCTATACATCATGTTCTACACATGAAGAATTCCCAACTATTCCCTCCACCCCAAGACACTCTCAAATCCTCCCAAGGATGAGACTAGTCTTGCACATCCATAACAATACACAACATACAAAGTGGTAACAAGAGTAAAAAATACATGAGAACATATTAAGAACATAACACATCAAATTCTCACAATAATTTAACCATACATTACAATTTCATAAACAATAATTCCATGAAGATGAACCTACCTTTTTTTCAAGCTAAGACTATGGTGAATTTGTTGAAGATAACTTCTCTCCTTCTCTAGCTTTCCTTCTTCTTCTCTAGCCTCTAGTTCTCCCAAGTCAATCCTCTCTCCAAAAACAAGATTTCATAATGTCTAAGTGTTTCACTCTCTCCTACTCTCTTTTCCTAATAGCCCAAAGAAATTCCTTCTCTCCTACCCTCATCCCAAGGTAAGTTAGGTGTCTTAGTCTTTTCTCACAAGCCACTTGCCATTAGAAAATAAAATGGAAGTAATTCAAGATATGGGAAAAGGGATCATCCTTGAAGACATGTCCAAATTCATCACTCTCAAAGAAAGCTCACTTTGAGAGGCATTTTAGAAGCCTAGGGAAGTGAAAATGGTAAAATTTGACCCCCTAACCTATGCACATGCCTTGGGGTACTTAAAACTAACCCTAACTATATCCCAGGGCTCAATTTAACCCTCCAAAAACCTAAATAAAGTTTACATCCGAAAATGGAAAGTGATGACATATGCCTTGGTTTCCCAAACCACTAACCATGCCTAGGGATTCACAAGATAACCTAAGGGTGAGGTACGGTCCACATTACACTTAGGCATGCCAACACATTACACTAGTGGCAAGTGACACCTCACAAAAGAAGTACACATCACATTACATAATTACACACTTGGCATGCCTAATGGATAATTTACATTTACATTTACACATTTGAATTTATATCCAATTATGCACATATTAACATTTACAACAACAATTACTCAAGCATTACATTTAGAAAATTAAAATCATGTAGCAATAAGGTCATTCTCTTCCTAGAGTCAACTTTGGCCTTAAACTGTTGTCACATAGATCCATCCATGTTTCCCCGGATTCACAACCATGGTCATAATCTTGCACACTCAATTCAAATGTCGGTATCACATGAAATCATTGCATATATAATCATATTGAAAGTGAAACATGATCTATAATAACATCTAAATTTAATACATAAAGAAACTGCATTTCATGATTCATCATAAACATAATCCACATTGTACCCTAATTCTATAAACATCAAAATATAAGTTTAATTTTGCATAAACAAGTAACCCTAGGTCAATTGTAGAATAATTACCATATGTATTCACATCACATCTATCACATATTACCATTCCTCAAGATGATGTAAAAAAATGTAGAATTTAAAATTCATTCATCTTTTCAAAACATATAATTAGTATGAATCTAACATAAGCATGTAGAGGTACGTCTAACATCATCATCAATATAATCAAGTAAAATCATCACATGATGTTTAATGATATAAATACATAACCAAAATAGATCTAGCATCACAAAACAAGGTATCATCTAGATAGTCCAATTATCAAATCAACTGCCAAGCTAAGATGGGTCGGGGTAGGACGTCACATTCAAAACTAGGGCTTTGCAATAAAATTTCAATCCTTCACTAATGGAATCAACTAAAATATTCCAAAAAAAATTGCTTTTGATCTCCTGTACTCTCCAATGCTCGATCTCGAATGCAAGTTTTTGAATAAAGGATCTTAGGTGACTTTAAAAATAAATTTTTGCCATTAATGTTTTCCGCGTAAACATAGAATGCAATAGAGAATTTCAATCTCCATCTTTTCTATTAATGAGGAGGTGCACTCTTGCATACTACATCACATAGTAACAAAACTACTATAACCAAAGGTGCATACTCTAAGGGTGAGTGTACCAAGTGCGCAGGGTCTAGAGGTAATCTAGCTCTCCCTATGACCATGAAGGTCATTTAATCATAAATAGGACATGCATCCATTGCGGATGTATCCTCAACTATTTCACCAACATTATTTGTCTTCTCTTCCTTCAAAATCAAGCTCGCATCTTCTATAGCTTTCATGAGCTTGACTTCTCCAGATTCATCCAAAATTGACTTATGTGACTTTTTAGGGCTTTCTTATCTTTGTGCTTTTGATCTGCAAAACTTTGAGATGTGTCCAGCTTTGTTACAAGAGTCACAAATGACTAGACACCTTATATTCCTCAGCGCATTGATGTGAGTTACCAATTTGTACTATCTAGCTATATGACCATTATAATTACATATCTATTATGTAATGTTTTGAGGACTTCTAGCATTTTTCTGAGGATGATTTCTCTAACTTTTCTGATTCTTATTTCTTTGATTTGATCTACAATTCATATCTCTATGACAAAATGTATTGCATGAATAACAGTAACCATTGAAAGGTCTTACCTCTTTACAATCTCTTGCTATGTGTCCATGCTTGTTACAGGCATAAAAAGTTTTTTTTACTGGCTTGCACTCATCTTTAGATGGTTTTTCTTTATCTTCAATATGATATTCAGTCTTCTTAGCTTATGTGGGTTCTTCAAGAGATTTCATTCTATCTCACATAGCATTAATATGAACTTGGGCTTCATTGAATCCAATACCAGTGGTATCTCGTTTTAGCTTTTGAGCATACAACTATGACTCTATTAGATCCTTTCTTGTGTGAAAATTGTCAATATGATTCTTTTCCTTAGTCAATTCAGATTCCATTTTCTTCTTAATGTTCTCTAACTCCAAGATTTTCATGTTTTCTTTCCTCATTCTTCATCCAACTATTTATTTTCTTTGACCTGTTCTTCATAGACTTCTTGATTGTTAAGTAGCTTTTCATCCAATTCTTCAATCTAATCGTTTAAAGATGTGTTTTTCTCATTCATATTTTTGACCATTTTCCCTAAATCACTTGTAGAAAAATCTTTCAAATCCTTTCTCAGTTTCTTGATGAAAAATTGAGAACCACTAAATTTTAGGTTTAGTTATTCAATTTCTTTCTTAGATCTTTCAAGGTCTTCAAGAGATGCTTCAAGATTCTTCTTTATATGTTTCATTTCTTCTGAAACAATGATATCCTCAAGTGGTTAAAATTTTGTTTAGAGGACCAGAGCTTTGATACCAATTTTTAGGAATGGGAACACTAAGAGGGGGGGTTGAATCAATGTTCTATATATTATTACTTTTTCTGATATCTTGAATCTTAACTTAACTGATTAAGTACTAAATTGAATATCAATGCAAGTAACATAAACAACCACAACACATAACACAAAATATGATTATGGGGAAACAAAAATAGGTAAAATCCCTGGTGGGAATTGATACCCACTAAGAACTGCACTAGTGTTTTATGATCGGTGTTAGAAGATCTTACAACCTTGTTAGGAGTTGATCTTTACAATTTATTTAGTACAATGACCTGGTCAAGGGTTAGACCCTATTAGGAGTCTTTTAAAATTAACCCTATTAGGGGTGAGGACACATTGTCTGAGAGCTCACTACTTAAAGGAGTGAAGGTTGCAACCTTCTTGATAACATATACACACTATATCTGCAAATGGTGAGCTGCTGTTGTGACATTGCTTGTCTGATTAGTTCCTTTGGTGCATTGATTCTTTAACCTCTTGTAAAGCTCTAAAAAATTCTAACTACTCTTTGCATACTTCTTCTCTACTATAATTAACTCTATCTCACCTTCCATCCTTAAATACAAAGGCACATGTCTTATTTATATGCACAAACAAAACTATTCACTAGGTCAACCTTCAACCTAATACATACAACAGTTCCAAATGAATTGGCTCAAGCGTGTTTACATACAATGATATTGAAATTTATATAACCTAAATACAATAGGCACATAGCCTTTACAAAATAATATTATACATGCTAACCAAAATACAAACAGTTGGCTCTATGCTCTATTCTGCTCTGCCGCTCACTGTCTGTGACACTTCAACTAGTTGTATCTTCATCATACTTACTCATCTGATCATGTGCTCTTAGACTTAGCATGATTACATACTTATAAGCTTATCTTCAAGGGTGCATGTCATAAATCATTCATATTCATGTGTGTTGATGCTCTCTTCATCTGGTGCTTTGTTGACTATCCAGTCTTTCATACTTAACCAAATTCTGATCTTATGAGTAAGTGCGCTGACTCCAAAACTCCATATGACTTTTTTGCCATAATGAAAACACTAAATCATAGTCATATACATCATTATAGTCAACTTTCCAATATTAAGTCCATTTTATGCATGTTCTCATCTTTCCCTTTTTTTCTCTCAATCTCCCAATGAGTGGTGGTTAAGTCTTTGTATTCACAGACCTGGCGACAAAGTGAAAGATTTGACAAAAAATGGTTATCTCCTGATCTTCTAATATTTGACTGTTAGTGTCTAGGATTTGGAAAATTCACAAGGCATTTATTTCTTGATCTCATAAAATAGTGGCTAATTCATGAAACATTTGGAGATTGAGTGACGATCATTGATGGGGATGAAGATCAAGGGCTATCACTAGATGTCATGAGGGGACTATGGTTAGAGCTCACATCCAAAAATTATGAGATAGCCTTTATTGCTTAATCTCATGAACTAACTGTTAGGCCATTTTTTCACAATAGAAAAAATCTAATGAAAATGGCCTTTTTCTTGCAAACGTTGTGAAGTTGCATGCCCCTGCCTACAAGCTTGTTTTTGTTTGCAAAGAAGATCCATGATGTTTCTTGGCTTGTGCCCTTAACTAGTGATTTTCCATGTTGTCACCAAGCTCCAATCCTGATTGCATGTGCTAAATCATAAAAACTAGGGAGATATTAAAGTTTCAAGGTTTGCAAAAAATAGCTTTTTTCATGTCGGGTGGTGTCAAAATTGTCTAAGTATAAAAACCCTCAATTTTTTTGCATTCCTTTGTAACCTTTTGTGATAGTGTAAAAGCCTAGTTATTTTTAACCTTTCACACCTTCGCATCTCTGCCCTGATGTTAGCTTTTCTTATCTACGCTACTGTGACTGAGTGGAGCCTAGTTCTTCATGGTGTTTAGTCGCTTGATCTCCAGTTTCCCAGGCGGTTAAGTTTTTCATTCAGCGATTGGGAAATTGTGTGTTCACGGGGTCTCTTGATTTTGGTGGTTAAGTGCTTTTCATTCAGTGACCTGGTAGGCAGTTAGTGTTATGTCTTGCAGTCTCAGTTTAGGAGTAGTTAAAGTGTGACCATGATCGATGGTTGTCACTTGATCAAAAGGAATATTCTTTCCCTTTGCGATCATGCGACCACCGTTTGATTTAGGGCTAGTGGGTCCGCGTGTCAGATGTTGCAGTCTTGCTCATTCATGATTGGCCATGGGAGTGTGACATGGAATTTGTCAGTGGGGCCCGATAGTCAGACAACTTTTAATCCTATGGCAGTCACATGACTGCAAGGAGTCTTTTTCCCCTTTGCAATCATGTGACAACCATCTAATCTTTTAGCGTGTAAGGGTTGACAATGCGATGGGTCTGGGGTGCCAGTCATGCTGAGGTGCTTGATTTTTATTGGTTGCCAAAGTGGTGATGTGGCCAATGACTTTTCAGAAGTGGGTTGGTTAACTGTTGATGAATTATTTGGACCACCCAATCTACTAGAAAACATAAGATCGACAATCATGTTTTAAAGTTGAATTGATTAACCGTTGTGGCCTAGATTTTAATATTTTCACAGGGTTTTTGGCTAGTTTGTTGTAGGTGGCTATGAGCGACAGGTGGGTAGCTCAGAATTGATTTTCTAGGACAGTTGCAGTTAGAAAAATGATACGAACATCTAGACAGTCATTCCAATCTAATTTTGCTTCCTAGGGTACCATGCAGTTTTAAATGTGAAGGCCTATTTTTTCGCAGGCGGCTAGGGTTTGGAGTGTGTCAGAGATCTCCATGTTGTGTACATGCAAAGTTTCTCAAGTTGGTCTTGGCATTGAAGTTTGTTTTTCCTACAACAAGAAGTCAATAATTTTTTATCGCAATTAACTTGTTGATGAAATCGATATAATTGTACATCAGATTTGATTTGATTCTTCCCGGGTTTCTAGGCTTTCTTGCATTCTATCACTTCTTGTTTAGGTTGGTGGTTGTAGACCTAATTTTTTCCTCTAAATGACCTCTAGCTTTTTGTAATCCTTGTTCTTATAAAAGGATTTTCAAGATCATTTAGAAGTGTTCATAATCTTTTGGTTCCAACCTTTTGGTTCCGTTCTAGGGGTTCCTTCCCTTGGTCCTATAAATCATTCTTTCTACAGTATTTTTCCTTCTTCTCTACATATAGGGTGATCCCTCTTTCCTTTCTAGCTTTGAGAATATGATATAACTTGTAACAACTATCTTATGTATAATATTTCAATACATTTTTACTTCTATCAGATTGTCTCCATTTGAGTTTTGAACTTATTGATTATAGCATCAAGGGTGTTGTAGTCTTTCTATTCACATTTCCTAAGTGTCTGCAATAGAGTTGTTTTCATAGAAACAACTAAGTTTAGGAATGGTTTTTAGATGTGTATGAGCTGGGGTATTAAAGATGTCTCATGCTTGTCTTTTAGTGGATGCTAATTAATGTATTGCTTGTTCCTAGGTCTCTTCTAAGGGGAGGGTTAAAATCCTTTGAATAGGTGATAGCACATTTGGGTACACAGGTGGATTGTTGAAGTATGATCTAAGCAATGGTGTATGTTTTGTGTAATGCATTGACATATTGGGATGTGTTGTCTTCTTGTTTCATATCTTTGTTGCAGTGATGTATTTGACTTTTTTGCCCATTGGATAAGGCACTAGTCTATGAGAGACTTAGGGTTTTTTAGGGGTCCAATCAACCCAACATCAAACTCATTCAAATGAAATAACTTTCCTTTCATGTTGGTAGTAGGTAGTAGGAGGTCCATTCTAGCTTTTAGATTCATTTCGTGCAAGTAGGACTATTGCATAAGGGTTTGGTTCATTGGGGTACAAGATTCTATAGGAGTTTGAAAGCTATTCCACAATAATATATTTACAGGCCTGTTGTTTGTCACGAGAAGTCTTGTGTGTGTAGATGAGGCAATACCCACTTGAGTGATGTGGAGCTCAAAGAAGGAGGATGTCTTTGGTCCTCATCAATTGGAACTTTTTCCTATCAGACTTTGGAGTGGTTACTAACTAGTTTGTCATCATAGTGTAAACTTGACAGTGGAGAAAAAGTGGGAACCAACAAAATGGTGACTCTGCTGGGGAGAACAATGACAAAGAAATGCATCTGTTATAATCTCTGGTTACAAATTAAAATTTTTCATATCTTACTAACTAGATTGGTTTGGACCATCTGAGTCACCAACAAAATGGCAACTCTGTTGGGGAGAACAATGAAAAAGAAATACATCTGTTAGAATCTCTAGTTACAAGTTACAAATTTTCATATCTTACTAACTAGATTGGTTTGGCCCATCTGAGTCACCAACAAAATGGAGACTCTGCTAGGGAAGAAGTAAAAGACAAGTTTCCTTGCTTGGCTAGATCATCCCAGAGTCTAGTTAAAAGATCATAGAGTCAAAAATACAAAAAAACATTTGCTAAAATCTTCTCACTAAGTGTTGAGTGGCGACTTTGAGTTCTTTGTTTGGTTAGTGCAATTCCTGATAAATAGTGTAAATACCTGGTGAAGTTTTTGATTGGTTGGAAGGAGATACAAAAACATTGTGTGTTTTCCTCTTCAAGGAGGTGGTGACTCTACAAAGAAAAGAACTTGATGGAGCTACAAGGAGAGCTCTAGATCTGCCATGCTTTCTAGTCAACAAGTTTTAGTTGCAGTTCTTCTAAGTATTCTTTTATAAAAATCAGTTGTAAAAAATATTTCTCTATTAAGTGTTTAGCACTACTAAAAAAGGGATGAGAGATGGTGGGAAATTCCTCATGGAGGAATATAGTTGTCTTATTCTTCAGCCCATGAGTATTCACATATGTTGGTAGTGGAATGGTCCTGACACTTTTAGGTGTTTGATTACATATGTGGATGAAAACTAGACCTTTGATTCAGGAGGGTCTTTGATTTTATTTTGGTGGTCAGGGGCCACCAAGTAAGTTTCAATCTTGTAAATTTTGTAAATATTTCCCTTTCCTTGAGTGTTTCCTTTCCTATTTCCTATTTGACAGTTTTTGTGAGGGTTCCCTATTTTTGTCTTATGGGTGGTCTGCTTCCTCTAGAAATTCTGAATCATTGCCATGACTACAAGAGGTGTGCATCCCCAAATAGACCCAATATTAGGCCATTTTTCTGCAATAGCAAAAATCCAATGAAAATGGCCTTTTTCTTGCAAATGTTGTGAAGTTGCCTACCCCTACCTGTAAGATTTTTTTTATTTGTGAAGAAGATCCATGATGTTTCTTGGCTTGTGCCCTTAACTAGTGATTTTCCATGTTGTCACTAAGCTCCAGTCCTGATCGCATGTGCTAAATCATAAAAACTAGGGAGATATTCAAGTTTCAAGGTCTGCAGGAAATATTCAAGTTTCCTATTTGCATGTTTTCACATTCCTTTGTTACCTTTTGTCAAAGTGTAAAACCCTAGTTTTTTTCGACCTTTTGCACCTTCACATCTCTTCCTTGATGTCAACTTTTCTTCTCTACACTACTATGACTGAGTGGGGCCTAGTTCTTCATGGTGTTTAGTTGCTTGATCTCTAGTTTCCCAGGCAGTTAAGTTTTTCATTCAGTGATTGGGTGACTGTGTGTTCGCGGGGTCTCTTGATTTTGGTGGTTAAGTGATTTTCATTTGGTGACCTAGTAGGTGGTTAGTGTTATGTCTGGTGGTTTCAGTTTAGGAGTGGTTAAAGTGTGACCATGATCGACGATTGTCACTTGATCGCAAGGAATATTCTTTCCCTTTATGATCATGTAACCACCATCTGATTTAGGGCCGGTGGGTCCATGTGTCAGATGTTGTAGTCTTGCTTGTTCATGATTGGCCATAGGAGTGTGACATGGAATTTGTCAGTGGGGCCTGATAGTCAGACACCTTTTAATCCTACAACTATCGCATAACTGCAAGCAGCCTTTTTCCCCTTTGCGATCATGCAACAACCATCCGATCTTTTAGTGCGTAAGGGTTGACAATGCGGTGGGTCTAGGGTGCTAGTCGTACTGAGGTGATATATTTTTAGTGGTTGCTGAGGTGGTGATGTGGCTGAAGACTTTTCAAAAGTGGGTTGGTTGACTGTTGATGAATTATTTGGATAGCCCGATCTGCCAGAAAACATAAGATCGACGGTCATGTTTTAAAGTTGAATCGATTAACCTTTGTGCCCATATTTGAATATTTCTATAGGGTTTTTGGCCAGTTTTTTGCAGGTGGCCATGAGTGATAGGTGGGTAGCTCAAAATTGATTTTCTAGGATGGTTGCAGTTAGAAAAATGATGCGAAGATCTGGACAGTCATCCTGATCTGATTTTGCTTCCTGGGGTACCATTTATTTTTAAATGTGAAGGCCTATTACTCTTTGTAGGTGGCTAGGGTTTGGAGTGTGTTAGAGATCTCCATGTTGTGTACATGCAAAGTTTTTCAATTTGGTCCTGGCATTGAAGTTTGTTTTTCTTGCAACAAGAAGTCAATAATTTGTGATCACAGTTAGCCTATTAATGAAATCGATGTTGGAAAGTTGTCTATACTAAGATATATGACTACATATAGTGTTTTCATTATGGCAACAGAGTCATATAGTAGTTTGGAGTCAGCACACTAAGTAAAAACATTAGAATTTAGTAAGTGTTGAAGACTAGACAACATATAAAGCACCAGAGACTCAGACCATCCATGCACATGTGTACGGATGAATTAAGGTATGTGCCCTTGAAGTTAAGGTTGTTAGACTATACTTATGCTTAGTCTAAGATTGCATAAGTAGATATGCAAAGATGTGAAAGCTACAATCAGTTGAAGTTGCACAGCTAGTGTGTGCCAGCAGAGAACAGAGCATAGAGCCGACAGTGACTATTTTGGTTTACGATTGTAAATTAATGTTGTAGAGGTTATGCACCCATTGTATTTAGGTTTTTGACATATGTAAATGTATAATTGTAACTACACTTAAGCCAATTCATTTGGAAGCATTATTTGTAATTAGTTATAGGGACGACCTAATTGTATATTTGGTATGAGTGCATAAATATAAGGTGTGCCCATTGTAATCAGTATGGAAGTCAAGAAAGTTGTAATAGAGTTGAGATAAGTAGAGCAGAGGTATGCAAAGTGAGCATAAGATGTATTAGAGCTTTGCTAGAGGTCAAAGCATCAGTGCACCAAAGGAACTGATCAGACAAGCAGTGTCACAATAATAGTTCATTTGCAGATATAGTATGTATTTGATCTCAGAAGATTGTAGCCTTCATCAATTGAGCAGTGAGCTCTAGGATAGTGAGTCCACTCCCCTAACAGGGTCCGAACCTTGACCAGGTCTACTGTACTAAAAGCATTATAAAGCTACTCCTAACAGGGTTAAGGATCTTCTAACAAGGATCACAAAGCACTAGTGTAGATTATTAGTGGGTATCAAGTCCCACTGGGGTTTTTACCTATTTGGGTTTCCCCGTAACCATATTGGTGTCATGTTTTGATTTCATGTTTCATGTTTATGTGAATGTTTAATTCAGTACTTAAGCATTTATAATTTAGTATTCAGATTAAAGTAAAAAGTTAAAATATAGTAAACACTAATTCATCCCCCCCCCCTCTCAGTGTTCCCATTCCTCACATTTGGTATCAGAGCTCTGGTCCTTAGCACAAAAGTTTAACCACTTGAGGAGATCATGGACAAAGCAGATATGAAACATTTGAAGAAGAACCTTGAAGCAACTCTTGAGGACCTAGACAATTGAGAAAGAGAAATTGAAGAGCTAAAAGAAAAAGTTAGCGATGCTCAAATAGTTATCAAAAGACTAAGAAAAGATTTGAAAGGATGCTCTAATAGTGAACTTGAAGAAAAAGTCAAAAAATTGAGTGAAGAAAATGCATCTCTATTGAGTCAGCTTGAAGAATTAGATGAAAAACTAATGAACAATCAAGATGTATACAATGAACAAGTCAAGGAGAACCTTCAACTGAATGAAGAACTAAGGGAGGCTAACTTAGAAATCTTGGAGCTAAAGAACATCAAAGGAAGCTTGGAATCTGAACTGAAGAAGTCAAAGGATCATATTGACAAATTACACACTAGTTCTGAATTGGTAGAATCACAGTTGTATGCAAGAAGAATCAAAGGAGACACTAGCTGTATTGAGTACAATGAAGCACATAATCAGATTGACAGTATGCGAGAAAGAAAGGATTCACAAAAGGACTCTACTGATACTGGGAAGATTGAAGATCAAAGAAAAGACAATATTGATCCTCCTAAGAATGAGTGAAAGGCTATAGAACACACTTGTTTTGCATGTAACAAGCATGGAAACATTGCAAGGAATTGTATAGAGGTAAAACCTTTCAATGGTTACTATTATACATTTAATAGATTTGGTCATAGAGCAATAAATTGCAAGACTAGTAAGAAAAATAGGATACAACATGATCAAAGAAATCAGAATCAGACCAATGCAAGAAATTCTCATAATGTTACATGTCAGATATGTAACAATAATGTTCACTCAGCTAGAACATGTAGAATGTGTTAGCACTATTCTAAAATTTCTCATCCTCATGCTTAAAGGGTTTCTAAACTGAGGTCCTTAGACCTAATTATAAAGTATTTTGGCTAAATCCCTAGTTTGACCTAAGCTTTATTATGTTTGAGTGTTACTTTTTTCTCACTAACATTTCCTAATAACACATGTGCACTATTAACCCCTTTAAAATGATTGCTTCATTTGTTATGTCATTAGGTTGTCGAACGGGTCCCCCTTTTTAATATTTTCTTTAAAGCCTAAGTTTTCCTGTTAAAGTCTCCATATGACTAACCTTTTGAAACTTGTTGTTGTTAAACCTTGAGCTTCCTATTGTCAGATTTTTTGACATGCACTTTAGTGATAGGATGACATCTGTCCAAGCGGGCCCATCTTCAAGCCTTCATTGTCGATTAAGCATCGACATCAATCAATAGTTGTCCTTATATCATTGGGCCAAGATGATTCTCCTTTAATCATCGCACTTTAGTGATAGACATCCGATCAAGACATTTCCTGACATTGCAGCTTTCTAACAATTTTTCTTCCATGGAGGCTCTTTGTATTGACACTTG
Source organism: Chamaecyparis obtusa (assembly GCA_027943335.1). Classification (NCBI taxonomy): domain Eukaryota; kingdom Viridiplantae; phylum Streptophyta; class Pinopsida; order Cupressales; family Cupressaceae; genus Chamaecyparis; species Chamaecyparis obtusa. The sequence continues at coordinate 428,723 of BSBK01005022.1, forward strand.
TCTTAAGTGAAATAGTAGCTGTGGGGTCAGCTTTTTCAAAGGGTAAAGCTCAGATTGATCTTACGATTGTTGTTATACGGCTAAGGTAAGATGTGTGATGTTTAAAGCTTGCAGTATAATGGTGACCATTTGATCTTATAATTAGGGTGTGGACTATGCAGTGGGCCCTCCAGTGCTATGTCATGTCGACATGCTAATTTTTGATTGGGTGAAGTTAGGGTGATCTAGCAGCTGTCAGTATCTCTAAGTGCAAAGAAAGAATAGAGCGGGGTCTGCTTGTTGGTCTATCCGATGTGGAAATTTTTCAATTAATCAAAGGTCTGAAATTCTAAGGTGAGGTCATTGTTTTGGGAAATGGTAAAGGCATGATAGCTTGGGAATAGATCTATGATGGTCATTGCACCACTGATGAAAAGTGTTCAGATCTTATGCTTGCACCTTAGTGACAGGATGACACCTGTCTGCTTCGATCAAAGTTAAGTTGTAACTTTTTCCACATGTTTAAATTGGAATGTTTACATTGGTTGAGAACTGATCTAGGGAAAAGTAACATAGGGTTACGCTATTAAACTTGTTAACTATCCGATGTGCTAAAAAATAATAGGGATTGACGTTTAAAATTTAAATTTTTTCTTTGTGACGTTGCTCGCGTCCTGTGAACGTTGAAGTCGCCAGTTCTTAGTAATGGAAAACTTAATGAATTTTGTATAGATGAATTGTAAATAGCTAGCAATTATTATATACACTAATTTGATTACTAAATATTTTACCTCTTTCATAATATTTTGGCGAGAGAAACTTTTCTTCTTTTCGAAGCATTTTCAAGAAAAGATTTTGTGTCTAGTAGGCCAAAAGCCTAACTTAAGCATTGCATAAAATTTTAAGAAGGAAGTGTGAAGTGATTGTTTTTTCCTTTTTATAGTTGTCCAATGATATTTGAGGTTCTCTCTAGTATTTGTGTGCAATTTCATAACCTTAGTTAAAAATGTTGCCTAAGAGGGGATTATCAAGAAAGATAGAGTATAAAGATAGGAGCATTTTTGAGGATTTGATGCGGCTACTTCCACACTTAGACAATGGACTGGAAAAGGTAAAGGATTTAAGCCCAAAACACCCTAGGGATTCAGTAAGTGAGGGGCTCTATGATAGAGGTCTTTGGATGAGAGATGCCAGAGTAGGGAAAGACCACAATGGCTTGATTTTGTTTAGGGCATCATACTCTCAAAGGAATTCTTGTGCCTCCCTCAGCAATATATGGCAGTTTGATATAGGGAAATTAGTTGTCCTTGGAGTGTTCATGGATGTAGATCTCCTCATTAAAATTTCCAAGTGTTATGATCCTATGACTAGATGTGTCAAAGATATAAATGGGAATGACCTAATAAGCATTACAGAAGATGAGATTACAGAGTTCTTTTTATTGAATGATCCTTCCATTGGACTAGAAAAGATTGATTTTAAAGAGTTCAATGAAATATATGAAGCACAAAAAGATTATTTAAGGGTAGGGCCTTTAAGGGACTTCCTTGATCAAATTGGATCAATGTGTGTGATTAGCCCTAGTACACCTAAGCCTTTCAGGTTGGATTTATTCATTTTATGGGCACAAGCTATGTACAAGTCCCTAACTTTGATCCTTGGACATGATGAGGCAACCCACATGCCAGTTCCATATATGTTTATCATGGTACAGTCTTTGCATCCACAATTGACCCTGATTTTTTATTTTTCCTCTCACCTTGCTGATTTAATCCATGATGGATTAATGGGGATAAAGAACATGAAGATAAGTAGGCCTTTTGGGTGGTACTTTATGCTAATGCATATGTTCTTGTACAAGGGTGAGCAATTTTTTAGTTCAATAGTTAATATTGTCAAGGAGAAAAATAGAGAAACCCTTCTAGTTCAGTTGTGGACAATAGATTTGTCTTGGGATAGAACATAGGCCATCTTCCTTGTCTTTGATATAAAATTTTTTTCAAGACTTAGGACATTATTATATCTTGAGAATCCTAGAATCCCAAAAGAATTGTTGAGACTGATTAGGCCTAAGGAGTATTGCTAGGATATCACTATTGTTCACAATTTTGGTGATATTATATTGTATCTAGTTTCTATAGTTTTTTGAGTATATGGTTGCAAGAAGGCACCATACATTTTTCCTTACTAGGTTCCACTGAAGATAGGATATGCAGAAATTCTGAGGCAGATTGGTGATCTACAAGAATCAACACTTACTGGTAAAGGAAGGGGAACTTTGTTCCTAGATGTCACCATTAGACACCAGTATGTAATTATCAAGAAAGGATGGGTGCACTTATTTCAGGTCTTCCAGCCTCACAGGATGGCTACAACTATCATTAGATGGGAAGACAATGAGGGTTTCTTGTCAGGAATGTTTAGGGACAAGATAAGATGTGCCCTCACAAAACACCAATTCCAATTTCTTGAAGACATAGTAAGAAATGAGTTTTACCTCCAATATCAAGAAATTAAGAAGGAGAAATGGATAATCTACAAGAAGACTGTAGATTTTATTAGACATTTTGATAGAAACTATGACCCATTGAAGAGTTTTGAGCCATGGGCTAGAAAGGTAGATGCTCTTATGGAGAATTTTGAAGGGATCATGCATGCAATGAATGAGAAAAGAGCTATGGTAAGAAAGACAAACCCTGAGAGAGCTAGGCATATTTGAAGCCAGCTAGGATATACAAAGCTGACCCTAAGGGGAGTTTACACTGTACAAAAGAGAAGTGGTTATACTATTCTTCTACCAACACAACAAAGAGGTGAGGGTCTTCCTTCTACTTCTAGAGGAAAGAGACCTATGGATGATCAAAAAAGGCAGGGACCCTCTCCTAAGAGGTAGAGACAAGAGGAATCAAGGCCAAAGCAAGATGTTTATTCTCCTTCTCAATCCCCCTTACACTTAGATGAACATGGGGTAGCTGAACAGTTAGTACAAATGAGGAATGATGGAAACATTTTCATTTCCAATGATGAGTTGTAGGAGGGAATGCCAGAGGCACCCAAAGAAATAGAGATGGATCTCACTATTGTAGAATTTGAGGGTAAGAAAATTGACCCTATTCTAAAGCAGGCTAGTGATTATTTTATTGCTAATGATGAATTTGTAAAGACTAGGGCATTCGTTCAATTCTTATCGAGAATGAAAATAAGCCAATTCAAAGAGATTTTTGAAAAGAAGAGAGAAGAGTTCCCTGATAGGGACATAATAGAGATTGAAAATGAAACCAATGGGGAGATGATGAAGCAGTTTGAAAAGGTCACCCCTGAGGAGGGAAGGGCTATGATCCAAATTGCAGGAGTTCTAATTCTTCCAGAGTGGGATATTGCAAATGCAATAATTTTTTATCAAGTTAGGAAAAGTAAGGTAAAGACCCTTGCTACTGCAGAACAGGCAAAATAGGCTGCTAGAGGTATTGCTTTCTCTAATGATCATGCAACCCTGGTAATGTGGTCTCTAAAGAGGAAAGAAAATAAAGGAAAGAGAGAGGCTCTCTCTTTAGGATATTCTAGAAATTTATTATTGCAACAAGTAGGTGAAACTTCTGGTGTAGAGGCTTCAAACCTCATTTTGGAAATGGCTAATTTTAATGTTAAAGTAGTAGAAAAGGATGCATAAGAGAAGGAAGAGCTGAGGCTTAAATTTGAAACTGTCCTTAAGTCCTATAATGAGCTCAAGGTAGAATTGATCTAGAAGGACAAGTTGATTACAGAACTATCAGGACCACAAGATCACAGGTCACCCCAATTGAATCTAGTTGATAGGCCTATAGTGGATTCTTCATCAAGCCCTATCATTGAATTTGCACCTTCACCATACCCAGAGACAAACCTAGATGCAAGGCTCAATTGGGAAAAGAAATATTTGCTTGAAGAAACAAATCATTTCAAAAGAAAAAGGGTAGAGTTGGACATGCTGAGGGAAGAACATTTGAAAGATAAAAGCTTGCTAGAGAAGAAGTATTAAAAAAAGGTGATAGAGGTTGTGATGCAATTTGCTACAAATCTAAATCCCACAATTCTATTTGACCATGCTAGGAGATTAAGGATACTGCTTACATTATTAGATAAGCATAAGAATGTGTTAGGACCAATCTTCAATAAATAGATTGAGAGATCTCCAAATGTGAGATTATTCAGATGGTTGTCCAAGTCTCAAAATGATCTTGACCCATTGATCAAACAACTGCATCAGAATGTGAAAAGGCTTGTAGAGCATGATATACTTTTGGGTGATTTTGAAAGAAAATCAAATTTTCTGAAGAAAGAATTAACACTCCCCTATTGTGATTTAATCTGGGAGTTTTCAAGAAGAATGGTGAACTTAAGGAGTTGATCAAGTGGAGAGAACAAATAGATGATGACTTTTCTACTAGAATGACTAGCATTTTGACTTTAGAGAATACTTTATTTTTTATACATACTATTCAGACATTGATTTCTGCCAAATCCAAATTTGATTTCATTCAACAAGAAATTAGTTAGCTAGAGGACAAGTGGGAACAGTTATCTAGAAAAAGTGTAGAGTTTGCAAATTTTGATTTCCCAAGTGAAGAGGTGTATAATAGGTGGAGGTATCAGTATATTCCACATGCAGAGAAAGTAGACACTCCACCTACTTCTTGAGACAAATGAAGATTTTAACTTTTTGAGTCCTAAAAAGGTTGTTGAGATATAAAGAGGTATTTATTGCAGGAATGACAATGAAGAGATGGTGGTCAGATTTGCTTGAGTAAACCAAGAAGAGAATTGAAGACATAAAGCAAGGTGGCTATCTACAGAATATCTCTCTGATTTTGATCGATGCATTTATTGTAAACCCAATAGGGTTGTTGTAAATTTTTTAGGTTAAGAATTTTGTAAACCCTAGAATGATCGGTAGCTTGTTGCATTTCCTTGTATATAAAGGATTTTCCATGATCATTCTAGGCATTGAGAGTTTTAGACATTGAAAATATAGAAACTTTGAAACCCTAGCCCTCAGTCGAGGATTGTAATATTTCACATCACTTTCTTATGAAAGCAATAGAGAAGAAGTACAGGTTGTTGTTGTTATCTTGCAAGCTTGCCATTTAGGACATATTGTATACAAAGAAAATAGGTTATACTTAATACAAATATCAAAGTCTTTATCTCTCCTTTGCATTTTAATCTATGAATTTCTCAAGTTTTCAAAGACTTGCATATATGTATTTGTGCTTTGAGTTCTGATCTAGGATTGGATTAAATATTGCTCAAAGTGGAATACATGTTCATTGGATTTGTATGAAGGATTCTCATAAGTAGGAAAGAGTTGGGGTATTTGTGTCTATGTTCAGAGATCATTTCTTCATGAAACATCTTTGTATATATTTTATTTTCTGGTGTAGCATTCCCAATGGATAAGGCGCTAGCCTGTATGGACCTATCTTTGTTTTATAAGGGCTGATTGAGATCATTGTAATAAAAAATATTTAAATACCAGTCATTTTACTTATATATAGTAGTTCTACCCAGTGATGGAGAGTTAATGAATAATAGGTTATTGTTTAGTACTTTCTCACTATTATCTATTGTAAGATCTAGTATTGAGTAAAGAATAGAGTTGTATCTATTGGATCAGGTTTACCTGCCTTGGTTTTGTAGAGCCAAAAGTGAAGAGGGTAGTCATGTCCCTATAGTTGGTCTGGTTAGTTATAGATTTCCCACATTTGGAATTAACCCCTCCTTAATAACAGTCATAAGTATATTGGTGTCTCTTGGAGTGTAAATTTTTTTGAAGAACCAACAGAATGGTGACTCATGTCAATGCGCTAAGAAATAATAGACCTCAAGTGATTTGTCACACCTATAACAAGGCTAGATGTATCTCAAAGTTTTGTAGATCAAGGATGAAAGATCAAGAAAGCCCTAAAAAGGATGAAGAACCATTTTTGGATCCTGAAGCAGAAGTCAACTTTGTAAAAGCCTCAGAGGATGTGAGCATGATTTGGTTAGAAGGAAAGAAGGAAAATGTTGTTGAGAATGTATTGGATGCATCCCAGGTGGACGCACCCTCTACATCTGCATAAATGGCCCTCATGGTCATAGGGGGAGCTAATTTAGCGTTAGACCCCTGCATGGCTGGTATACTCATCATCAGAGTATACACCTTTAGACTTAAGCTATTGGAGTGTATAGGAACCTTTGTGCAAGAGCGCACATGCTAAGTGTTAGCAGAACTTGAGTTTGAAAATTTGAAGTGACAGCCTGGTTTATGTGAGTTGCATTAATGGTGAATTTCTTACTTTAAGTACACAAAAATTTGTTTGTTCACTCATTACATTCATACTCAAAGTGATTGGAGAGCAGATTGAGCCTTGGAAGTTGTTGTGAAGATTCAGAGATTAAATTATCAGTGTTTACAATGCATTTGATCAGTTGCAGAAACCCTAGCTCATTGCGCTAATTTGAAAACTGTCAGAACATCTCAGAGATCATTTGGAAAGTGAATATCAAGTAAGTCATGGACACTCCTATTTTTTTTTATGTTTTTGAGAAGAAGAGGTATATTTTCAAAAGGCACCCATTTAAATCAACCCTAGATGATTTAGAGGGAGCTTTCTCCTGCACACCGATGGGCATCATGCATGTAGAAGACATAAGGGCTTACATCTATTGTAAGAAGGAACTTGTTGGAATGGATAGGTTAAGGGTGCACATGAACATAATGTTAAAACCAGACAAAACTTTCATGGATGAATACACAAAATGGAATGATCACCCCATTGTTGAATATGCCATGGCATATGAATTCTATGAGGAAGAATGGATAAATATATTGTTAAGAAGAATCCATGATAATTTGTTTTGGATTTGAGATGTACCAGTAAGACTCATAGGAGACTTGATTCATGAGTTAATAGGCCTCTCTAAGATAGGTGTTATCCTTCCAGTAGGAAAGGATATTAGGAAAATGGTAGACAAAGTTAGTAAATCAAGGAGTGATAAGCGCAACATGACCATTGAGCCTATAGAGCAACCAGACATTAAGTTGATGTCAATGATACTTGGTTATAGATTTCATCACACCAACAGGGTGAATAATGTGTCTGCAGGCACTATTCTAGCAGCCATCTATCTTGTGCAAGAAGATGGAGAGTTCAACTTGTGTGAGATCTTGCACACACAATTGATAGACAACATCAAGGCCATCAAACATGATAAGACTAAGGTATTCAGGTTTGGGTTCCTAATAATCTATATGTACCTTCATATAGTTGGTAAAGTGTTAGACTTGTATCTAGACAAGTCCATTCCTACCATGCCATAGATATCAAACAAGGCATCCACATAAAGCACACTTAGAGATTATATTACTTTGGAATTGAAGACTTTCAGAGCAAGAATGTAGATGAGGTACAAGATTCTTGAGAGTAGTAAAGTATAAGGATACAATATGCTTCATGGTGGAGATTGATACTACTTAGATATGAAGTTGAAGAACAAGTTCTTGAAGCTTATGCACAGGTACTTCTATCAGCCCCTAAGGATGACAATGAACCTAGGTGGGGAACCTATGAAGACAAGACTAGAGAATTTGATGCTAAGTTGAACAATGTTGTGACAAAAAGAAAGGTTGCAAAGGTCACATCAGAGATCCTAAGAATTCATGGTGTATCAAGAGAAGACCTTGATAAAGTAAGGGCTGAGAAGATTTCTCTAGAATTGAAAAGCACAGTAGAAGAAAAAGAAGATCCCAAGGTGAAAAAGATAAAAATTGAGAAAGATGATAGTCAGAAGGGTAAAGAAGATAGTACTCCTTCTGCACCCAAGATACTCCTCCAAAGTATAAGCCTTTATTTAAGAGGAAGAAAGAAGAAAGAATTAGTCATCCATCCTCACGAGAATTAAGGAGAAAGAAAAAAACTCAAGCACCTCCTTAGGAAGGATTCATACCTAGCCTCAAAGTTCTAAATACAAGAATTATTGTTGAGGGAAGAATTGATCAAACAGGGAAGTTCTATGAATCATATAGTGAGATTGATAAGTCTGAAATTCATGGTATGATTACCAAACATATGATAAAGTTCAAGAAGACAATTCTTGAATTGAAAATAGAAATTGCAGATAATGTATGGGACATTCTAGAAAACCTTAAAAGACAAGCAAATGAAGAAGACCTAAGGATCGGGGAAAAAGTGCTAGAAGACACTCTGCCTATATGTTCTAAAGAAGAAGTGTATTTGATATTGAATTTGGTGAAGCCACACCTTAGAACAAAGATGAGAACTCTTCACTTTATGAACAAAGATTATGAGTTGATAACAAAGGAAACAAAGAAGGCCTTTGAGAAGGTGTTGTTGGAACAACAGATCAAACCACCTACTGTACTCATCACTCATGCACCCATCAAGGAAGATAAAGTGGTAGAGCCCACTAATGTACCAATGACAGGTCCTTAGGACTCAGTGCCCATAGCATAAACTCAAATAGAAGTAGATCAGTCTGATCCTAAAATTAAATCACCCAAAGATAGCACAATTATCATAGAAAATGTGGAAATATCCATGGTGGCTACTGATAAGGAGTTGGACAAGTTTGAGGAAGCATTTGTCAGCACTGAGGAAGCAGAAATCTTATGCAGTAATACCCCTCCTACTCAGCAAGAAGAAGTAATCATAGAAGATATATCTGATCAAGAAAAGAAAGGAGTAGAGGTAGAAAATAAATATGAATCTTTTGATGATTTGGTCAAGATAAAACAAGAGGTGATGGATAGCACTCCCATCACTCCCTCCTCAACATTGTTGTCAAGTTTCACACCTGACACTAGCAGTTTGGACTCCTAGAAGGAAAAAGACCTGATTAAGTTCAGCATCCTAGCTATGGAGAAGGCTAAGGAGAAACAAGTAATGAGGAATTATCTCCTGGTACAATCGGTAAATATTTTGAATAGTTTTCTATCGGAGGATAAGAAGATGGAAAATGTACATTCAGTTGATGATGTGAGCACAGTCATCTCTCAGCTCAAAGTAAATTTTTCTAGCTTAAAAGAATCTATAGCCATAGTGGTAGAGGAGAAATATTTAAAGAAGAGACTCAATGAAATAATGAGTAATTTTGCACTTGACTTGACCTCTCTTAAGTCTGGTCAGGCATCATTAAATGAATTTTCAAATCAAGGAAGGAAAGTCATCGCAGAATCCATGGATCAAGATAAGTTCACTAATGCCCATCTAAAGAAGATCAAAGATGCAGAGGAAATGATTGAGAAGGTGAAGATTTCAGTGCAAGACACATCCACTGAAGTAAACATGTGTAACAATGTCTATCAAGGATAGTTGGATATAATTGAAAAGGTAGAAAAAGAAATGGAAAAGATAAGGTCTAGATAGACTCAGTTGAGGAATGCTCTTGCCCCCTCTCTAGACATTCTTAGTTAGAACATAAAGGATATTGATGCAACCATGATAACCTATGATCAAGGTCCAAGCATAGAATTGGACAAGCTGGAGAAGCTACAATATGCATTATGCATCCATTTATAGATAGTCAATTCTCTGATAACCTTTTGAAAGAAGGAGATCCAGAAACTCAAGATTCCATATCTGGATGTTTTTCCTCAGTAAGTGTATATAAATTTTTTGATGCACCTTTGTCATTAATTTCAAAGGGGGATTTTTATAGAATATGGAGTACACATATGTATAGGGAGATATAAGAGTATGTATAAAGATGTATAGAAGACAAAAGTTTTTTGTAGTAAGGAACAGTTAGAGACTTAACCATATTCCTTTGTTGCCATCAATGAAAAAGGGGGAGATTATTGGAAAGTTGTCTATACTAAGATATATGACTAGATATAGTGTTTTCATTATGGAAACAAAATTATATAACAGTTTGGAGTCAGCACACTAAGTAAAAAGATCAGAATTCAGTTAAGTGTTGAAGACTAGACAACATACAGAGCACTAGAGACTTAGAGCATCAACGCATGTGTGTACAGATGAATTAAGGTATGCACCCTGGAAGTTAAGGTTTTTAGACTATACTTATGCTTATTCTAAGAGCACATAAGTAGATATGCAAAGATGTGAAAGTTACAGTCAGTTGAAGTTGCACAGCTAGTGTGTGCTAGCAGAGAACAGAGCATAGAGCCATCAGTTACTATTTTGGTTTGTTATTGTAAATTAATGTTGTAGAGGCTATGCACCCATTGTATTTAGATTTTTGACATATGTACATGTATAATTGTAAGAATGATTAAGAAAATTAATTTGGAAGTGTTATTTGTAATTATTTATAGGGCCGACCTAATTCTATATTTGGTATGAGCGCATAAATATAAGGTGCACCCATTGTAATCGATATGGAAGTCAAGGAAGTTTTAATAGAGTTGAGATAAGAAGAGAAAAGGTATGCGAAGTGAGAATAAGATGTATTAGAGATTTTCTAGAGGTCAAAACATCAGCACATTGAAGGAACTGATCAGACAAGTTGTGTCACAGCAACAGTTCACCTGTAGATATAGTATGTATCTGATCTCAAAAGGTTGTAGCCTTCATCAATTGAGTAGTGAGCTCTAGGATAGTGAGTCCACTCACCTAATAGGGATCATTATAAAAGACTCCTAATAGGGTTTGTCTCTTAACTAGGTCTACTATACTAAAAACATTGTAAAGCTACTCCTAATAGGGTAAAGGATCTTCTAACAAGGATCACAAAACACTAGTGCAGATTATTAGTGGGTATCAAGTCCTGCTAGGGTTTTTACCTATTTGGGTTTTCCCATAACCATATTGGTGTCATGTGTTGATTTCATGTTTCATGTTTATGTGAATGTTTAATTCAGTACTTAAGCATTTATAATTCAGTATTCAGATTAAAGTAAAAAGTTAAACTATAGTGAACACTGATTCACCCCCCCTCTTAGTGTTCCCATTCCTAACAATCAATATAATTGTACATCAGATTTGATCTAATTCTTCCTAGGTTTCTAGGCTTTCTTGCATTCTATCACTTCTTGTTCAGGTTGGTGGTTGTAGACCTAATTTTATGCTTTAAATGATCTGTAGCTTGTTGCAATCCTTGTTCTTATAAAAGGATTTTCAAGATCATTTAGAAGTGTTCCTAATCTTTTGGTTCTAATACTATTGGTTCCCTTCTAGGGGTTCCTTCCCTTGGTCCTATGAATGGTTCTTTCTAAAGTATTTTCCCTTCTTCTCTACATATTAGGTGATCCCTCTTTCCTTTCTAGCTTTGAGAATATGATATAAATTGTAATAGCTATCTTATGTATAAGATTTCAATACATTTGTACTTCTATCAGATTGTCTCCATTTGAGTTTTGAACTTATTGATTATAGCATCAAGGGTGTTGTAGTCTTTCTATTTGCATTTCCTAAGTGTCTGCAATAGAGTTGTTTTTGCATAAACAACTAAGTTTATGACTAGTTTTTAGATGTGTATGAGATGGGGTATCAAAGATGTCTCATGCTTGTCTTTCAGTGGTTGCTGATTAATGTGTTGCTTGTTCCTAGGTCTCTTCTAAGGGGAGGGTTAAAATCCTTTGAATAGGTGATAGCACATTTGGGTACATAGGTGGATTGTTGAAGTATGATCTAATTAATGGTGTATGTTTGGTGTAATGTACCAACATATTGGGATGTGTTGTCTTCTTGTATAGCTCTGTTGCAGTGATGTATTTGACTCTGTTGCCCATTGGATAAGGCACTGGTCAATGAGAGACTTAGGGTTTTTCAAGGGTCCATTTAACCCAACATCAAACTCATTCAATGAAATACTTTTCCTTTCATGTTGGTAGTAGGTAGTAGGAGTTCCATTCTAGTTTTCAGATTCAGTCAATGCAAGTAGGAATATTGCATAAGGGTTTGGTTCATTAGGGTACAAGATACCTATAGGAGTCTAAAAGCTATTCCACAATAATATATATGTAGGCTTGTTGTTTGTCATGAGGAGTCTTGTGTGTGTAGATGAGGTAATACCCACCTAAGTGATGTGGAGCTCAAAGAAGGAGGATGTCTTTGGTCCTCATCAATTGGCACTTTTTCCTCTCAAACTTTGGAGTGGTTACTAACTAGTTTGTCATCATAGTGTAAACCTAACATTGGGGAAAGAGTGGGAACCAACACTAACCATGGTCAAGAAAAGTATTCAGATATTGTGAGATATGAGTTAGTCACCAATTCACCAAATAATGAAATAGTTAAGTGAAACATTCCATGACTTGGGAATAGAAAGAAAATGTTAAGGTAAACAGTTAGTCTCCAATTCACCAGATAAAGTAATAGTTAGTAAAAGGTTCTTGTGACTTGGTGAAAATGTAAAGGTATTGTAGGTCAAGGATGATTAGATGATGGGTGTGAAGCCTTAATAAATAATTGATTAAAGATTAGTGAGTATGGGATCACACCATCCATTAGATATGCCAGTCAACATGGTATGACGTTAGTGGGGCTAAGAGATAAAGTTTCATAAAAGTGCTGACATGTTCCTTTTCATTAGACAGTTGTCACAATGCCTTAGTGAGAAGTTGAAGGAAGTTTAAAGACTATGGCATTAGGCCTACCATTTGATTGACCATGAACACATAAAAAAGGATGGTGAAGTCTAAATGTTAAGTACATCTGAAGGGTTGTAGTTTGGGTTACCATCAGATTTGTTTTAATCAAACAAAGGGCGTGAAGTCACAATGAAGATATGATTGATGATTAGTGATTGCAGCCTCACACTAACCATTAGATGTATTTTAAGTGAGGATTTACAGCTCCATTTTAAATTTTCTCTATTTGGTGTGAAAGATAATTTTCCCATTGAAACTGCAAAATTTTGAATTTTCAAAGAAGTTTTGGCTAGATCATGTGAATTTGCAGGATATTTGGCAGAGCAAAATTGTAGAGAGAATTTCTATTTTATGAGAAGTTTCTAATTTGTTTCTAATAATTACACCAAGGAGAGAGCTTAAGAGGAAGGCATTAGTTTTGAGGGGAAGGTATTTCCAAGATTGTTTTCAAAAGTACCCTGGTCTTTTCAAGAAGAATGGAGATATTAGAGACAAAAGGTTATGGTTAGGCCAACTAGATGATGAGTTGTCAATCAAGGTAAGCAGTATTCTTAATGCAGATAGTAACATTCTTTTTTCTAGATAGTTAAAGTGTTTGAAAATGCTAGAATACACTTTGGAGCCCTAAATAAGGAAGTTTAGTAGGTAAGGTTTGATTGTGATGTTTTTGCACAGAAGATAGATGAGGTGGTTACATTTTCATGGCATAGTGAAGAGATTTAAAAACCCTAGGAAGATGTCTACTCCTCAGAACAAATAAGGACAAAACAAGCACCCACTGAGACCATAATAGGTGGTACCTCCCAAACTCTTTAAACAAAGAAAACTGTAGGGAGAATTTTGCATGGAGCCACAAATACAAAAGCAACACTTGGAAAAGTTAGAACTATTTTTGGAAGTTATTGAAAAAGAATTGGCACTCAAATTAGTGTACACTTTTGTAAAGTACGAAAGTAGTCTTTTTATACTTTATATCTTTTTATCTTATCTAATGTAATCTTTTGTCTTTTCCTAAGCGATCCGTAGCTTGTTTGCAATCCTTATTCTATAAAAAATTTCCTAGATCATTTAAAAGGACTAGAACTTGAATCCCTTTTTCTTACAAGTTTTGTGACTAGGGTATAAGAATAATGTATTAGTTCATGTTTTATGAGAAATAGCAAGTTTTTTGGTTTTTAGCCATTATTGAAGTGGTTCATATTTTAAAGCATAGTATATACCAGAAACATGATTCAAAAAATATGAATAAAAATCTAGGGTTCACATTGTTAGGAATGAATGCTAAATATTAGCAGCCATTCTGTAGTAGTTGTTGTTGCATTCATGACTATGATTGTCATTGATGTCAACACAATGATCTACTGAAGATTAGCAGAGAAGAAGACAATGTTTGAGTTAGCACACTTGGGATATTGAAGATGAAGATATGAGAAGTTTAGGACTTACTCTATGATGTTCTTTGAAATCATATTTAAGAGCCCAAATAGTAATTCATTTATTCATGGAAGTTATGAGCATTTTAGTGGAAGCAGTATTTAGCCAGTTTTCCTGAGTAGCGGTTTGTGGAAATCAGATGATATCTCCTAATCAGGATGGAATTTGGTTATGTGTAGTTAGATAGCAGTTGAAGACATATTGATAGTGATGTAGATGACAATGCAAGATCCAAGGTTACATGAGTGAAGAATTATATTGTTTGGAAGCTGACAGTTTTGTGTAATTTTTGTGTAACGTGTGGAAACTTTTATTTTGTAATTTGTATGCTGACTCATTTGTAATTACTTGAGTATGGTATAAAAGAAGGAATGTTTTCCTTGTTGTAATGTGTAATGAGATATGTAATGGTAATTGTGAAAGTGAATTTTTGAAGAGGATATGTGAAGTACAGAGATCTATAGTAGTAGTGGTGTGGTTTGGCACAGTCAGAGGAGTATTGGATTGTTGAGATCAATAATCTTTTGGTATTATTCTATTGAATAATACAAAGATTAGTTGGACAATGAGTTCTATGATCTTACCCTAAAGTTGTTTTGGCAGTGGGTCCTTCTATCTTCTATAACTCCTAACAGAGTCCATCCTTTCATAAGGAACATTTATATTAGTGCATCTTTTGTGGGCATCATTCCCACCAGGGTTTAATCTTTGATCAAGAGGTTCCCTAGTCAACATATCTTATGTTATTGTGTCATTATGTATGTATATATTTCTATGGTTGTTGATTACATTTCTTACATGGTAGAAATCTATTGAAGCTAATAAATGTTGTAATTATCACATAACTGATTCACCCCCCCCCCCCTCCTAGTTACCTTGGTGGACTTTACTTTCTAACAATCAGTATCAGAGTAGTAGGTCCTTGAAGGAAAATTTTAACAGCTTAAGGAGATCCATGGAAAATTTTAGGAAAGAAATCCCTAAGTTTGATGGAGGAAATTTTGACAGCTGGAAAGAGAAGATGAAGACACATCTATTGTGTTTAGGACCAGGTTATTAGTTGATCACAAAGAATGAGAAGACTATCGTTGATGAGGATAACATTGAAACTTGTAGTCATGATGAAAGAGATGTATTCATGTGTAACATACTTGCCAAAGAAGCACTTTTGGCAGCCCTTCTGGAGAATGAGTACAGTCAGGTAAAATATTTGAAAACATCTTATTAAATTTGGTTAACTTTACACTCTACTTTTGAAGGTGATGAACGTGCAAAGAAAGTCAGATTACATAATTAGATATGTGCATCTGAAGATATAAGAATGATGGAAGATGAATCTGTTAGAAGCTATATTGGTAGAATGTCATAAATTGTTGCAGGTATAAAATTTTGTGGAGGAACAAAGACAGAGAATGAAGTAATATGGAAACTTCTGAGGACATTGACTCCTGCATTCAAGAAGACAACACAAATGATTGAACAAGTTATTCCTTGTACTAAAAACTTCACTAGAGAGACCCTTCTTGGAAGATTAGAAGTAGCAGAAATGAATCCGAGGTTATCTGGAGATTTACCTAGAATGGAGACAACATTCAGTGCTCTTAGTGTTCACCCTACTTTATCAAGAAGCATCTATGTTGTGTGTGTGAAAATTGTACCTGATCTATAGACACAACACTTCAGTAAAACATTAGAGGTTAGCAATAATCAAAATCGTGCAATAAATTGAAATCTACTCTAACCAAGTGATTTACTGCCTTCTAGTAGGTGCGAGATTGATGTTCTCATATTGTTATCGAGATCAGTGACCTAGATGACACCTAAATGAAGGATTTGAATGCAATTGATCTAGATATGAATTGAATGCATTTAAGCTATTTTTTTGGATTTTCTATGCAATAAGAATGATAAAAACTTGATATGAAATCTAATTTATACGAAAATTGATCTAACAATGATATGAATCTATGCTAAATGATATGCAATTCTCAAAACTAGAAAGATCTCATAATAGCTTGGATTCGCAAAGATGATTCTTCAGACTCCAATTCGACAACGTGAGAATGCAAATTCATGGATGAATTATGAAGAGTTGAGCCTTGGTTTTATAGAAATCCAGGGCTTTGGAGGTGCATGGAAGAAAGCCATAAATCACTCAAATTAACTCAGCTTGATTTTTGAGTTATCTAATAATAAAGATAATTTAATTCACAAAAACATGCAAAAGCTAAGTTTTAACTCAAAATAGAGTTTAGCTTTAACTGATAATTGATAGTTGTCTGCTTTTATGATTGTTTATGTTTTATTTATGAATTAATTTAGTAATAAAGTGATTTATTTCCAACTTAATTGCTTTTTGAAAATAAAACAATTGATTTATGGGTTAATCAATTATTTTTCAAACTTTTATTAAAAACTATATTATTAAATAATGATAACTTGATTTAATTAATTAAATAAAAATTTAATCAATTAGTCATAGGATATTGGATTTATTGTCAAAATTAAATAATACAATTAATAATAGATACAATTAAATTTAATTACATAATTAAGTGGCAAGATATTAAATCTAATTAATTAAATATGAAAATATTCAATTAATCAAACTTAGGACAAATGTGGTTTATCACCAAATAATCATTAAATTAAAGATAATTAAGATAATTAGGAATATTGCTAGGAATATTCCCCGATGCAGAATTTATGATAATCAATTAGGATTCGATGATGTTTAGATGTGCCTTAGATTAGGAATTCGATGTCAATTTTTTTTTATTTGTAGATGTGGGAGGTTAACGAACTTATAGCCCATTTTTGGGGTATTACATTTTGCCCCTCTTTGAATTACTGTGCGAAGCGCAGTGGTTCAAAGATAGTCCATGTATAATAAAGATATGAAACTGATTCAAAATTGATAATTGATATGAGACAGAAGCTGATTGAAAGATTTGATATGAAGATAATAGGTCCTGAATGACCAAGGATAATGTTCACTATAGCAGCGATGAACTGATGATTGCAAAAGAGTGTCGAAACACCTGATAGATCACGTGGGGTTGATATCATAGACCTTGGTGAGACAAACTTTGTCTTAGCGTGTCAGATTAATCTGCTTGCTTTGTTTGGGTTAAAAGTGAAGAGGTATCAAAACCTTGGATCTAGAGCCAAGTTCCCTTGTGGTATACTATTGTGAGTCACCTTTAGAGAGGGTCAACCGTAGCAGACAATCCCTTCATAGGGAAAACTGCATTGACGGAACCTCAAGTGGTAATAGCCATTTTTACCGTGGTAGTGATAGCTGCTATATAAATGTCCTTGTGAAAGAAATCTCCACCGGTATGGTTCATTGTTGGGTTGTCAAATCTCCCTAGCAGCTCCTGAAGATTAAGTTCTTAGACTATGTCAAAACCCTGGTGCACCAGGATTGGAGTTCACCCCTTTGGATCATAAAAGTTGCAGAGTCAAACCATTACTAAAAACCCTAGCGAGGCCAAATTTTCATTTTATAGGGTATATGTGCGTTATTGCAAAACATTTTTGGAACATACACAATTGGCGCTTTTGAGGATTAGAGCAAATAAGTCACTTGGTTGTTCATGCACAAGGTTGCTTTTGCCCTTGTTCATTGTTTTCAGACATGCTTGAAATCACGTGCTTGCTATTTTGCGTGCTTGTTTATGTATCTGGTTATTGAAAACAAACAAATCTGTTACAATCCTCAAATTTGGACATTGAAATTTGCAAACAATCTGAATCTTCAAACTCAAAATTTTACAAAAAATGACATAAAATCCTTTCTGGAGTCAAAAATCATTTCAGGAAGTCAAAAGTCATATGAGTTTTTCCAAGTGTCATTTCATTAAAACCCATCTATCGTATGATTGAGTACCCAGTGTCATACAAGTTTCCATGCCAACAAATTCTCAAAGTCAAAATCTTGCAACTGTCGTATGAGTTTTTCCAAGTGTTGTTTCATTACAACCCAGTGTCGTACGAGTTTCCATGCCAGCAAATTCTCAAAGTCAAAATCTTGCAACTGTCGTATGAGATTTTCAACTATCATTTCATTGCTACCCAACTATCATATGAGTTTTGCAACTATCGTTTCATAGCATACCCACTATCGTACGAGTCTGTAGAGTGTCGTTTGGGAAATTTTTGAAAGTTGTCAAAAAATTATCAAAATTGCCAGATATTTAGCTTTTTCAGCCTAATTTCAGAATCTATCGAATGATTCACTGTGTTAGGAACAAAGCAGTAGCTATTAAGAGTCCAATCATTTTCCTAAAGTGGCCTTTTGAATCTGATTTAGCCTTTTGTTTAATCGATTTGAGTCCTTATCATCCTGTGTCAAAACCTTGTCATAACTATCAATCTTCAATCAATCATCAAAATGACTAAGTGTTGTGATATCTTGTCCGCTATCTTTTGGGAACCTACCCATACATCCAGGGCATAGTATCCTTCATCCACATCTAATCAAATCTTCAAATCAATCAAACCTTGACAAGGTTGTGTCATCTGATCATCTTGATTCAATTCATTCTTCGGTTATGTGGATCTTATTCTTTTGTTTCACTTGAGGTGAATGGTGGAGACTAGAGCTTCCTCTCACAAGAAATCTATCACCACTCTCCAAACTCCAACTCTTGAGCAACTCATCAATTCTGGTCTTTACGAGGATGACGGTCTTGGCAACTATCGATTGAAATCTGGTTACATACCTTCTCCATGAACTCACGGAGGTACTCAACATACCACTCATCAATCTAATCTAGGGAGTCCACAAACTCCTACCATGTCTCAAGCAGGGACAAATTTTGGCTCTCAAAGAGCTTAATCTCAACATGGTGCAGATCAGGAACCCACACTTGAACAAATTGCTCAAAATCAAAATGATGATAACTTCAAACAAATGATGAAGCATTTCTTGAAAGAAGATAGAGAAGGATACTTTTTACAAGTAGCTCATCAAGGAGCTAAACTTCCTCCCAACTTTAATGTTGAAGACATCATTACACATGAGGAAGAGAATCCACTCACAGCTATGATGAAACAGATGCATGCTATACAAGTTGAACTTAACAATCTCAAGAAAGAGAAGGAACCTAAAGAGTTCTCCATGGAGGATCTATGTCCTTTTCCATTTGACAAAGACTTGTATATGCCACCATTTCCAAAAAGAGTGGAGATGCCAAAGTATGACAAGTATGATGGACACTCTGATCCTCAAGATCATGTCAGAGAATTTTGTATGCAATCAATGGAGTTCATGCATGAACTGACCTATCTATTGCATCTCTTCCCTCGATCTCTAGGGGGAGCAGCCATCCACTGGTTCTCTAGACTGCCTTCTACTATCAAAACTTTTGAGGAGTTGATCAAATTGTTCTACCAGCAATACTCCTACAATATTCAACACCCGGTCACCATGATCGACATCTATAATCTAAAGCAATATCCAAGGGAACCATTCCTAACATTTCCCAAGAGATGGAGGAAGTTCTCTCTATATGCCAGACCTATTCTAGAAATAGAAAAACTAGAAATCTTCATCAATAACCTTGTTACAGAAATCAATTATCCTCTACAAATGCAAGATCATACATCTTTTGACAAGATGGTTGATAATGCTATCAAAATCAAAAAAGTGCTTGTAAAAAAAGGAGAAATCACACTTCAAAAAGACAAGTATGAATTTGGATCTAGTTCTAAAGACAAGAACAAAAATTGGAACAAGAACAAAGGCATCATCACAAATGGCATTTTTGACACTGTCTATGCCCCATCAAAGGCACTAGCCTACAATCTCACTCTTGGTACTCGAGCCATTAAAGCTTCAGAGCAAAAGTCTTCTCAACCATCTCAAACGAAGCTAGAATACAAAAAATGGGATAAACATAAAAAATTTACTCCTCTAGGAGAGTCTTTAGAATCAGCTATGAAAACTCTATTGGCTGATAACATCATCTCTTTACAACCAATCCAACCAAATGATCAGGACCCCAAACTGAAATGGTGGAGAGAAAATGAATTTTGTGCTTTCCATCAGAGTAAAGGTCACAAAAATAGTAGTTGCTACCACTTGAAGCATACCATTCAAGATCTGATCGATAGTGGAGACATCAAAATTGATAATCCCTAGAGCTATAATGATCATACATCATTCATAGAACCATTTCCAAAACATGGTCAAGAAGTTTCAACTTCTCAGCCTAATATGGGGGCAAAAGTCAACTATGCCTACCTTGGAAATAATGCTGTCATCAATATGGTTGAACCATGTCTCTTTGAAAGTTGCAATGTCATCACAATTGTATGAAGAGACAGAGATCATTCCTCAGCTAACGCAGTTACTCGATCACAAGCTAAAACACATCTGAAAGGACAAATCCCAGATTCATCAAATGTCCCTAAGGTGCCCTTCAATCTTTCATCTGCTTCTAAATAGAAGGCTTCTTCCAAATCTTCCAATCCAAAGGATACAAGGCCTACATCTTATAGCATTGTTCAATAACTCCAGCACACTAATGCAAAAATCTCCATGTTTGAGTTGCTTCGAATAGCTCCAGCTCATAGAGCCATTCTCGATAAAGCTTTTCTCGGTTCCAATGTTCCTGATGACCTTGATTTAGATAGGTTCTAGACTATGGTTGGACATCTTACATCTCCACAATATATCTCCTTTTCAGAGGAAGATGGAAACTCCTTGAGTCACCCACATAATCAGCCTTTGCATATAGAAGTCTTGATCCAAAACCATAGAGTCAAATGTGTGTTGATAGATGGGGGCGCTGGCCTAAACATTTTTTCTTACAGCTTGATCACACAATTGGGATTTTCAAAATTGGCTATTGATCCTAGAAAGAAAATAACTATCAAGGCCTATGATGAACAAGAAAGATCTTCTAAAGGCACCATTGTCTTACCTATTAGAGTGGGTCTAGTTATCAAAGATACCATCTGTCAAGTGCTTGATCTACCTTTGGCCTACAACATCCTTCTAGGGAGACCATGGATACACAAAATGCAAGCTATTCCTTCTACATACCATCAATGTTTGAAGTTTCCTTATGAAGGAGTGGAAGTTACTATCCCCACAGATCTGAATACAACTTGCAACACCTTGAAGGAAAGTGTAGATAAGCTTGTACCTAATAACAGAGAATCTCCCATTGAACCAACTAAAGAAGCATCCACATCTAAAATGGAAGATCTCGCAAAAGAGGTTAATATCAAAGAAAATGGTATGGGAGAATATACTATCAAGCTAGTCTTATCTTTGACATCTCTCCCTATCTCGCCTAAGTCTTATGGGAAATCTTTGAAACAATCCAAACCAGACTCTAAAGAGCCTCTTGAAGCATATAAAAAGAATTTTGTAGCAGAACAAGTATCCAAGTAAGAATTTGAAGAGGATGAGGCTGTGCTATCATGGCTATACAAAGATGAACCTAAATCTCAAGTTGTTCAAATTGGTGACTCTGCAGTCTCCAAACTCCCTTCCAAGTCATATGGTCTAGGAGATAAGTTAATAGCTAAGATGGGATATTCAGGTAAAGGACCTCTAGGAATTAGAGGAAAAGGTCTTGAGGTACCTCTCCCACATACTGGTAGAGAAAATATAAACAAATTTTAGCTTAGGCTTTAAGAAGAAACCCTATCACCTCAAAGGTAATTACTCTCATGTCATAGAGTAGATCGCCCCAGGGGAACCTCTTCTTAAGAAAGAAGAAACAGAACCATCCGATAGTGATTCAAATAGTTCAGAACTCATCCCCTATGAAAAATTGCCTAAGGAGATCAAAGACCTTCTTGATGATAAAGATGATCCTATCAAAAGAATTAATGTAGTAGAAACACAAGAACCTACTATCAATCAAGAGATAGTTGCAACACAAGAACCAGCTAATCTCAAAAAAAATCAAGAAGAGGGAAGTGGTAGTGATTCTGAGACAAATTCTCATGAGTATGAATACAAATTAGAATCTGAGGGTAACCCTTCTTGGGGTATTCACCCTGACTTTACTCATGTTCTAAGATTTCCTAGAGATCCTGAATCAGAAGATGAATCTAATGACGATGAATGGGGAGCCATTCTAGAACCAGATGAAGATGAGCTTATTATAGACAAACATGTTGATGTTATTCACCAATATGTACCTAATCCCAATGTGAGTCTAGAGCGAAATGATGAACCTATCAAGTTTGATCCACCTATGGCTGAATTGGACTCCCACGATGACATTGAGCCTATTCATGAATTGTATGTCTTAAGTTGTAGTATCACCTTTGAACTCGAGCATCAGGTTAGGACCAATGATGATAGATCCATATCCGTAAACACTATCTCCTAATCTTTCCCTACTTTGACTATCAAATATCCAGAACTTATTGATCAAACCTCCATGAATCTGAGCCCTGGTATTTATACCTTCCTGAATGACTATGCCCTTGCTTGCTACCTCAATGCAGTTGAGCCTCTGAGTACTTCCATCAGTGAACTGAGCATCAGTATGACCGAGTCAGACATCAAATATCTTAGTCAAAAAAATAAGAATAAAAAGAAAAAGAAAAAGAGTTATGAGGGTGAAAACCACTTTGTGGCAGTCTCAGAACCTACAAAAGTAAAAATAAAAGATGTATCCAAAGGTGAAAACCTCTCTGAGGTGCGTAAGGATGAGATATTTGATGTCCTTCTGAGTCATTTATAGGACAGATCTCCAGTTCTAATTGAGCCCACTCAATCCATCAACTTGGGTACAACAGAGGAACCACAATTGGTACATGTAGCACAATCATTATTAGAAGAAGAGAAGCAAAAATTTACAACATTCCTAACAAAGAAGAAGATCAACTTTGCATGGAAATATTCAGATATGCCAGGATTGGATCCTAATCTTATAATGCATCATTTATCTATTGCTCCAAATGTCAAACCTGTCAAGCAAAAATTAAGAAAGATGCATCCTCATGTTGCACTCTTGGTAAAAGCTGAATTAGAGAAGCTCCTAAATGCTAGATTCATCCAAGTTATTGACTATGCAGAGTGGATCTCTAATATTGTACCTATTTCTAAACTAGATGGCTCAATCAAAGTGTGCACAGACTTTAGAGATGTGAATAGAGCATGGCCTAAGGATGACTTTCCACTACCTAACATTGATATGATAGTGGACATGACTGTGGGTTTCAAGATGTATTCCTTAATGGATGGTTTCTCTAGATATAACCAAATAAAAATTGCTCCAGAGGACCAAGAGAAAACTGCTTTCACATGTGCATGGGGCACCTTCTGTTGGAATGCCATGCCATTTGGGCTTAAAAATGCTGGAGCTACATATCAAAGAGAAATGACATCTATTTTCCATGACATGATGCATCAAACTATGGAAGATTATGTTGATGATACTTTAGCAAAATCTATGATCAGAACTGAACATCTAAAGGACTTGAGCATGATCCTAGACAGAATGGAAAAGTTTAGTCTCCGACTAAATCCTAAGAAGTGTGCTTTTGGTGTCACTTCTAGAAAGCTCTTAGGATACATAGTTTCAAAGAAAGGCATTGAAGTTGATCCAGCTAAAGTCAAGGCTATAATAGAGATGCAACCTCCCATGAATATCAGTCAAATGAGGACATTGTAAGGAAGAGTTCAATCTATCAGAAGATTCATATCACAGCTAGCGGACATATCACAGCCTTTTACAAAAACATTACATAAAGGTGTGACCTTTGCATGGAATGAAGAATGTGAGAACAAATTTAACCATATCAAGAAGTATCTATCAAATCTGCCTATCTTGATGCCTCCTATTCATGGGAAGCCATTGATCTTATATGTCTCTGCAATAGCCACATCACTAGGGGCATTGCTAGCGCAACATGATGAAGAGAAAAAGGAAAGATCCATTTATTATATAAGCAGAACATTGGTGGCGTATGAAAAGAAATATTCTATGATTGAGAAAGCTTGTCTCACTATGATCTTTGCATCATATAAATTGAGACACTATATGTTAGCTCATACCATGCATCTAGTAGCAAAAATTGATCCACTAAAACATCTACTCAGCAAGGCTGCCCTCACAGGTAGACTGGCTAAATGGGTCATGCTTCTAAGTGAATTTGACATTGAATATGTTGAAAGAAAAGCTATAAAAGGTCAAGTTATTTCTGATCAACTAGTAGATGCACCCATGTTTGATGACACACCAATGCAAATTGAATTTCTAGACTCCTCTATTATGCACCTATCTTCTAGAGAATGACAATTTTTCTTTGATGGCTCCTATACACAGAATGGATCTGGAGTAGGCATATTGTTCATAACTCCTCAAGGATACTCCATCCCAAAAGAATTCAGACTAAAGTTTCCCTAGACAAACATTATTGTGGAATATGAAGCCCTCTTGAATGGTATGAAACTAGCAATTGAATGGAGAGTAACAGAGCTACACATTCATGGAGACTCTCAACTTGTTATTCATCAAGTCAATGATGTGTACCAAACTAAAGATGAAAAGCTCATTCCTTACAAGAGCATGGTAGATGATCTTAAGAAATATTTCATATCTATCACATTTGAGCAAATTCCTAGAATGGAGAACAAGGCTGCCGATGCAATGGTAACACTATCTACTTTATTACAGCAGCCTGAACATGAGCTACGCTACGAGTTCCTGGTGAAAGAACTATCTTATTCTGCATATGACTCCCCCAAAACCTGCATGATCTACACTATTGTAGGTCATGATTCATCCCGATATAAAAACCTATTTTTCTATCTCCAAGACCAAATCATTCCTGATACCTTCAACCGCCATGAAAAGAGATAAATTATCTGTAATGCCTCTCGATATGTCATCATTGGTAATAATCTATACAAACGAGGTCTAGATGGTACGCTACTTAGATGTTTAGAATGGGAAGAGTCTCAATGTGCATTAGAGGAAGTCCATGATGGTATTTGTGGGTGACACTCGAATGGTTTAACACTAGCTTGAAAACTTATTAGGGCTGGGTACTATTGGCTTGAAATGGAGAAAGAGGCTATCAAATTTGCTAAGAATTGTCAAAAGTGTCAAGTACATGGTGTGTGTGCTAAAATGTTGTCACACTTATATGAATCCTTACATGCAAGAAAACTCAAGAATGAGCCCTCATAAATCGATCCATAGCTCTCTATGCATGGAGTTGCAAGATTTATAAAATTGCTCTCAGCTAGAGCTATAAACTCATGACCTTGCTAGTCAACCACACAATGAGAGATTCCAAATGAATACAATGCTATGAAAATCTATATGAGAATGAAAATTAATCTTATGAGAATGAAGATGCAATTAAGCTTTGAAAATGGAAATGAAAGAGTTACAAACCCTCTAATTAAACTATGTGAGATTAATCTAAAACATAAAAGGGAATGATACCATGATGATGCAACTATGATGCAAGCTAGGATGTGATGTAGATGCAAGATGAATGCCAATGATGCTCCAAATCTTCAAAACTTGATGCAAGAATATCTCCAAAAGCTTCAATGACTTAGAAAACCTGTAGCATAATAATTCAAGTATGTATTGTGTGTGCAAATGAGGAAGAGAGCTCTTCTTTTATAGGAAGTGAGAAATAATGGACCATGGAGATTAAGAGGCAAAAGACTTAATCAACAATGGAGAAAAAAAAAGAAGCTTGATCCTTGTGCACAAATATCCTCCAATAAGAAAATTAGAAGCATTTACTTTATGTTGAACATTTAATTTATGTCCATGTGAGACAAAAAGTACTTTTCTTTTATTTTTCTTTATAAATAAGAATTAAATGCTTTATTTGTGCAACAAGGATAAGAAGAAAAGTGGAGATTTTTTATTTAAATAAAAGGGGAGGAAATTCCTTTTAATTAAATAAAGGCTTAGGATAAAGTGATTTTATTATTTAATTAAAAGAGATTTTTAATTAATTAAAAGAGAGCATATTCTCTTAATTAAATAAGATTTTTATTTTTATTTCTTTTAAATTAAATAAAGGTCAAACCTTAGGAAATATTGAATTGATTATGATTTGATCAAGGAAATTGATATATCTGAAAAATATTGATTTTTGAAAATATTGATTCAGGGATTTGATAAATTGCAGAAATGGGGCCCAAAGTCTAGGCGACCATTTTAGGGTGCATACATTTGCCCCTCTTTGACTAATGTGTGATTGATCTAGGAACACATGCAGTCAAAGAAGAATTGAAATGTGAGATCGATTTGGGATCACAAAACAACCTAGATGTGTGTTCATTTTGGGAACACATGGGACAAAGATAAGCAAAAGACAAGACCAACACCGGCGCTGCTAGGTGCAAATCAAGCCTTAGACAAAACTATCACCATCGCTGCTAGGCAATAATCAAGTCTAAAAAATAGCAGATAAAAATTGAAACACAAAATCACCACTGTCGCTGCTAGGTGATAATCAAGTCTAAAAATAAGAATCTCAAGTTGAGCTAAATGATAAAGCTGAATCAAAGATTAAAGCTGATAGGTACTGCCCCCTCGGAATTGAAATCAAAATCAGGTAGAGGAGAACAACAAATTGATAAACCTGATCAAGTCACAATAAGTCATAATCGAAGGATGGAGCATGATAAGATAACTATCAAATAGTGAAGATATGCCCCAGGTTGATGAGGTTTGACTGAGAAAGATATAGGATAAAGATTAAGTCAAACCTCAGAGAGAGGAAGTGAAAGGGGTGAATGAAAGACTAGAAGTTTGAAAGACACGGAAAGGAAGAAATTTCATCAAAGATCGAAGAATTATGCCTCAAAAGGTCAGTCAACTACATAGAAGAATGAGAAAACTTGGAAATGCAACTCAGATTTTGATTTTGAGTCTGAAAATGGATAGAAAATTATGTGACATGAAAGACCAGAAATGAAAGATATGATCAAGAAGAATCAGAAAATGAGCACAGTTGACCAACTAGTTCGTAAATGATAAAAATGAAAGCTCTCTCCATATGCAAGATGCAAAAACTAAACTAGGATGAACCTAAGAATGCAAGCTACTATGAAAGTGGTTGACTTGCAAGGTCACAATGCTTATAGACATCTAATTATCATCATCGAGCATTATTGGTAGCTTCGTAAGATCATACAATGCACACTAGCATAACTATGTGGATATGAATATGATCTTTATCAGATAGAAATATGGAAATCTCACTTAGGCATCAAAGACATGTAGGTCAAGATGACTAATGCAGTGAGATTACCTAAATTTTGATATGGCGATATTATGCTTGTATCAAGACACATGAAAGTTAGGATAACTAGAAGCATGCACTCACAAAATAGTCAAGGATAATACCTTGTCAATCCCTAGTGTCAAGTAGGACCAGTATAAATGCTCATGATAGTTAGGATCAACGAAATATACCCACAAGCAGATAAAGAAATAAAACATGTTCTCATACCCTCAGTCTTCTAGCTATGCATCATTGAAAACTTCTCAGGGAGAGACCACTCATCAAATAAATCCTCATAGACAACACACAAAGAAAAATAAAGTCAACATATCTCAAGCGAGTTGATTGTTTAAGTGTGTGTGTGTGTTGGTCATAGAGTCAGGCTTTGGTTATCACATCTGCAAATGAGAAATATTGCATCATAATTAGACTATTGGGTAAGACATCTGATAAGTGTTAAGAAACACTCGATGCAGGGGTAGTGTTGAAAAACATAGTTTGGGGTGGTGTTGAAAAACACCTATTGTGAAATTCCCCAAGAGACAAACGCACCTAAAGGACCAATGCTAACAGGTATGCCCCTTAGACAAAGACAAAGACCAATTTCAGACCAAGGCAAAAAGGTTAAGGCATGATGGAGAAAGGCTAAGTGTCGAGAGCGCATGCTAACAAATAGGGGTGCAAAGGCCTTAAGTAGCGCCTATTTCTAGGTTTTCACCACTTGGATTTATTGCAATTTTTCTTTTTTTTTTCTTTTTTTTGTATTTTTGCTACCAAGGTGCCTGTTTCCAGGTTTTCACCAAGGCACTTTTTCTTTTTTTTTTGAACTTTTTGCATTTTTTTATTTTTTTGTATTTTTTCAGGACTCTATATGCTTTTTAGGATTTTTTTAGCATCATATATCAATTTTTTTGATATTTTTTCAGGATCAATAAGATATATACAAAGGATGCCCCCAGACATAATAGACATCAAACTTCCAAGCAAGATCACATTGTGTAGTCCCAATGTCTAGCAAGGTGGAAAACAAGATGGATAAGCAAGCTGGTGGAGGAAAGGAGAATGAAAGCGAACGGAGGGAAGAAATCTTCAAGGTAAACTCCTCAAGAGTACCCAAGCTAGGGAAAAAAAAAATTGTCATGCAAAGCACATTTGGATAAGCGATGAAAGGATAGCATAGGATAAGCCTCAAAAGTGCACTGCAAAAGAAGGAAGGGATGCAGTCCAAAGGAGTAGACATGTCAAGAGGCTTCATAGCATCATGTTTTATTCTTTTTTTATTAGATCAAGACCAAAGAGGAAAAGGATAACGAAAGGCTAGAATGAATGGAGGAAAATGAAAATGAAGGCTAAACATGAAAGGAATGAAAGCAAGATCATCATAAGATAGCTCACAAGATAGCCAAATATTCATGTATAGGTCAACATTGTCAAGATCAAAGAGAGAAGATGAAATGGATGAAAAATGTAGAAGAACTACGCATGATGCCTGATTGCTAGGTTTTCATCATGGTACTTATCCAAGGCGCCACAAGGGAGTGGTTTTCACCATAGGATGAATTTATTTCTCTTTACTTTTGCTACCAAGGTGCCTGTTTCCAGGTTTTCACCATGGCACATTTTCAATTTTTTTATTTTTTTCTTTCTTTTTGAATTTTTCTATTTTTTTGAATTTTATAATTTTTATTTGGAAGAAGGCAAGCTTTTTAGATAATGCTCCTTGAAAGGATAAACCATGATATGCCAAGGATTCAAAATGATATGCTCAAAAATGCTGATAGGGAAAGGAATATGGAAGAGAAAAAAGGAAGATAAGGCTTTATGTAAAGAGAGTGAGGTTGGAAGATAGGAGGAATAGGATAATGATGAAAAATGATAGAAGGTAGAAGGATAATGAAGGAAAGGAAGGCAAGATCCATGTCAACACACACCTTGAAGGGTGGGGAGAAGATGGAGGGAATGTGAATGAAGGAATACGAGAAGGAATATGGTGAATATTTAATAGAGGTTGCAGTTCAAGCACATGGAATTGAAGAATATTTTTGGAAGAAAATGAAGTGGAAGCCTTTGGAAGCTTGAATGTCAACTTTACTTTTTGTTCAACATGAGACTCTTTCAAGAGAGACTTTGGAATCCATATAACCTTAGGCTTTTTATTTCCTTTTGATGATTTAGAGATAATATCTTCAATGATAGATTTTGGAACCCATACTTGTCTTGTAGTTTTCTTCTTAGATATCTCTTTTGACTGTATGCCTCCATGTCGATTAGAGGAGACATGGTGATCTTCTTTTTTTGATGGATTCTTGTATTCCTTCTTTTTCTTGTATTGAACATTCAAGTTACTTCCAAGAGACTTGGGACTTGTGGAAGAAGAAGGAAAATACGAGTGGTTTAGATGGGTGGGTGGATGAAAAGGATTCAAGGGTATGCATCTATGTTGATCTTGAGGAAAGATAGGAGATGGAGGGACGTAAGGACCCAAAATGGATGACAAATTAAGAGAATTAGGAGGGGAAAGTGAAGGGACATAAGAACCCAAGATGGAAGGAAGACATGAAGCCCTTAGTATTGGTGGAGGAGGTCCAAGGATGGACGTGGAAGATGCAAAAGGATAATCATTAAGTTCATCAGCATCTATATGACAACCAAGGATATCAGCATCTCTAGAGTGAGCATTAGAGTTTTCAACAGGATCATGCACATCTTGAATAGGAGCACCTTCTTTGATAGGATCATTCAAAGCTTGCAAAGATTTAGGAAGAGTAGAAAGTGAAAGTGAACATGGAGTGGTAGAACAAGAAGATGGAAGACTTTGATCTTGACAAGGATCTTTGGATACCATAAGTGTATCAACTTTCTTTTTGTATGCACCCTAAAATGGTCGCCTAGACTTTGGGCCCCATTTCTGCAATTTATCAAATCCCTGAATCAATATTTTCAAAAATCAATATTTTTCAAATATATCAATTTCCTTGATCAAATCATAATCAATTCAATATTTCCTAAGGTTTGACCCTTATTTAATTTAAAAGAAATAAAAATAAAAATCTTATTTAATTAAGAGAATATGCTATCTTTTAATTAATTAAAAATCTCTTTTAATTAAATAATAAAATCACTTTATCCTAAGCCTTTATTTAATTAAAAAGAATTTTCTCCCCTTTTATTTAAATAAAAAATCTCCACTTTTCTTCTTATCCTTGTTGCACAAATAAAGCATTTAATTCTTATTTATAAAGAAAAATAAAAAAATAAATAAAAGAAAAGTACTTTTTGTCTCACATGGACATAAATTAAATGCTCAACGTAAAGTAAATGCTTCTAATTTTCTTATTGGAGGATATTTGTGCACAAGGATCAAGCTTCTTTTTTTTTTTTGCATCGTTGATTAAGTCTTTTGCCTCTTAATATCCATGGTCCATTATTTTTCACTTCCTATAAAAGAAGAGCTCTTTTCCTCATTTGCACACACAATACATACTTGAATTATTATACTACAGGTTTTCTAAGTCATTGAAGCTTTTGGAGATATTCTTGCATCAAGTTTTGAAGATTTGGAGCATCATTGGAATTCATCTTGCATCTACATCACATCCTATCTTGCATCATAGTTGCATCATCATGGTATCATTCCCTTTCATGTTTTAGATTAATCTCACATAGTTTAATTAGAGGGTTTGTAACTCTTTCATTTCCATTTTCAAAGCTTAATTGCATCTTCATTCTCATAAGATTAATTTTCATTCTCATATAGATTTTCATAGCATTGCATTCATTTGGAATCTCTCATTGTGTGGTTGAATAGCAAGGTCATGAGTTTATAGCTCTAGCTGAGAGCAATTTTACAAATCTTGCAACTCCATGCATAGAGAGCTATGGATCAATTTGTGAGGGCTCATTCTTGATTTTTCTTGCATGTAAGGATTCATAGAAGTGTGACAACATTTTAGCACACACATGACAACCTAATTCATGCTCCAGGGAGGGATCTAATCCCCTTTACAACACAATGGCCTTTCCATCAATGGGCATTTGATCTTATCAGGATGATTCATCCTCATTCTTCTAATGGACATACCCATATAATCACAGCCACAGATTATTTTAAAAAATGGGTAGAGGCGGTCCCTTTGACACAAGCAATAGGAAAATAAATATCTATGTTCATATTAAACTATATCATATGCAGAAATGGGATACCTCATTCCATAATCACAAATAATGGTGGGAAATTCAGGAATAAAGACCTAGATGATCTATGTGCCAAATTCAAGATCACACAACATTGGTCTTCTATCTACTATCCACAAGGGAATGGCCAAGCAGAGGCTTCTAAAAAAAATCTATTAAAGATCTTGCACAGAATAGTAAACAAAACTAGTAGAGACTGGCATCTCATGATCAATCCAGCTCTCTGGGCCTATATAACAAGTATCAGAATGCCTACAAGAAGACAAGAAGATAAGAAGACCACAAGGACTACCAGAGGCATGATCAAATTTGGTAGAGACTCTAAGCTACAAGCTAGGTGAGTGTCATCACATAGACCTCACCCCTTGGGTTGTCCTGGTACTAGCCACTCTTGGCCTCGGCCCCCAAGTAGGCACATGCAGAACCGAATGCCTCTCATATAGACAAGGTCATTCAGTCGTACCTACGCATAGGTACCTTCTCCCACTCCCATCCTTAGTCTTTACTAGCACTAAAAGCATGGGTGAGGCACAATTAATCTTGATTAGTGTGTAATTTCCCATTCCAATAATCTCCCATTCCCAATTCATTTATTTAGGTTATCACTTGATTAAATAACTCATAGTAGGTTATCCTGGTACTAGCCACTTAGGGCCTCGACCCCTCACTATGAGCCACTCACCTAGTGTACTTAGGTTCTCTAACATACATATTAAAATCATAAGAACATAATAGATTCATCGTCAAGAATTTATATCAATTCCATAACAACATTTGATTGAGTTTAGGAAAACATATGTTGTCCCTAGTCCACTTGACAACCCTAAACCCAATATGGCATTCAGAATGTTCCAAACATATAAGAAGACATCCAAGTGATATTATAAACATATTAAAAGTATACATAGATCAAATTAACCAAAAAAAAATTCTAATAGCCTCTGGTAACCATACGAAACCTTAAAACTTAATGATGTTCTTAAATTGAATTATTTCAAGCAAGGATTAAATGCAAAGAATAGTCATCATAGAACAGTCATCCATATCTTCCAAAAAACATATAATAAAAGAAATCCCTTTGGTGGAGATTTAGATAGCATAATTATGGACTCTCAATTTTATTTTTAGGAAGATCCAATGGTGGGAAATAAATTTATGACTTCTGGTTTAAAATAGAAAATTCTGGTTAGGGTTCAGACCTGCCTTCACTAAATCGGTTGTAATTTTCACCAAACTAATTGGAAATGAAATATAAGACTTAGGATAATCTCTGATATAAAATTCAGACTTTTATATGATCATATCAGCCTGTAGCATACGAATACATTTGATAGAAAATTTGGAATCAAGAATGGACAGGCATAGTCTGACAAAATGTCAAAAATAAGGCATTAATTTGACCCTAAAAATAAAATTAGAGAGATACCCATTTTAGATCTGTGAATTTTACTTTTAGAAAATCAATTTAGTAAAACCTTAGATGCAATTTAAATTATTATAATAATAGATCTCCAAAAATGGGTTACTAAAAACCCTAGGAAAACACATGCCAATTCTTACAAACAAAAACTCAAAACTTTAAAATAACCATAGAAATGAAAAGTACAGATATAATAAATAATGATAATATATAAATAGATCCATAATCTATCATAGACATAAAGTAACTAAAATATTCAATCCATACCTCATGTCCTACGAAGGTTGAATCGAAGAAGGAAGGAAACAAAAGAGAAGACAAATCCAAACTTGAGATGCATCCTTCAAACCCTATCCAATTTCAGAAATCTCCATGAAAGAAAAAAATAATTCTACAACAAAGAATCCCTCTCTCAACTATTGAAATTCTCACAAAAATGTCTCTCTTCCAAAAGCAAAGATAACCAAAAATTCTTAAAGACATATGCTTACAAACTCTCCCTCACATCTCCAAGTTTTCTCTCCAAAATCTCCATGAAAAGTAAGGCCATCCTCTCCTCAATGCTTCAGCCCCAAAATCTTCCCTCTTCAAATGAGAAAGTAGTGCATATAAATAGATTTCCAAAGATTGAGAGGAAAAGTAACCAACTCCCAACTAACTCTTAACTAAAGGGTATTATAAAATAACTTAATATCATACAACTATATTACTCAAATATACAATAAAAGATTATTTGTATCCATTCATACACATATGTAATATTATCCTAACATATATGCATATGCCATCATTAATTACATCAATATCTATATATATAACCTATCCTCATTATTAATAATTAACAATTGAGAATAATATACCTCACATTATTTAATATTTAATTATTAATAATATTATACTTTACATTAATCCCAAAATATACACCATCAGCAATATCTACAATAATTAACATATAATCACATATAAATTATATATATATATATATATATATATATATATATATATATATATATATATATATATATATATATATATATATATATATATATATATATATATATATATATATATATATATATATATATATATGTAAAGTATATATATTATTAATATATATATATACATGCCAAATACCAAACACTATAATCTATATGATTATGAAGTAATAGATCACAATATTATTACCTATTTATAATTACTATAGGATATAATCACTGAGGTAGAACAAAATTACATGCCTCAAAATAAATCTAATCATCCAAAGAGGCCATAAAAATCATCTATGAAACATATCGAGAAAATCATAAGATCAAACAAGGTCAACCAAAGTCAACAAGGAAATTCAAGCCAAACTCCTGAAACACAACATAGAAAGATTAACTAAGAATCATACCAAGAAGGAGAAATAAATAAAATAAGTAAACAAAGCATACAACCAAATGAATTCAAGTGGCCACAAGGCACTAACTACAACCATGCCCAACCGGGTGCGTTGGATCTGGGTTTTTGACCCAAAAGTTGACTGACAAAGAAGGAACCCTAATATTCCCAAATTGGAATAATGACAAAGGAAGACTCATGTAGGGGCCTTAGTACTATCTCCATAACAACAACCATCAAGGATTTGAAGGCATGCTTAGACCTGTGAAGCCAGGTGAAGTCGATGCCCGGTACCTGCAAGCCTGCATCACAAAGAAGAAATACATATGCATGGATATACATATAAAAGAAAACATTGCAGATAGATGACCAGGATCGATACATCATGTGGACCTCAGCTATGTGAGTAACTACGACTTCGTCCTGAATCATGAAAACATATCATGTATATATATATACACTCAAAGCATGTAGCATCATCATAACGAAGGTTAGAATCTCAAGCATTGTGTTAGTCTCTTATCAATACTAATAATAAATCAACATAATCAAATCATCAAGTGAGATACAAGATTCATCCAAAGTAACCTTAATAGAAGAAAATATAAATAACCACTTATATATACATCTATCAAGTACATATCATATAACATCCTAACTATGTTCATAAAGGTCTTGAAGGTACTCAATACATACACAGACATAAATACATACAAAAATGATACCTTTAGATAGTATGTTTGGTATTAGAATCATTGAGTACTAGCTTATGAAATTATTATAAACAAACTATAGGAATAGATCAAACAAGTATCATGTACAACTTAAGTTGTAAGAAAACATTGAAAGATCTTAATTATTTCAAAAACAAAAAACTTATATTAGGGTTAGAGGGGTATTACAAAAGGAGAACAGCTTCGAGAACCAATCAACGTTTTCCATCTGAAAAAATTCTATGCCTAAGGCATGCAGTCTATGGTAAAATGTCTTGAAAAAATCTTTAAAATTGGAAAAAGTCCTAAAAAAATAAACATCTTGGTGAAAACCTAGCAATAGGCACCTTGATGATTCACAAAAAAATCAAAAAATATCAAAAAGAAAAAAAAATTGGAAAAATGAAAAATACAAAAAAAATAAAATAAAATAAAAAATTTGAAAAAATGAAAAATACAAAAAAAATGAAAAAAGAAAAAAAAAGTGCCTTGGTGAAAACTTGGAAACAGGCACCTTGGTAGCAAAAATAGAATCTCTGCCAAGATGGTGAAAACCGAGCAAACGGGTGCCACTTGTTTCAAAATGCTCCATCTATCAGCACAATCTTGGTCTTTCCCAGCTTTCAGTTTTGCTTTAGTTTGTACATATCTCTCGGTTTGTTTCTGCATTTCTAATTTTCAATAAGTCAGTTTGTCCACCAATCTGCTCAAGTGTCTATATCCTATCAATGTTCAAACTTGGGGGCAATCAATGTCATATCCTATGGTCTCCCATGTATCTGCGATGTATCACATCCAGTCAGAGTCCTATGAAGCTTCATTTGAGTTAGTCAAGTCTGTCTTGTCTCCAGAAAAGATTTTGCATCTACAACAGCGCAATCAAACATCAAACTGAAAACAATCTATGCTTTTTTTTTACATACTTTTATCTCCTTGTATGCTTACTGATTCACATCAAGATTTTTGCATATTGTGTCCCTTCGAGCCCTTCGATGATGTCCTTTACAAGATTTAGAGAGTGATGACTGGGGGCATAATCTTTTCTTTGTCTTCTGCTTGTATGTGAAAATCTAACAACTTTGGAAATTCTGGATTGAAATGGTGTCCGACTGTAAGAGCCTCTATCTCGAAATGGATGGCCATGCATACCTCGACCATTGATACCCAAAAAATTCAAGGAAGTTTGATCTAACTATTGTCTTTTTTGAGTGAGTTCTTTCTCCTACTGTGAAACATAATCTTACCTAAAGATGTGAATGATAAAGGGTCACTATGGGTAATTCACATTGGATTTAGAATAATCTCTTAGCTGTTTGATATGTTTGTAATGCAAGGCATATTCAAGTCATCACGACGCTCATGTTTTGATGCTTGTACAAATTGCTATATCAAAATGGACATGATACTTAGGTCATCTTGGCGCTTGTGCTTTGGTGCTTATATCTAATCCGACATTCTGAAAACAAAATCAATATTCATATATCCATGGTTGTTGACCAGTGGGTGTTGTATTGATTTTTGCGTATACAAATCGATATTCATATGTCTATGGTTTCACAGCTAGTGGGTATTGTATTGATTTATCTGGTTACCTAAAAGTTCAATGATGATAACAAATCAACACATGATCGGTGACTAGGTCCTAGGTCTTAGGTTGCAATTCATTTTGCATGTCTCTTTGCATTTTTCATGTTTTCATATCTCACAACTATTTGGAAACACTTCACAGCTTAAACAATTCTTCATAACAATTCTTCATATGAGCGCTGAGTCTCACTCGAAGTTCTCTTCATCAAACCGCAAGCAGTAACCCTCCAGGGTTAAACATCCTTTTGACATAAGACCGAGTACTTGTGTTCATCAACCTGCAAAAACATATCATGTGTATCACTGCATTTACATCTTATATCATTATCATTTGTCACCATACATTACATTCATTGTATAAGCATAAATCATACATACATCTTTTCATAATCAATTACATTTGCATAACATCCATACATATGAAAGAAATCATTGCATTGCATCAATCCATACATACATTCTACAGTACTCATAGCATAAGCATAGCATGATATCATCATAAATCCACATCATGACAAGTACACATGAAGTCACAATCAAAATATTGATCTCATATATATCAAAAATCTTGAAATGTGTTAGGGGTGCACTACTGGCACAATGTACAAAAGAATGAGCTCCAGAAAGCTATCAGGATCAGAATGGTATATCAGTGATAAAAAAAAGAATAGAATATATCAAAACATGACCACAGGAATCAACTCTCAGCATGCTCCTTGATATCTGGTGGAGGAGGTGGTGGTCCATCTGGTATGACCTCTACCCTCGGTGCCCTAGCTCCCTCTAAGGCTGCCATGTACTCAGAGTATGTAGGTACTCTCTGCTCAATAGGAACAATAGCATAGTATGCAGACACATAATAGGAGGCCCATAGATCTGATGGGTCACCTCTATCTATAGTTTCTGAACCTCTGAGCGAAGCTCTACATGAAGCTTAGTGCGCTACCTGTCTACCTCCCGAAACCTCTCCTCCCATCTGGCACTCTGTACCTTCAGGTCTCGAACCTGAGCTCTGAGCTGTCTAATCATCTCTGATGAAGTCAAAGGAGCAATAGGCTCTACTATACCTACTGGCATCTCTGTATCCTGTGTTGGCTGCTCTGGCTACTGTCCATTGGTCTTTGATCTATGCACCTTATGACGTCTTACCTCCACACCCAAATCAAAAGTGGTGTCTACCTGTGTGGGATCTGCATCACCACCTACAAACTACTCACCTACCAACACCTCATCTATTGCATCAACACTGGCCAAAGTACCCCTCTCACCCTTGGATCATCTATGTGACCCTATGGATGTACCTATGGGAGAAGTAGAAGGATGAGGGGGCCTCATATGCCCAGATGATCTCTGCAATGGAGTTGTCACTTTTTTTCTGGGCGGTGTAGGATGCACTACCTATGGTCTCAGGCCCTATACCATAGGAACACCTGTAACATCCATCGCCTCCTCCATGGAGGGTATCAACTCCATCAGATCTGAGAATCTATGGATGGGATGATCTACAAGCCACATAATGTATCTGTCTGTCACTCCTGCATCGACAACCTATGGCCAGTAGTCCCAATCACTACCTATAATGGCACTGTACTCCTCTGCACATAAGGAATAGGAGAACCTCAGTGTCCATCCGAGCCCGATCTCATGCACAATGTGAGCATATGTAGTGTACTCTCATGGGGTATCCTGTCTACGTCCATACTGACGCCACACTCTGCTAATCAAAAATCTCTCTAGAATAGTGGGAGAGTGGCCAATAAGTACTCGACTCTGAAAAAGAAAACTATACTACTCCCTCGCAGTGGGCCAGACCTCTATCTACAAATATGGCCTCTAATGAACAAAAGTCATGTCATCTAGACATCACTGGAAGTACTCGGTATGACCCATATGGACCTGTGTGACATAACCAGCATATGTATATATCACTAGCTCCTATGGTTGCCATTGTGTCTAAAAAATTGGTCTCAATACTGGGATATGCTCCCAGGCCCATATCTGTAATACAAGAGCTCCTGAAGCAAAGCTCTTGCAATCCTGATACACGATCTCATGCATCTCTGAAAACATATGTGCCAAGAGGCACTGACCTCAGGCAAGCTCAGTGGGCATAGCCATAAGCAGTGCTACCATCAGAGCCCCTCCCATCAAAAAGCCATTCTGCTGACGGCCAAGCATGATGAGCTCCCCAATCATACCAGCAATAATGCACTCTAACCGGTGCATCTGACCATATCACTATACAAGGGTCTCCCAGGAAATAGACCCCATCAACTATGTATCATCTCCAAACAAACACCTAAAGGCATGAAGACCACCCTGACCAGAACTCACATACTCCAAATGCCGACTGCTATGAAATGGAATGCACAATATCCTATAGATGTCCTCTGGAGTCACGGTCATCTCTCTAGTAGTTAAATGAAACATCTGTGTGTCCGAATGGAATCTCTCAATCAAGGCAGTCAAGAGGCCATGATTTACCCTAATGCCAGGTAAATGAATCAAATACTCAAATCCACAGGCAACAAGATGAACCCTCATCGGGTCTGGAAGCACGATACATAATCTCTGGGTAGCTGGGTATGAATGTCGGATGTGTACATCTGGATATGTCACCTATATCATACAAAAATAGGGCATTCTATCAGAAATTGGGTTCCATAATAGGCTAATAGTATAGAAATTAAATAGTTAGGTACTTCAGAAGGTAGGTCAACCAGTCAGATATTAGCATCAGGCATCAGAAAAGTCAAAATTTGGCCCTAAAAGTCAGTTTTCAACACTCTATTTTTCATACGACAGTCCACACTGGCATCAAATGTCGTACGACACTCCATAGTATACCAAACGACAATCCATGGTCATATGACACTGCGCCCGGGATCATACGAGTTTTGAGGGACCCGATGAAATGTCGTACGACACAAGGGTCCCTCTCATACGACACTTGGGCATACTTGAAATGACAATGTGCATTCAAATGGAATGTCGTACGAGTCTGGTCTAGGACTCGTACAAGTTTTCACACATGCAAAAATTAAAAGAGCAAAATGCGTACAAAAAAATTAAAAAATGCTATGAAACATGAAAAATTTGCATTTTCAGAGGGGCACAAAGGTCCACCTACCGCATGTCCATACTGTCGGGGTCTCTGGTATCTCCGGCTGTGCTCAAATCGATGTGAACTCATAGGAACCTTCAGATCTCGCTGTTCTACCATTTTCTTGCTCAGGGGGCTCCATACAATCTCCAAAGTCAAATGGTTGAAATGAATTGAAAATGACCCTTCAGGCCTTTATATAGCATTTGACCTAATTTTCAAAAGTGCTCCGTTTTTCATGAAAATTGCACCCCTGGCTAATTTTGACATTTTGAATCCATTTTCGGGATCAAAATTCAAATCTGAGATCGTTTAATATATCAAAATCATGATTTAAAATTTTGGGCCCAGGATGGTTAACTACTTGCATAATCAACCTTCAATCATCATGGAAGTCTAGTATTCAACTTAATTGATTATCTTCCATCAAACTATCAAAATTTCAACTTGGTCAACTATGGTCAACTCATGGTTTAACCTAGTCAAACTTGGTCTTTTGGGATCTTCCAATGATGCAGAATGCATTCTCGAATGTGTTTAACCACTTTTCAAATCAATTAACATACTTCTAAACTATCAACGCTGACTTTTCTTGTCAGATTTCAATTTTAATCCCGAAGGGGGCATGGTATTGCACATCATTCAAAGTCTATAAATCAAATTCTATCAATCTTTCCTTAGTAATCAAGACAACAACCACGTCTAGTTATTGATTCATCAAAAAAGACCTCATCGCTTGGGGAAAATCTATCATCACTTGGGGCATATCAGATTCGTTAAGATTCATATCAATCTGGTATTTTCCTAATCTTGTAAACCATATCAATTTTTGCAACCATCGAATCATAGTGTTCTTTCCTTGGTCTTCGGCAACTGAAGGGTTCGGATGTGATACCTACTAGTTCTGCTAAGACAATCGAGTCTAGAACTGGTCACTCACTTCTTAGCAATCCTAAGGTTTGGAATCAGGTGTTTTGACACTCTTTCACAATCATCGGTTCATCGCTGCTATAGTGAACATTATCCTTGGTCATTCAGGACCTATTATCTTCATATCAAATCTTTCAATCAGCTTCTGTCTCATATCAATTATCAATTTTGAATCAATTTCATATCTCTATTATACACAAACTATCTTTGAGAGCCAAAATTTGTCCCTGCTTGAGACATGGTAGGAGTTTGTGGACTCCCTAGATTAGATTGATGATTGGTATGTTGAGTACCTCCGTGAGTTTATGGAGAAGGTATGTAACTAGATTTCAATCGATAGTTGCCAAGACCGTCATCCTTGTAAAGACCAGAATTGATGAGTTGCTCAAGAGTTGGAGTTTGGAGAGTGGTGATAGATTTCTTGTGAGAGGAAGCTCTAGTCTCCACCATTCACCTCAAGTGAAACAAAAGAATAAGATCTAGATAACCGAAGAATGAATTGAATCAAGATGATCAGATGACACAACCTTGTCAAGGTTTGATTGATTTGAAGATTTGATTAGACGTGGATGAAGGATACTGTGCCCTGGATGTATGGGTAGGTTCCCAAAAGATAGCGGACAAGATATCACAACATAGTCGTTTTGATGATTGATTGAAGATTGATAGTTATGACAAGGTTTTGACACAGGATGATAAGGACTCAAATCGATTAAACAGAAGGCTGAATCGGATTCAAAAGGCCACCTTAGGAAAATGATTGGACTATTAATAGCTACTACTCTGTTCCTAACACAGTGATTCGTTCGACAGATTCTAAAATTAGGCTGAAAAAGCTAAATATCTAGCAATTTTGACAATTTTTTGACAACTTTCAAAAATTTCCCAAATGACACTCTGCAGACTCGTACGACAGTGGGTATGCTGTGAAATGACAATTGCAAAACTCGTACGATAGTTGGGTAGCAATGAAACAATAGTTGAAAGTCTCATACGATAGTTGCAAGATTTTGACTTTGAGAATTTGCTGGCATGGAAACTCGTACGACACTGGGTACTCAATCATACGACAGATGGGTTGTAATGAAATGACACTTGGAAAAACTCATACGACAGTTGCAAGATTTTGACTTTGAGAATTTGCTAGCATGGAAACTTGTATGACACTGGGTACTCAATCATACGATAGATGGGTTGTAATGAAATGACACTTGGAAAAACTTGTATGACTTTTGACTTCCTGAAATTATTTTTGACTCCAAAAAGGATTTTACGTCAATTTTTGCAAAATTTTGAGTTTGAAGATTCAAATTGTTTGCAAATTTCAATATCCAGATTTGAGGATTGTAAT
The DNA here is from genome assembly GCA_027943335.1 of Chamaecyparis obtusa. Classification (NCBI taxonomy): domain Eukaryota; kingdom Viridiplantae; phylum Streptophyta; class Pinopsida; order Cupressales; family Cupressaceae; genus Chamaecyparis; species Chamaecyparis obtusa. The sequence goes on from BSBK01005022.1 coordinate 470,648, forward strand.
AGATTTGTTTGTTTTCAGTAACCAGATACATAAACAAGCATGCAAAATAGCAAGCACGTGATTTCAAGCATGTCTGAAAACAATGAACAAGGGCAAAAGAAACCTTGTGCATGAACAACCAAGTGACTTATTCATTCTAATCCTCAGAAGCGCCAATTATGTATGTTCCAAAAATGTTTTGCAATAACGCACATATACCCTATAAAATGAAAATTTGGCCTCGCTAGGGTTTTTAGTAATGGTTTGACTCTGCAACTTTTATGATCCAGAGGGGTGAACTCCAATCCCGGCGCACCAGGGTTTTGACATAGTCTGAGAACTTAATCTTCAAGAGCTGCTAGAGAGATCTGACAACCCAACAATGAACCATACCCATGGATATTTCTTCCACAAGGACATTTATATAGCGGCTATCACTACCACAGTGAAAATGGCTATTACCACTTGAGGTTCTGTCAACGCGGTTTTCCCTATGAAGGGATTGTCTGCTATGGTTAACCCTCTCTAAAGGTGACTCACAATAGTATACCACAAGGGGACTTGGCTCCAGATACAAGGTTTTGATACCTCTTCACTTTTAACCCAAACAAAGCAAGTAGATTAATCCGACATGCTAAGAAAAAGTTTGTCTCACCAAGGTGTATGATATCAACCCCATGTGATCTATCAACCCCTCCGGAGAGAGAATGTGTCAATCAATAAGGGAAGATGCACTAACCAATTTTGATTCACCAAAGCTTGTGGTGTCTACCCCACGTGATCTATCAACCTCTCCTGGGAGAGAATGTATCGATCAATAAGAGAAGATGCACTAACCAAGTTGAATGTGAAACACACTAAGTATCCTCCCTACCTACAAGGATTCTGTCATAGGGCCTAATTACTATGTGAGCACAGATGTATGTTTCCAAAAGCAAATCTACCAAAAGTATCCACAAAGCAGAAAGAGGAACACTTAACGCTTAAAGTGAATATGAGATGAGTCCACAAGGTGGAACACTTAACACCTCACACAAGCTGAAAATGAGTCCCCAACTTAGAAAATAAGTGAGTTCCTAAAAGCACAAAAGGGTTGCCAAGTTGAACACTTAACGCTTATGTCCTATTGACCCCTCCCCTTTATGGTGCTAAGATTGCAACCACGGGGCAGAATGAGGGGCCAGAGGATTAGCGAGTCCAATAACCCAAGATAGAAATCAAGATCAATCACAAGTATCTGAGACTACTTAATGAATCCTTAAGGGGTCACAACCTAGTATCAATTATGCAAGTGTGTAAAACAAAAGCATGAAAAGAATCACCCAAGCTAGACACATAAGAGATTTATTTTAAGCCCCAAATCAAAATATTATCAACACAAGTGGAATACCTGAGATCCTCGCAACGCGCTTAGTAGATGTTTACCTGATTTTAAGCAATTCTTGTGCTTTTTCCAATCAAAACTAGCAGAAATCAATCAGAAATAGTAAATTTCAATTGTTAGGGTTAGCTGTCAGTCAAAATCCAAAAATCAAATCTGACAAACTGCCTTCAAAAATGAAACGACAATTGAAATTTGGTACCAAAACTCATACGACAGTGGGTCTGTTACTAGATGACAGTTGAAACCTGATGCTGAAACTCGTACGACACTGGGTCTATTACCAGACGATAGTCTAGAAACTCATACGACACTGGGTGTCTGATGAAATGATGATCCAGCCTCCAAATGATAGTGGGTGCCTGATGAAATGATACTCGGTCAACTGTCATACGATAGTGGGTTCAAAATCATATGACTTTTGTCAGAAACTCGTACGAAGATTGTACAGACAAAAAAATAAAAATCATATTTTTACATAGAAACCGAGGAGAAAAAGATAGAAATTGATAGAATTGAATTGGAAACCCATTTCAGGGCCCCACGGTGGGCGCCAAAAATGTGTGTGTGAAAATTGTACCTGATCTATAGACACAACACTTCAGTAAAATATTAGAGGTTAGCAATAATCAAAATCGTGCAATAAATTGAAATCTACTCTAACCAAGTGATTTACTGCCTTCTAGTAGGTGCGAGATTGATGTTCTCAGATTGTTATCGAGATCAGTGACCTAGATGACACCTAAATGAAGGATTTGAATGCAATTGATCTAGATATGAATTGAATGCATTTAAGCTATTTTTTTGGATTTTCTATGCAATAAGAATGATAAAAACTTGATATGAAATCTAATCTATATGAAAATTGATCTAACAATGATATGAATCTATGCTAAATGATATGCATTGCTCAAAACTAGAAAGATCTCACAATAGCTTGGATTCGCAAAGATGATTCTTCAAACTCCAATTCGACAGCATGAGAGTGCAAATTCGTGGATGAATTATGAAGAGCTGAGCCTTGGTTTTATAGAAATCCAGGGCTTTGGAGGTGCATGGAAGAAAGCCATAAATCACTCAGATTAACTTAGCTTGATTTTTGAGTTCTCTGATAATAAAGATAATTTAATTCACAAAAACATGCAAAAGCTAAGTTTTAACTCAAAATAGAGTTTAGCTTTAACTGATAATTGATAGTTGTCTACTTTTATGATTGTGCATGTTTTATTTATGAATTAATTTAATAATAAAGTGATTTATTTCCAACTTAACTGCTTTTTGAAAATAAAACAATTGATTTATGGGTTAATCAATTATTTTTCAAACTTTTATTAAAAACTATATTATTAAATAATGACAACTTGCTTTAATTAATTAAATAAAAATTTAATCAATTAGTCATAGGATATTGGATTTATTGTCAAAATTAAATAATACAATTAATAATAGATAGAATTAAATTTAATTACACAATTAAGTGGCAAGATGTTAAATCTAATTAGTTAAATATGAAAATATTCAATTAATCAAACTTAGGATAAATGTGATTTATCGCCAAATAATCATTAAATTAAAAATAATTAAGATAATTAGGAATATTGCTAGGAATATTCCCTGATGCAGAATTTATGATAATCAATTAGGATTCGATGATGTTTAGATGTGCCTTAGATTAGGACTTCGATGTCGATTTCGTTCGATTTGTAGATGTAGGAGGTTAATGGACTTATAGCCCATTTTTGGGGTATTACATGTGTGAGCAGAGATTATGCTAGCAATAGAAGATCTAGAAATGAAGAAGATAGGAAGATTGAAGAAGGTATTGCCTTTCTTGTGAAAATAGAACCAGACGGTAAGAAAAATTTTAAATGTTTGACTTGTCAAGAATTTGGTCATTTTGCATCTAAATGTCCTAAGAGAGTTAAGAAGTATAGGAAGAACTTTAATCCTAGAAGATCTAAAGAATGTTACTAATGCAAATGATGAAGAACTTGAAGCTAGTTTGGAAAAATCTTTGAGTGGAAGTGAGAATGAGAATGATGATATAGGATTTGTATCAATTAAAGAAGAAAATCTTGAAACTAAAATTAAGGAAGAAAAAGCTTTAGTTTCTCAAGTAGAAAAGAAAACTGATTGGATTATAGATAGTGGTTGTTCACATCATATGACTGGAGACATGAGAAAATTCATAAAATTTAACAACTATGATGGAGGAGTTGTTAGAGTTGGAAACAATGCACCTTGTTTGATTAAAGGTATAGGATCTATTACTCTTGATGGAAAGACTAATATTGATTATGTTTACTTTGTGGATAGTTTGAGACATAATCTTTTGAGTGTTGGATAGTTAGTTGATAAGGGATATCAAGTTTGGTTTACTAAGAAAAATTGTGTCATAAAAGACAAGAATGGTAATTTGATTCGTACTGGATCTAGAACTAAACGTAATGTATTTCAGTTGATTCCTACTAAGATGACATGTTTGATTACTAAGATTGATGATAGTTGGTTATGGCATAAAATATTTTGTCATATAAACTTTGATAACATTGTGAAAGTAAGTACTACACTTACAGTAAGATATTTGCCTAAAATTATGAAGCCTACTAACATGATTTGCAAAGAATGTGTGATGGCTAAACAGAAAAGAAGCTCATTTTCCAACAAGAAGTTTACAATAGTAGAAAAGTTGGAGATTGTTCATAAAGACTTGAGCGATCCCACAAGAACTAGAGGATTCTATGGAGAAATGTATTTTATGATTCTTGTTGATGACTTTACAAGAATTACGTGGATTGTATTTCATAGAGAAAAATATGAAGCATTTGATAAGTTTAAGATCATTAAGAATAAAGTTGAGAATGAATATGGAATGAAGATTAAATGTTTGAGATTAGATAGAGGTGGAGAATTCACTTCAAAAGAATTTAACACTTTTTGTGAAGTGAATGGTATTAAGAGACAATTTTCAGCCCCTAGAACACCTGAACAAAATGGTATTGTAGAAAGAAGAAACAAATTAGTGACTGAAGCAATAGGAGCTATGTTATTTGAGAATGACTTAGTGAAGATATTCTAGAGAGAAGCAGTGAACATAAAAATGTATACAATGAACAAAGTACAAATTAGAGTAGACATAGACAAGACACCCTATGAACTATGGTTTGGACATGCACCATCAATTAAGTATTTTAGAATTTTTGGAATCAAATGTTATATTAAGAGAGATGATGACACTGGGAAGTTTGATCCTAGAAGTGATGAAGGTATATTTCTTCGATATTCATTGAAGAGAAAAGCTTATAGATGTTACAATAAGAGAACTAAGACTATTATTGAGAGCGCAAATGTGAAAGTTGATGAAAAATTCAAAATTTAGGAAAGAATGCCTGATTATGAATCAGAGGAAGAAAATCATCCTACACCTAACATTGAGACTACTGAATTATTTTATGAAACTAACAATGATTTATTGAATGAAAACCACAGTGAAATCATTGAAGAACTGACACCTGAAGTAAGATCAAGGATAGTGACACCTAACAAGAATTTATCAAGGAATCACCCTGTTGAGTAGATTATTGGAAGCATAGATAAAGGAGTTCTAACTCAAAATAAGGTACAAGAATAGTTGTGTTTGATTTCTCAAATTGAACCTAAATCTACTAGTGAAGCTTGTGAAGATGAACATTGCATTAAAGCTATGAAAGAAGAACTAGATCAGATTGAAAAGAACAAGACATGGGAATTGGTCCCTAGACCTAAAGATAAGAATGTTATTGGAACAAAATGGGTATTCAGAAACAAGATGAATGAACAAGGAGAAGTTGTAAGGAACAACGCAATATTAGTATGTAAAGGATATGATCGACAAGAAATAATTGACTATGAAGAAAATTTTGCACCAGTAGCAAGAATTGAAGCAATAAGAATTTTTTTGGCTTATGCAGTTTGTAAAAAATTCAAAGTGTATCAGATGGATGTGAAGTCAACATTTCTGAATGGAGAATTAGAAGAAGAAGTCTACATTGAGAAGCTTGAAGGTTTTCCTTTGACAGAAGAAGGAGATATGGTATGTAAATTGAAGAAAGCTTTATATGGACTAAAGCAAGCACCTAGAACTTGGTATGCAAGATTGGATAAGTATCTAGTGAAACTGGGATTTACTAAAGGAACAATAGACAATAACTTGTACACAAAAAAATTTGAAAATAGTTTGTTGGTTGTAGTTATGTTTGTTGATGATATTATCTTTGGAGGAGAAGATGAAGCCAGTGATAAATTTGCAGATGAAATGAAGACTAGATTTGAAATGAGTATGATTGGTGAGATGAAATAATTTTTAGGATTGCAGATAACATAGAATAGTGATGGTATCTTTGTAAGTCAGATAAAGTACTTGAATGATTTGTTTAAAAGATTTGGAATGGAGAACTGTAAACCACTTGGAACACCTATGGTAATAGGCCATAAGCTATCTAGCACAGATGAGAATCCTACAGTAGAAAAGAAGTACAGATCTATGATTGGAGGATTACAGTATTTGACTCATATGAGGCTTGATATAGCACATGCAGTTGGAATTGTAGCAAGATTTCAAGTTGAACCTAGAGAATCACATTATGCAGTAGTAAAGAAGATACTGAGGTACTTAAGAGGCACAATTGGGTATGGATTTTGGTATGAAACTTATGATGATTTTACCCTATGTGCATATACAGATTCTAATTGGGGAGGCAATGTTGATGATAAAAAGAGCACTAGTGGTGGAGCATTTTTCCTTGGAGGAAGATTAGTTTCTTGGCTAAGAAAAAAGAAAAATTGTATTTCACAGAGCATGACAGAAGTAGAATATGTAGTAGTAGAAAAAAATTGTAACCAGATAATTTGGATGAAGCAGATGTTGAGGGATATTGGAGTAAAATTTTTTGAACCTATTGTTATACATTGTGATAACATCAACACATTTAATATGTCTAAGAACCCTTTGTTACATTCTAAGACAAAGCATATATAGATAAACTATCATGTGGTAAGAGAGAAAGTAGTAGAGAAAGAAGTGAGGCTTGAGTACATAAGAAGAAAGGAGAAGATTGCAAACATATTTACAAAACCTTTTTCGAAGGATACATTTAAGTATCTGAGAGGTATGCTTGGGGTTATGCCCCAACCTACTTTTGAGAAGTGATGTAGCTTGTTGCATCCATCTAGTGGTCTATGAGCCTTATCTTTCTTCTGGACTAGATGTTGGTACTTCCTCTATGGGGGAGTATGTGTATCTAAGCTGAGTCATGAGGACTCTAGTGAATGTATTTTCTGAACAGTGTCTTTTGATATTGAAGTTGTTGTTGACATAGTGATGGAATTTTTGTCATTGATGTCAATGGGAGAGAAGTGTACATGAAAAACCAGTTGTACCATCTATTGGAGAGAATTTGAATAGGAAAATGAAGCAAGATTTAACTGATGAAGAGGATTTGAAAGCATTTTCAACGTAGCAGTATTACAGTGTTGGATTCATGGAGCATTGGATGTTTTTCATTTATGTTTCCATCAATGCCAATGGGGGAGATTGTTAGGAATGAATTATAAATATATCCTATGGAGGAGTATTAGTAGTCATTCTGTAGTAGTTGTTGTTGCATTCCTGACTATGATTGTCATTGATGTCAACACAGTGATCTACTAAAGATTATCAAAGAAGTAGACAGTGTTTGAGTTAGCACACTTGGGATATTGAAGATGAAGCTATGTGAAGTTGAGAACTTACTCTATGATGTTCTATGAGATCATGGTTAAGAGCATAGCTAGTAATTCATTTATTCATGGAAGTTATGAGCATTTTAGTGGAAACAGTATTCAGGCAGTGTTCCTGAGTAGAGGTTTGTGGAATTTGGATGATCTCTTCTAATTGGGATGGAATCTGGTTATGTGCAGTTAGATAGTAGTTGAAGACATATTGATAGTGATTTGGATGATAGCACAAGATCTGAGGTCGCACGAGTGAAGAATTATATTGTTTGGAAGCCGACAATTTTGTGTAATTTTTGTGTAACATGTGGAAACTTTTATTTTGTAATTTGTATGCCGACTCATTTGTAATTACTTGGGTGTGGCATAAAAGAAGGAATGTTTTCCTTGTTGTAATATCTAATGAGATATGGAATGGTAATTGTGAAAGTGAGTTTGTGAAGAGGATATGTAAAGTATAGAGATCTGGTATTGAGATCCGTTGTAGTAGTGGTGTAGTTTGGCACAGTCAAAGAAGGAGTATTGGATTGTTGAGATGAGTAATCTTTTGGGATTATTCTATTGAGTAATACAAAGATCAATTGGACAGTGAGTTTAGTGATCTTACCCTGAAGTTGTTTGGGCAGTGGGTCCTTCTGTCTTCTATAACTCTTAACAGAGTTAGAATATTTTAGCAAGGATTCAAAATCTCCTAACATGGATTTATATGTACTAAATGTATTTCATAAGACTCCTAACAGAGTCCATCCTTTCACAAGGAATATTTATATTAGTGCATCTTTTGTGGGAATCATTCCCACCGGGGTTTACCCTTTGAGCAAGAGGTTCCCTAGTCAACATATCTTGTGTTATTGTCATTGTGTATGTATATCTTTCTATGGTTTTTGATTACATTGCTTACATGGTTGAAATCTATTGAAGCTGATAAATGTTGTAATTATCAGATAACTGATTCACCCTCCCCCCCCTCTCATTTATCTTGGTGGAATTTACTTTCTAACACACATCTCTCCTTGTGTATTATTCCTTTAGTTATGAATATTAGAATTCATTCCATAGTGTTCTTCTGTGTATGTGTTGTTATTCATTTTCTTTGATCTAAGATCAAATTAAAAATCTTTGGATAGAGCATAAATTTTTGGAGTTTGCATAAGGATTTCTATAAGTAGGGTGGGTTCATAGATATTTTGATCAATATCATCACAAGGTGGTGATATCAAAGGGATCCTGAATCAATAAATTTGATTAGTTTCTATACTCTTTGCTTTGCAGCAAAGTATAGCCCAATGGATAAGGCACTGGCCATAAATGAGTTTATTTTGTATTAATGATTGCCTAGTAGAATTTGGTTGTATTCCTATCATTGATATAAAATCATCAGAACATATTTGAGATATTGTGACCTGCAAGTTGTGTCCTATCAAGTGGTAATGAAGAGTCAATAAATGATTGGTTATCATTTAGTTTTTTCTTACCATTTATATATTTTATCAAATCCATTATGAGGTTGTGAAAGAAAAAGTTTATTTTACTCGATTAGGAGCACCCTCCTTGGTTTTGTAGAGCTATAAGTGTAGAGCATAGACTTGTCCCTATAGTTGGTCTAGTCATCTTAGAAATTCATATTTGGAATTAACCCCTCCTTAAAATCTATAGATGTATTAGTTGATGCCATAAGCATAAAGTCCATTTTGAGGAACCAATAAAATGGTGACTCTGCTGGGGAATAGAGATGATACAATCATGATGAATCTAAATTGAAGATCTTTGGTATTATAAATTTGTATCAAATAATGTAGGTAAAAGTTGAGATAGACTCCTAGCCTTCTTATTTGTTAGAACTAGTTAGTCACCATTGAAGTACGAATAATTATTTGCAGTCCTATGATTATGCAATATTATTAAAAAATGTACCAAGATTTTCATTGTCTTTTATTATCATATTTTGAGGTATTCTTTGAATATTAGTACTCTGATCTATTAAGCTATGTGTTATATTTCCCAACTTTTATTGGGTGGCAACTCTAAGAATCTCTATAGTGCAGTTCTGAGTAAAAATAAAAATTATTTATAACACTTTCTAGATATGATTTATAGGAATACCAGAGCCTAGAGGAAGGACCACCCTGAAGGTGAATTAGAAGGTGAGCTTCCAAGAACTTCTAGGGCTTGAAAACCATGAAGAGATAAGAATGATACAAACATGTCTCAAGCTTGGAGACAAAAGAAAAATACAAGTGAAGATGACCTAGTCCATCCTAGACAAGAAGGGAATGCTTCTAAATATGAGGAGGCTATGGATTTAGGGTTAGGTGCATATGATGATTATTATTCTCCTCATTCTAGAGGAGAACAAGGAATACAACATATTAAAAAGATAACAAATAGATAATCTCAAGGGAATGATAGAAGATAAAGAATTAAAAGAAGAGGTTTAGAAGGTATAAATGATCATCCAACCTAGGGAGATTCACCTTCTAAAAGCCCCCATCACCCAAGAGATAAACAAAAAATAATTGTTGATGAGACTTCAAAATCTAAAACAACTCTCCCAGATTTTGAAGATATCTTTGAAGAAGTTTTTAATTTGGAGAGAAGGATCCATGAGAAAATTGTCATTAGGAAGGCAAGAGAAAAACAAATGGAAATTGAGCTAAGACAAGCCCAAATCAAATCAAATTAGTTAAGAAGGAAATTTCTGACCTTGGTGGCTATAAATGTTTTTGCAGCACCTAAGAAAAATGATGAACAACCTATTATCCATCCAATGGTTGAAGTTACAAGACCTAAGGATAAGGGTAAGAAAATTGCAATAGAAATCCTAATAAATGAGCCTATTAGTGATAAGGTTCCCATAGATCAATTGTCCAAATTGGATAATGATCTTGAAAGGGATAAAAGAGAAAAAGAAATTTTAGCCAAAGAATTAGAAAAGGAAAAACTTGAGGCTACAGCTCTAGAAACAAAAAATAAAATTGGTTTTCTCAATCAATCCTCAGGGCCTCCAAATGTTGTTACTTCTACTTCAGTACCTGGTGTTGATTCTGGAAATTCTGCTAAGCAAGCTACCATTGTCACACCAATGACTTCTACAAATATTGATAACACATCAAATAATAAAGCATCCACTTCTCATAATGATGGATCATTGCAAAGAAGACTAGTTTATGTGGAAAGGTATAGACAAACTCTCTTTAATGACATTCTTGGTTATCCTAATTTGATTCCTAAAGAAATTAGAGAAAAAATTCCAAAGTTTACTAGTAATAATATTGTTACATGTGAAGAACATTTAAAGAAATTTATTGATATGATAGATGACTATGAAATTGAACATGAAGATGTCATTATGAAGTTATTTGTTCAATCATTAACTGAAGATGCCATAGACTGGTTTAGAGGACTCCTTCATTGTGAGGCCTCACCCTAAGCCCGTCATAGTCTTTTAGTTTTTCCATTTGAGTTAGACTTATTTGATACTACATTTTGATGCTTTATGGATTTCTGACACTTTATATTATGGATTTTATCACCTTAGAGGTCAGATGCACATTATGTTATGTTTATTTGATGAAAACTGTGACATCAAATTGGATCCTACATGTGTGATTGATGTGATTTTATGAATGTTATGATGTCATGATGTTATTTAATTATGCAATGAATCATATATGCAACATTTATGTTACAAGCCTAATTAATTGATGAATTGTATATTTCATGATGAGTTGAATATATGCCATAGATGAATTATTAAGCCATGTGAATTATGTCTTAATTAGGGATATTGTAAATGAATTATTTTGATCATGAATGTTATGAATTTACATGTATTTTCCTTGGACTACCGATGTTGGATTTTAGTCTACAGAGAATTAGACCATGGTAAATTCAGGGAACCAAAGCATACACCTATGTGAAATCAGTTCGAGCAGAGGCTGCTTCTAGTGAGAGGCAGAAACCTTGTTTTAATTGTATTTTATTTTGTAAATGTATTGAGCTTGTACTTCTGAATTTATTTTTAAAACTTGTTATTTCATTTTATGTATGTGAATGCTCAAGTAGAAATGCCATGTGGCCTATGATGTATAATTTTTGTGTTGTGTCACTTGACACTTGTAAAGTGTACATGTGGCCATCACATGTTCCACTTGAGGATTGGTTGTCCACCAACCTAGGATAGTACCCCTTTAGGATCCCCATGTGAATCCCTTGGATAGGGAGCTTGAGGTAGTGTCTTATCAAAGAATTTTGAGTTTGATCTTGGTTAGCAACTTATCAACTTTTGGAAGCAAGGTCTTGGTTAGCACACCCATCCATTGGGATGAAAAGTCTTTTCCCACTTTTTGGCGAACCTTTTTAGACACCCATTTTTGGAAAGCTTGTAAGGGCTTGGGGAAGACCACCCAATGGAAAGTAAATCTTATCCCTAGGAGTTTATGGGAAGAAGTGTAGATGTTGTTTTAGTAGGGACTCTTCATTTTGGATAGTTTGAACACCCATTCTCTAACTTGAGACTAGATGATTTGGAGAAGCTTGGATAGGAGAAAGCTTGGACAAAAAGGGAACTCATCTTCAATATTCACCATATTTTCTTTGGATCTAGGTTGGTGGCTCCAACTTGTTTTATTGTTCTTGTTGCATGAGTAAAAAAATCGTATTGTGTGATGAGAGAGTTTTAGTTCTATCTTTATGTTTATGTTAATTTGTATTTATGTTGAGAAGTTGAGAAATGTAGATCCTATTCTCCTTTAGATTTTGTGGAGATCCTATTTTGTGGTAGTGTAGTAATATGTTTTTTTTTCTTGTTCTTGTAAAGAGTATGTGTATTTGGGAGTTCTCAAGGCCACACTCACCCTTGGGAGCAAAGAGTAGTCTTGTGGGTGAAGGGTTTGTAGGATAGCTCATGGGTGTAGAGTCTCTCCTCAGGGAGGAGAGGGAGAAATCATGGAGTATGGACTCCTTGATGTCAAATCGATGGGGGTCATAAGGTGTAATACCTCTCCTATGGTGATACTTGGACTTTCTAACTTGCACATTCTATTATGATGGTTAGAACTATACATTTATATTTATGTTTTGTGGATGATGATATGATGGATATGCTCATTTATGGTTATCATTTATATGTTTATGAGATTTGAAAACCATCTATTTTTATATGCTTTATGGATCTAACTCAAGGATTTGAATCTAACCATTATAATGACATTTAATGTTTCATAGATATGTGTCTAATGTGTTTTTATGACTTAGGATGAAGTTGTAGTTACTCACTTAGTTGAGGTCCACATGATGTATCGATCCTGGTCATCTGCTTGTATATATCTAATTTGTATATCCATCTGTATATATATGTATCCCTTCTTGGTGTTGTAGGATTGCAGGTACCGGGTATCATCTCCACCTAGCTTCACAGGTTTGAGCGATCCCTCAAAATCCTCTATCATTGTTGTTGTTACAGAGATATTACCAAGTTCCATAGGAAGGAGCTCTACCTCTGATCCTTTTATCCTTAGGTGGGGAGTTCTTGAGTCAGTCCCTTGTGTGGATGTATTATGTGATCTCTCAGTTTGTTGGACTTATGGATCTTGTAGCTAGTTCTTGTCTTCATGGTATGTTTGATGTTGTTAGTAGATTATTGATGTGAATTATTGTTCATTGGAGGTATGATTTAGTAATTTATCTTTATTATTAGCTACTTATGTACTAGCATATCTTGTTAGGAATGAGTTAGGATGTGATTGAAATATGTGATTTTAATATCTATAATAATGAATAATTTTATGGTATTATTTTATAATACTCATAATAACAAGAGGTCTATAGAAATAAAAGTTTTAATAATAATGGTATGTTTCATCTTATATATCGCTATTAGAATTTGTAAAGAATATGGATTAGAAAATAATACGTTTTATAATAATAATATTATGTTTGCAATAATATTTGTAATAAAAATAATATATGTACACATAGGCATATGGGTGCACACATATGCATATGCATACATATATTTATATAATTGGTGAGTAAGTAATTATGGTGTTATATTAATAAATAATTAGATAAAGTTAATGGTATGGTAAATGTGTTATAAATAATAATTACTATTACCTTCCCTAAACTATAGGAAACATAAATTTGATTATGGTAATAGATAAGTATAGTTATATCTTTTCCAGAAAAGGCTTTAATTTTATTGTTTAAAGCTTAACTATTAACAAATGGATAGTTGAGATGGTTGCATCAGTTGGATTACTTGTGCAACCACCTCCTCCATTCTATTTATAGGAAAGAATTTCCTATGTATAGGAGTTGGGAGAAGAGTTGATTTCGAGAAGAAGATTAGTATTATTATTGTAGGAAAATTTATATTTTTGAGGAGAGAAGTCCCTTATTCTTTGAGTTTGGCATTTGGATTGTTATGGGTAGAGGCTAGAAGATTGCAAGGAGAGGGATTGAAAGGACTGCTGGAAATGTTGGAGAGGATTTGATCTTCCTTCATCAACCAATTTCCGCAGGACTCCAGGTTGGAATCCATCCTGAGAAATAGATTTATTTTATAGTACAAATGTGGATTTTAGATTTGTTGAAAGTTTCTATATGTGGTATTATTATTGCAAAACATATGTGTAATGTTGTATTATTATTGTATTGTGTAAGGTTAATATATTAATGTGTTTTGTAATAATATATTATTACAGAAGGTTGATACATTAATGTATTCTGCAATAATGTATTATTATAGAGTGTTGAAGTATTAATGTATTATTGTAGTATGTGAAACATTATTGCATTATTGGTGATAGTGTATATATTATGATAATATTTCACCAGTCGTCTATACATTATATAAATGTTGTATTATTGTATTACGAATGCTATAATAATGTATTATTATTTCATTTGTCAATTGTAATATTCTGTCAAAATAATATATACATTTCAATAAAATTATTTGAGTTCTTTTCCTCTTTATCAAAAAAAAATAATTATATAGTTATAAAAAATATGCTTGAAAAAAAATATAATAAACAAAAAAAATGGGAAAAGTTTTGGGGAAGTGGGGGCCACCACCTTCCCCACTCCCCTACGACATTTAACCATAGCAATAGGCACTGCTATGGTAGTACCTGACTACTACAGTAGCGGGTACTACAGTAGCAGTCCCTGACTGCTATGGCCACAGGCTAGTGAAGGACGCAGGGTGCAAGTTAGTGGGGTGCCGGGCCCGCAGGGTCCCCCCCATAAGTGACTTTTAGTTTAATTATTTTTATGGTAGTTTTTTTAATTTGTTTTTAGATGTTAAGTAATATTAAATTTAATATATTTAAATTACTATTAAATTTAGTACTTATTTAATAGGAATTTCATAGTGTAGTGTAATTTATAAATATTTGATTTATAAATGAAAACTATATTTGTTTATTTAAGTTTTAGAATTCTAACATGTGGATTTTTAGTAATATTCACTTTATACAAGTATAACATTTGAGTATAAGTTTACGATACTTTAATTCCTTAAAGTAAACTTAAAGTATAAGGAATTAAAGTATCGTAAACTTATACTTTAAGTTATACTTGTATAAAGGGATTAGGTACCCTTCAGATTGATTGGAATAGGTATCATATTTCTAGGAGTTAAGCTACAACTTCTAGATTTTAGATTTTAATAAAATCAGACTTAGTCCATTTCAGGCTTAGTCAAATTTTAGGTTTAGAATGAAATTTAGGGAGCATTATCTTTTGGTATATGAAATTTTGTGTAAACCTTAAATTTGTTCATTCCTTGTTTGGTGGAGGTTATGTTCAGTGCATTTAGATGCCTTAATAGGGTTAGGATGTGTGTAGGAAGTAGTTTAGGGTTTAGGGTTGTCTAAGAAGATCAGGACCATTCTAAACATCCTTAAATGTTCCTAGTTTCCCCTAAAACATCCATAAACTATCTTGTTATTTTATATTCTTTGTAGCAGTTCTCAAATGTGTTTGTAATGTGTTTTTACTACATGTATGATGTGATTGTGATATGTGGGTTAAGGGTAGAAAACCTAACGACACCTAGTGAGTGGCTCTCAGTGCGGGACCGGGGCCCTAAGTGGCTAGAACCAGGATAACTGATTGAAGAGTTATTTAACAAGTGAAAACTTAATTAAATTTATGGGAATGGGTTCAAACATTAAAAATATTAAATGTGCCTCACCCATGCCACTAGTGCTAGTAAAGGCTATGGATGGGAGTGGGAGAAGGTACCTATGCATAGGTACGATTGAATGGAGCTTGTTTGTACAAAAGGCATTCGATCCCGCATGTGCCTACTTGGGGGCCAGGGCTCAGAGTGGCTAGTACCAGGACAACCCAAGGAGTGAGGGATATGCAATGACACTCACTTAGGTTGTTGCTTAGAGTTTCTACCAAGCTTTAGAACCTTTTGGGGAAAGATTTATACTTTGATCATCTTTTATTTGCTATTTGGGAAAGGTTACCCAGCCTTAGGTTTGGCCTAGCTATTCCTTCTTTGTGGACCTTGGTGTTTATCTCCTAGCATGGGGGAGTGGGCCTTTTAGGTATCCATGTGGTTGGGTGGTAAATATTTTTATCGAGGTATCTTTTGCGGATGCAGTGTTTGAAGATTCACACTTGCTTATGTACCAGTTTTTGACGAATGAAGGCTTTGTAATTATGTTTCATGATGTAAAACTATTGTTACCTCCCAAGAGGAGATGAATGTATTGTAATCATTAATGTATTTCAAAATGATTTATTTGGAATGGGTCGACTTAGAAAAAAAGGGAAAGATGTGAGCTTTATGTTTAAGATGTATGTTGGGAAAAGAAAAGGATTTTGTAACATTCCAAGTTATGTAGTATGTTTTCATTATTGTAGTTAAGTGAAGCTATTGAAAAATCAAATGTAGTATATTTTCAATGTATCAAATGAGTTAGATTAATTCTATTTGATTTAAAATTTATAATGTTCATAAAGGATACTTAGGAATATAGATGGTGTTAAATGGAAAATTGAAATGAAAGTACTTTGTATTTCATAAAGAATCTTATAATGATATGATGTAATTTTCTGAGAAGTTAATCTTGTTGTTAGTTTAATTAATGGACTTGAATGAATTGAATCATGCATTTAAATTGAAGGGAACCTTGGGAGGAAACTAAGTTTAAGTTTTGTTCATGTAATTATTTTAAAAGTTCAAAATTTTTCATAAATTATCACTTAGGTTTTCTTTTACAAAGAGAATCTTTGTTCACTTCCCTAGTTCCCTTGCAGGCCATGACATCTTTGGTATCAGAGCACTAGTTGCTACACTGGGGCCCATTGAATTTGGCCCATGCTTCTTAAACTTGTTATTCATCTTAGGAAAACTTAAAACTAAAATCAAACTAGGACCCTTAAACTTATCCTTCTCCTTACTTGTCCAGGATGCCTCCTGTAACCTGTGGTGGAAAGGGAGGTGCCCAAAACACCCCTCCTAGATCTCAACATGAAAGTTCTCAAGAAGAAGAACAATATGAGGGAAGAGGGGATCAATCTAATAACCAATTTGGAGGTTCTCAGGGGGCTCAATTACAAGAGCTCCTATAATAGATACTACAGAGGTTAGATGCAGGGCAAGATAAAGGGCACCATGGGGAGTCTAACACTCACCATGAGGAAAGGGAAAGGAGTCCTAGGAGGAGGGATCAGGCAATGGAAGAAGATGCTTTACTTGCTTCTCACATGTGAGACCTTCTTAGGATTAAGACTAACCCATTTAAGGGAACTCAAGGTGGATCTACTGCACAGACTTGGTTGCTAGAACTAGAAAGGCTTTTCTCCATGCACCCTTATAGAAACAATACTAAGGCTTGGTTTTCAATCATTCACCTTAGAGACTTTTCATCCACTTGGTGGGAAATAAAGAGAGAGAAAATTCACATAGATATTACCACTCTTTCATGGGAACTATTCCTAGAACTCTTTCAAGCCAAATTTCTATCTGACCACTGGAGATGGGAAAGAGCCAAAGAGTTTCACAACCTAAGATAGCTACTATGTCAGTTGATGACTATGAGAGTAATTTATTGGAACTCAAGCCATACTAAGGATATAAGGATGATGAACCCATGTTGACTCAACATTTTCTTAGAGGACTTAAGGGTCGCTTGGCTGGTAGTGTATGAATGTTTGAACCTCAGACAGTTAATGATGCATTCATCAAAGCTCACCTTGAGGAACAAAGTATAGCCTTGGGGTTAGGAGGTCAGATAGGTGGCCAAGGGGGTAATTCCTTCCAAGTTGGGTTAGGTTTCAAAGGAAATCAATCTCAAGGTGCACCTGGACCTAAAAACTATTCTCCTAAAGGAAGTCAGAACCTCCGGAAAAGGACGTTTTTCAACAATAGCAACAAAAACAATTACAATGGAAACAATATTAAAAGTGGGGGTTCTCAATCCAACAATCCTCACAACTGGAAACATGCAAAGTGATACCTGAACCCTCAGCTAGCACAGAGTGTGCCTCAGAATTCTAGTTGGGGTAGCTATCAGCAGTCTAGCACACCTTCTGCAGGAAGGAATTTTGTCAAGAACAATAGATGTTACTCTTGTGGGCACATTTCAATTAATTACCCTCAGAAATATACTCCAACAACTAGCTATAGGTAGGCCTCTTCAGAACCAACAGTAGGTAATGTAGGAAGAACTCACCAAGTATTTGCCACCTTAGACCATGGACAAGCCAATCATCAGGGAATAGTCATCAAAACCTCAAGTTTGTTAAGGGGTATCTCTACCACCATACTATTTGAATCAGAAGCAACAGATTCTTTCATTTCACCTTCTTTATTAGAGAAATGTGGGCTAAAGGTGGTAAGGCAGGAAGATAGGTGGCAAGTAGAGCTAGCCTCTGAGGCAAGAATAACCTTTGACTCTGGTGTCCATAGTTGCAAGTTAGAACTTGGACCATTTTCCACCTTAGTACATCTTTGAGTAATCCCTCTAGGCTCATATGGAGTAGTTTTGGGTATGGATTGGTTGGATGCTCACAAAGCCACTTTGGATTATAGAAACAAAAGCATTCAGTTTTCAGATGACTTAGGAGAACCTAAAAATATTGTTGGGGTGCAATGACCCATCTCTCTCCACATGATTTCCATGATGTAGCTCAAGAGGTGCATGCGCAAAGGATGCCAATTATTTGTAGTCTCAGTATAGGACTTGGACCAAGGAGAAAGTAGGGAGGTATCACTAGATCATCCCCTATTATAGGAGTACTTGGATGTTTTTCCTAAAGAAATTCTAGTAATGCCACCCAAAAGGGACATAGACTTCCGAATTGAGTTGGTTCTAGGAGCAGAACCAATCTCCAAAGCTCCATACCATATGACCACATGAGAACTTGAAGAACTCAAGCTTTAATTGGAAGGCATTTTGGAAAAAGGATTTATCAGACCTAGTGTATCACCATGGGGTGCACCATTAATATTTGTGAAGAAGAAAGATGGCTCCCTTCAACTGTGCATTGAATACCGTCAACTCAATAAAGTCATGATAAAAAATTGGTATCCTTTACCCTGCATCGATGATCTATTTGATCAAATGAAAGGGGCAAAAATATTTTAAAAAATTGACCTCAAGTTAGGATATCATCAACTTAGAATTTAGGAAGTCGATGTTCATCGAACAACTTTCTATACCAGATATGGTCACTATGAGTTCACTGTGGTACCATTTGGGTTAACGAATGCTCCTTCTATATTTATGAGCTTAATGAATGGATTTTTCAGAACCTACTTGGATAAATTTATGATAGTATTCTTAGATGATATCTTAGTGTTCTCTAAAACTCTTGAAGAACATGAGGTTCATCTTCCCCAAGTATTGCAGTGCCTTAGGGAAAATCAACTTTATGCTAATGCAAAAAAGTGTGAGTTCTTTCAGACAGAAGTTAAGTATCTGGGACATGTCATATCAGGGAATGGCATCATTGTTGATCTAGCCAAAATTCAAGCCATAGTGGAGTGGCCAACTCCGACTAATGTCCCTCCCTGAAGTTCGCAGCTTTATGGGACTAGCTGGGCATTATAGAAGGTTTGTCAGAGATTTTTCTCAGATAGCACATCCCATTACTTCCTTGCAAAGGAAAGGTAAAAAACTTGTTTGGTCAGAAAAATGTGAGGCCGCTTTCCAATGTTTAAAGGAAAGATTAACCAGCGCTCCAATCTTGGTGGTTCCTGAACCATTAGGAAACTTCATAGTTTGCATAGATACCTCACTAGAAGGGATTGGGATGGTTCTTATGCAAGAAGGACAAGTTGTGGCTTATGAGTCAAGGAAGCTTAAAGATCATGAGCTCAACTACCCCACCCATGACCTAGAACTTGTAGCAGTAGTTCACACCTTAGTAAAATGGAGACACTTTCTATTGGGTCACAAGTTTGAACTCCAAATAGATCATTAGAGCCTTCATTACATCTTCTCTCAACCTAACCTTAATGCTAGACAATGCAGGTGGATGGAATTCCTATGTGAATATGATTTTGAGGTTAAGTACATCCAAGGGAAGATGAATGTGGTGGAAGATGCTTTGAGCAGGTGCAGACATGTTTTATTAGCAGTATCCCTTAGCATAGATTTGGAGAAAAGAATCAGGGAGGCTCTCACTTCTGAATCTTGGTTTCAAGAGGTTAAGATAGAAATAGAGTCAGGAAGACCCTTGGAAGGTCACTTCTCAAGATATTCCTTAGATACCCTTGGGTTGCTGCGATAGCAAAATAGAATCTATGTGCCCATGGTAGGAGATCTTCATGCACTTATCCTTTCAGAAAGCCACATGGATCCCTATTCAACACATCTCAGGGTGAATAAAATGTATGCTGACCTACGCCAGTTGTACTATTGGTCAGGAATGAAGAGGGATATTGCAGACTACATGGCTAGATGTTTGGAATGTCAGAGAGTGAAAGCAGAGCATCAACATCCCACTGGTCTTTTGCAACCTCACCTAGTGCCAGAATGGAA
Source organism: Chamaecyparis obtusa (assembly GCA_027943335.1). Taxonomy (NCBI): domain Eukaryota; kingdom Viridiplantae; phylum Streptophyta; class Pinopsida; order Cupressales; family Cupressaceae; genus Chamaecyparis; species Chamaecyparis obtusa. The sequence continues at coordinate 490,772 of BSBK01005022.1, forward strand.
ATGGGACATTATTTCCATGGATTTTATTGTGGGACTTCTAGTTACTCCTAGGAGACATGATGCTATCATGGTAATAGTTGATAGACTAACCAAGGTAGCTCATTTTTCTCCCATGCAGTCCTCCTACTTGACAACTTCTGTAGCCAGAGTATTCATGAAGGACATTGTGAGACTCCATGGTATTCCTAGGAAAATCATATCTGATCGTGATCTAGTATTCACATCAGCTCTTTGGACTTCACTTTATCATACTTTAGGGACTCAACTCAACTTCAGTTCAACCTATCATCTCAAGATAGATGGGCAGATAGAGTGAGTCAACCAGGTTCTTGAGCACATGATCAGGATGTATGTTATGGATAGACAAACCCACTGGGAAGAGTATCTATATTTGGTGGTGTTTTCTTACAATAATGGTTATCACAGTTCCATAGGGATGTCCCCTTTTCAGGCTTTGTATGGCCGTCCATGCTGCACTCCCTTGAGCTGGGACAGATTGGAGGACAAGGTACTTCTAGGCCCTAAGATGCTTCAGGATATGGAGCAATAGGTCAAGCGTATCAAAGAGCATATTTTGATGGCTTAAGAGAGGTAGAAGAAGTATGCAGATGCCCACAGGACTGATGTACACTTCTCTCTTGGTGACAAAGTCTTTTTAAGGGTGCCTCCATGAAAGAGTCCAATCCGTTATGGAAAAGGCTCCAAGTCGGCACCCTGATTTGTTGGCCCTTTTGAGGTCCTGGAGAGGATAGGACTAGTAGCTTATGAGCTTGCCTTGCTGCCCAGCCTTGCTCGTATTCATGATGTATTTCATGTTTTAGTTCTTAGAAACTATATTCCTGATGTGACTCACATTTTGGATTGGAATGCATTACAGGTAGTAGAAGCATAGCTGGCTTTAGAGCCAATACGCATTTTGTAGCAGTGGACATTGACCCTCAGGGGTCACACCATAGAGCAGGAAAGGGTATAATGGGACCCCAATGATGATTCTTTCACCACATGGGAAGATGTTGCCCGACTTAGATATGCGTATCCATATTTATTTGTAGGCTTCCAAGAGTAAGACTAACTCTAAGGGGGGAGGATATAATACCTCTCCTATGGTGATACTTGGACTTTCTGACTTGGACATTCTATTATGATGGTTAGAACTATAAATTTATATTTATGTTTTATGGATGATGATATGATGGATATTCTCATTTATGGTTATCATTTATATGTTTATGAGATTAGAAAACCATTTATTTTTATATGTTTTATGGATCTAACTCAAGGATTTGAATCTAACCATTATCATGATGTTTTATGTTTCATGGATATGTGTCTAATGTGTTTTTTATGACTCAGGACGAAGTCATAGTTACTCACTTAGTTGAGGTCCACACAATATATCGATCCTGGTCATCTTCTTGTATATATCTAATTTGTATATTCATATGTATATATATGTATCCCTTCTTGGTGTTGCAGGATTGTAGGTACTGGGTATCATCTCCACCTAGCTTCATAGGTCTGAGTGATCCCTCAAAATCCTTGATCATTGTTGTTGTTATGGATATATCACCAGGTTCCATAGGAAGGAACTCTACCTCTGATCCTTTTATCCTTAGGTGGGGAGTTTCCGAGTTAGTCCCTTGTGTGGATGTATTATGTGATCTCTCAGTTTGTTGGACTTATGGATCTTGTAGCTAGTTCTTGTCTTCATGGTATGTTCAACGTTGTTAGTAGATTATTGATGTGAATTATTGTTCATTGGAGGTATGATTTAGTAATTTATCTTTATTATTAGCTACTTATGTACTAGCATATCTTGTTAGGAATGAGTTAGGATGTGATTGAAATATGTGATTTTAATATCTATAATAATGAATAATTTTATGGTATTATTTTATAATACTCATAATAATAAGAGGTCTATAGAAATAAAAGTTTTAATAATAATGGTATGTTTCATCTTATATATCGCTATTAAAATTTGTAAAGAATATGGATTAGAAAATAATACGTTTTATAATAATAATATTATGTTTGCAATAATTTTTGTAATAAAAATAATATATGTACACATAGGCATATGGGTGCACACATATGCATGTGCATACATATATTTATATAATTGGTGAGTAAGCAATTATGGTGTTATATTAATAAATAATTAGATAAAGTTAATGGTATGGTAAATGTGTTCTAAATAATAATTACTATTACCATAGGAAACATAAATTTGATTACGGTAATAGATAAGTATAGTTATATCTTTTTCAGAAAAGGCTTTAATTTTAGTTTTTAAAGGTTAACTATTAACGAATGGATAGTTGAGATGGTTGCATCGAGTGGATTACCTGTGCATCCACCTCCTCCATTTCTATTTATAGGAAAGACTTTCCTGTGTATAGGAGTTGGGAGAAGAGTTGATTTCGAGAAGAAGATTAGTATTATTATTGTAGGAAAATTTATATTTTTGAGGAGAGAAGTCCATTATTCTTTGAGTTTGGCATTTGGATTGTTATGCGTAGAGGCTAGAAGATTGCAAGGAGAGGGATTCAAAGGAGTGCTGGAAACGTTGGAGAGGATTTGATCTTCCTTCATCAACCAATTTCTACAGGACTCCAGGTTGGAATCCATCCTGAGAAATAGATTTATTTTATAGTAGAAATGTGGATTTTAGATTTGTTGAAAGTTTCTATATGTGGTATTATTATTGCAAAACATATGTGTAATGTTGTATTATTATTGTATTGTGTAAGGTTAATATATTAATGTGTTTTGTAATAATATATTATCGCAGAAGGTTGATACATTAATGTATTCTGCAATAATGTATTATTACATAGTGTTGAAGTATTAATGAATTATTGTAGTATGTGAAACATTATTGCATTATTGGTGATAGTGTATATATTATGATAATATTTTGCCAGTCATCTATACATTATATAAATGTTGTATTATTGTATTACGAATGCTATAATAATCTATTATTATTTCATTTGTCAATTGTAATATTTTGTCAAAATAATATATACGTTTCAATAAAATTATTTGACTTCTTTTCCTCTTTATCAAAATTTTTTTTTTATGTAGTTATAAAAGATATGCTTGAAAAAAAAATATAATAAACAAAAAAAATGGGAAAATTTTTGGGGAAGTGGGGGCCACCACCTTCCCCACTCCCCTACGGCATTTAACCATAGTAGTAGGCACTACTATAGTAGTACCTGACTACTATGGCAGTGAGTACTACAGTAGCAGTACCTGACTACTATGGCCACGAGCTACTGAAGCACGCAGGGCACGAGTTAGTGGGGTGCAGGGTCCGCAGGGTCCCCCCCATAAGTGACTTTTAGTTTAATTATTTTTATGGTAGTTTGTTTTATTTGTTTTTAGATGTTAAGTAATATTAAATTTAATATATTTAAATTACTATTAAATTTAGTAATTGTTTAATAGGAATTTCATAGTGTATTGTAATTTATAAATATTTGATTTATAAATGAAAACTATATTTGTTTATTTAAGTTTTAGAATTCTAACATTTGGATTTTTAATAATATTCACTTTATACTTTAAGTTATACTTTAATATAAGTTTAGGATACTTTAATTCCTTATACTTTAAGTTTACGATACTTTAATTCCTTATACTTTAAGTTATACTTGTATAAAGGAATTAGGTACCCTTCAGATTGATTGGAATAGGTTTCAGATTCCTAGGAGTTAAGCTGCAACTTCTAGATTTTAGATTTTAATAAAATTAGACTTAGTCTATTTTAGGCTTAGTCAAATTTTAGGTTTAGAATGAAATTTATGGAGCATTATCTTTTGGTATATGAAATTTTGTGTAAACCTTAAATTTGTTCATTCCTTGTTTGGTGGAGGTTATGTTTAGTGCATTTAGATGCCTTAATAGGGTTAGGATGTGTGTAGGAAGTAGTTTAGTGTTTAGGGTTGTCTAAGAAGATCAGGACCATTCTAAACATCCTTAAACATTCCTAGTTTCCCCTAAAACATCCATAAAGTATCTTGTTATTTTCTATTCTTTGTAACAATTCTCAAATGTGTTTGTAATGTGTTTTTACTACATGTATGATGTGATTGTGACATGTGGGTTAAGTGTAGAAAACCTAACGACACCTAGTGAGTGGCTCTTAGTGCGGGGCCGGGGCCCTAAGTAGCTAGAACCAGGATAACCGACTGAAGAGTTATTTAACAAGTGAAAACTTAATTAAATTTATGGGAATGGGTTCAAAAATTCAAAAGATTAAATGTGCCTCACCCATGCCACTAGCGCTAGTAAAGACTATGGATGGGAGTGGAAGAAGGTACCTATGCATAGGTATGATCGAATGACGCTTGTCTGTACGAAAGGCATTTGATCCTGCATGTGCCTACTTGGGGGCCGGGGCCCAGAGTGGCTAGTGCCAGGACAACCCAAGGAGTGAGGGCTATGTGATGACACTCACTTAGATTGTTTCTTAGAGTATCTACCAAGCCTTAGAACATTTTGGGGAAAGATTTATACTTTGATCATCTTTTATTTGTTATTTGGGAAAGGTTACCCAACCCTAGGTTTGGCCTAGCTATTCCTTCTTTGTGGACTTTGGTGTTTATCTCCTAGCACAGGGGAGTGGGCCTTTTAGGTATCCACATGGTTGGGTGGTAAATATTTTTATTGAGGTATCTTTTGCGGATGTAGTGTTTGAAGATTCATGCTTGCTTATGTACTAGTTTTTGAAGAATGAAGGCTTTGTAATTATGTTTCATGATGTAAAACTATTGTTACCTCCCAAGAGGAGATGAATGTATTGTAATCATTAATGTATTTCAAAATGATTTATTTGGAATGGGTAGACTTAGAAAAAAAGGGAAAGATGTGAACTTTATGTTTAAGATGTATGTTGGGAAAAGAAAAGGATTTTGTAACATTCCAAGTTATGTAGTATGTTTTCATTATTGTAGTTAAGTGAAGCTATTGAAAAATCAAATGTAGTATATTTGCAATGTATCAAATGAGTTAGATGAATTCTATTTGATTTAAAAGTTATAATGTTCATAAAGGATACTTAGGAATATAGATGGTGTTAAATGGAAAATTGAAATGAAAGTACTTTGTATTTCATAAAGAATCTTATAATGATATGATGTAATTTTCTTGAGAAGTTAATCTTGTTGTTAGTTTACTTAATGGACTTGAATGAATTGAATCATGCATTTAAATTGAAGGTAACCTTGGGAGGAAACTAAGTTTAAGTTTTGTTCATGTAATTATTTTAAAAGTTCAAAAATTTTCATAAATTATCATTGAGGTTTTCTTTTACAAAGAGAATCTTTGTTCACTTCCCTGTATCCGTTGCGAGGCATGACATAAGGGTTTTTTTCTTTGGCTAAATGTCTTGGGGGTCATAAGGGAATGTGATTGAGTTTTGTGTGTGGGAGTAGATGCTATGAGCTATATTATGCATTGTGAAGGCTTGTATTATTTATTTTGGTTTTGGCTTTTCTCCCCATTGGAGTATTTGGTCCACCTTCACCCCAAAAAAGGGTCTTGTGTGACCCTTGTGAAATCCTTGGGAAGGGAATGGTTTTCTTCATGTTGTTGGTAACATTCTTTTTATGAAGATGTAAAGCTTGTGTGTGTGTGTTATCCTATTTATGCTTTTGATGAAGGGTGCTCCCCTTAATACCACAAACACATAACAAAAATAGAGAAACAATAACAATAATATGCAAGAATAGAAAATTGGCTTCTTATTATCTCCACAAATGTGGAATTACAAACTTTCAAAATTACAATATGCAAAGCCACATGGGCATTCCTTTACAATATTCTGTAGGACAAAGCCTCGAATCAATACCTAGAACTACCCTAGACAACACTGCGGGCCTTCTTTATATAGGCATTTTCCACCGCCTGAGAAGTTTCCAAAAATTTAGCCCTAAGGGCCGACCAAACTTAGAATTGTTTTATTTTTCAATTTATTGCATCAAAGTCAGCTCAAAATAACTTTTGAAACCCGAACAGAAATTTTGAAGGAAAATTATTTTCTGCCATTTCAGGTGACCCAACTTCCAGAGACCATAAGTCATCACCAGTTGACCCGATTGACTATTATAACCCCATTTCAGAAATGCCACGAAGCGCTCTACAGGCTTGATTGGCGCAAGCACTCATCACTCAAATTTTTGACCTCATCCGGGGCCTCTAAAGCCTTCAAAACTGAGTTCAAAATTTCTATACCCTGCTGCCAATACCAAAAATCTTCAATATCTTCAAAACTAGACCTGATCTAGCCATGAAACTTTACTGGCAGGCTGATATGACTGAGATGAACCTCCACATGTAGAAATCAGAACACTCTGAGATTTATGACCAACTTACTAAAAATAGCAAGTTTCCATAAATAGCAGCTCTGCACAAGATAGCCCTTAATGAATACAAAAACATAAATATTTTTGGGTGATGCAAGATTGCTCTTACACCCAAGATGCTCCTGCATCAGCTTTGGTTCCCCTAGCTCGAGGGTGGCTTCGTAGAAGCCTAGGCTGGGAGGTGAGTATCCCATGGTCTATTATACTTTTATTTGAAGGTATTGAAGAGTTACAACCTGACGTGAAGCTTGGAATGGCTTCATTTTGTTACCATATTTAGCATTGTTGTAAGGATAGTAGTACCCCTTTGTAGAAGGGAATCCTAAAGAATCCCCTTGTTTGAGTAGTTGAATAATGTTGTTTTGGGGACAACTATGTAACAGATTTCTAGTTGTTAGTTTTTCTATTTCAAGGAATGTATATTTTCCATATTAAATTTGTATATGAAGAGGAAACATTATTATTTTCCTTTCAGCTTTTAAATGTGGATGTAAGAGTACACTATCTCAACCTAAGGGAAATAATTTTGTGCAAAAATATTAAATTATACTTTACCTCTATAGTTGTTCTTTCATAAATGAAAAGAGATAGAATTTTAATTCTATTTTTAATACTGTTAAATTTTTAATAAAAAAATCAAATTGTTCTTGTACAATTTTGTTTATTTTAGTTGGTTTTTATTTTATTTTATTTTATGAGAAGTTGAAAGTTGCAGATTTAATTGTATTTCTAGGATCTTATTTATATTGAAGAAAATGAAATAAATAAATATATGCACATATATGTTTCCTATGATAGCATTTAGTCAGAGTTTTAATTATTTAGTTTTTCCTTATAGACTATTATAAAATGCTATTTTTAAACCTACAAATTTAAATAGAAAGTTAGTATTCTGTTTTAAAAAAAAGATCCCATGTTTTAAATATATGTTAGAATAAAATCCGCTTTGCAAATATGCTTTGAAAAAAGTAGTTGTTGTTTACCTTAAAAGATATATATATATATATA